>OX451739.1:1496394725-1496994725 GCA_948472305.1 Vicia faba | reverse complement strand
TGTGTTCAGCTAACATTTTTACCCTTTGCAGGATAAGATCAAAAGGCTATCATTAACAATTATTCAGATACAGTATGGATACACCCCAGTCACGGCGGTCATTCTATTACTCATTCAGAATTTCAAGTCAAATACATTATACATATACCCCAGACGCGGCAGTCATTCTACTACTCATTCAGACTTCAGTAATCTGATACAGACTAGATACGCTCCAGACACGGCGACCATTCTATCCCTCATTTAGATTCAACTATCAACCTCAAAGTTCAGATATGTGCCAGACACGGATGCCATTCTGTCCTTTACACCAACAGCTTGATACTCCCCAGTGCAATCGCCACGGAGGTCATTCTGCTGCTCATACAGACTTCAATTTCTGAAAACAGTTTACGGATTCTCCAAACACGGATGTTAATCTATCACTTATTCAACTTCAACTTCTGAAAACAGCTTACAGATACACTCCAAACATGGATGTCAATCTATTGCTTATTCATCCCCTCCCCCCCAGTTCAGAGATGTTCCAAACATGGATACCTTTCTGATACTCGTCCACTCACCAACGACATAACAGTTCAACAAACATTCTTGGATGGCATCTTTTAAGCCCATCTCCAGTAAGACTTCTTTCACACCTCCAGATGGAATCTTTAAGCCCATCTTTGACAAGATTATGTCACATCTCAAAATTGCATCTTTGAGCCCATTCCCTCAACTACGCTTTGACGAGTGCAAATTTTTTGGGCACTCTAGTGTCCAATCTTCTTTTACCTTCGAGTCGCGAACGAAAAAACTGCCAATATAACTCTTCAGGTTCAAGAAGATTGAATAGGGGCAACTGTTGTACCCCAAAATTTGCCCTCCTTTTTTTCACAAGAAATCACAGCTTTGGGGTTTTCCCTGATTTTTCAGATTGGCTCAAGAATCGGTCAAACAGACTTTTCTTATCAGTCAAACAAAATTAGGGTTTCCATTGATTTTGAATCATTCAAACAGATTATTAGGGTTTCTATTGATTTGGTTGAGTTTGGCTCAGGGTTTGATCAAGCAGACGTTTCTTTGACAGTAAATCCAAAATTAGGGTTTGCACGCGCATTCTCAGAAGAATTTAAATCCACAGTATTTCAATTGACTGTCACATTGTTTTACGTTTGTTCAAGGTTGTTGTTTGTTTCTCAAAACCTAAACATCTGGGCTAAGAGCTGAGGCTTTTGATTTGAAAGGTTAGAGCGTTGGTTTGATCAGTGAAGTGAAAGGCGTGTGGATGTTTGTTTGTTTAAACTGTGCAATGCATATTGTTAACTGGAATGTCGGGCGTATGGTGGTTAATGCAAGGTTGCGAGACTGCAACATTTGTTGATTATTTATTTTATCTGAGTTACAATTATTGGGATGTATTTCCAATTGTTTTAATTCGAGAAATTTAAATAATTAAATAGACAGTGCAAAAGAGATGAGAAATATCTGACAAAGATTTTTGTATTTATTTTTAATTGTTGTTACAAATGTTATTTGAAATACTGTAAATTTATTTACAAAATTTACAATGATATTTATTACAAATAATTGAAAAGAAAATAAATCTATATCCTAAGTCTCTTGAAGTCTTCATCTTCTACTGCTGTTTCCCTTACCTCAACTGGTATTTACCTGCAAAGACAGAAAAAGAAATCAGTACAGATGAATTAAAAAGGTATTTTCAGGCAGATAAACAAAAAACTCATCATTAAAGATTGTTGGCCGGAATCAGATTTTTTGGTTTTCATCATGTTTTACTCGTCCTCTTTGCAAATCACAAGAAGATTTCTCTTCTTGGTTCACAAAGAGGAAAGTAAAATTATCCTTTGCAAGCATACAATTAAATACAAAGAAGGCACAAGGCTGCATAAAAAGTACACCAAGATGCACAAATTCAAACTGAACAAACTAAGTCGCAATGTCAAACAAAGCAAACTAAGTTACACAAACTATCAACCAAGCTGTCAAAGAAGCTATCAACCAAACTGTCAAGAAGCTATCAAAACAGAAAAGTTGTCAACAAGCTATCAAAACTGTCAATGCAGGAAATATGGAAGTACATAATGCAGAGCAAAACCAAGATGCAAGCAAGCACCTTTTCATCATTTCCCTAGCCAACAATCTTTTCAGAAATATAAAAGTACTTTAAGAAATAAAATATGCTTTTATAGAGAGAGAGAAAGAGAGAGTGAAGCAGGTTTGCAGTTTGACAGGCTTAAGATATATAAAAACAATTCAAGGGAAGACAAAAGAAAAAAAAAGGAAGGAGAACAGAGAGAGAGCAGTTCATAAGAGTACAGAAATAACCACAAAATTGTAAACACAAACCAACAGGAAGCCTCAAGCCTGCCTGTACCAGAAACCTGTTTCAAAACCTGCATAAAACCTCCAAACAAACTGAAAACACAAGCAAGCCTGCATAACAACAGCCTGCCTTTACCAGAAGCAAGTCTCAAACCTGCTAAAAACCCTCAACAAGCCCGCATAACTTGTAACCTGCATCAAAATTTCCAAACAACAAATACAAGCCTTGAGGCCTGTTTCCAACAAACCTGTTTCCTCCAAACCTGCCTCAAACCTGCCTGTAACAAACAAGCCTTAAAACTTGTTCAAATATAACATCAAGCCTGCATAACCTTCAACAAAAAAAACCAGTTTAAACTACAAATACCAACAAGCCTGCCTTCCTAAAACTTCAAGCAAACTTGGCTTCAATCCAAACCAAAACTCAAACAAATCCAAACACCAAATCCACAAATAACACTAACAAGCGCCTCAGAACAGGGTTCATCATAGGCAAAACCATCAGCCAACAAAGCCTTAGAGAGGAAGAGACTCAGAATAACAGCTCATCATTGAGAATCAGCAAAGCCAACAAAGAAGAACATGTCAAAGGCAATGTTTCAGGTTTATCATCACTAACATACTCAACAACAACAAGCATCTAAGAATAAAATTCATTATAGAATAGGCAAGATATTCGAAAAGAAGAACTTATCAAAAAAACAAATCTCAGAACAAAAGTTCATCACAGAATCAAGGATACCCGAGAAAGGAAGAGATTCAGAAGCTAATGGAATAATGTTTTCAGAATTATTGTCATCACAAAACAGTTCAAGGAGAAAGATACAAATACCAGAAAGCAAGCGCAGTAATCGTGTTTCTCCCCACTCCGGCCACCTGAGAGTGCCGCCAATCCCACCTTCCTCTCCCTCCGTCGTCTTCCAGAAATAAAACCCCAAGGTATCAATTTCCTTTTTCTGCATCTCACATCACAAACACAAGCATTAAAGGTTAAAACTCTGTGAAACAATGACATGCAAGGTTAAAACCTAAAACTAAAACGCGTCAAGAACAAAGGAAGACAATACCCCTTTTTGAAATCGTCGCCGGGTACAACCACGAGGAGGAAGAAGTGGAGGCATCGCTCTGATGGCCTAAGGGTTGGAGGAGACATCAGCTTGTTCACGTTTGAAAACGATGAAGAGACGAAGAAGATGGAAAGCGGCGCCGTTCACAAAACTGTAAAACCTAATTCTGAGCCAAACAAATGAAAACCCTAAGAACTTTGTCAAAGCAATTGGGCCTGCCCCAGACACTAAAACCTTAGGCCCCAAACTCTCAGCGCCACAACCCCTCTTGTCTTCTTGCCATATTCATTTTGGGCCAAGTATTTTCCTCAAAGCCCATTTAACTTCTTAACCTTTTTATACAAACTAATACCCTTTTTTATCATTATCACTTTATTTCCCTTTTTTAACTTAAACTAATTCTTTTGTTAAATAAAAATAATATATTAACTTTTTTGTATAAAATATTCTTAATAGCTTTGTTTAATATTCATTACATTTAAAGGTATATAAATAATAGAATTAATTAAATTAAATAATTCTTTCTTTAAAACCTTTGTTTATATAAAACTAACAAAAGTACAAAAATAATAATACTTAATTTGCATTAGGTTAACATTTTGATCATTTGTAAATAACCATATGCATCATACAATGCTTTTGATTTTCTTTATTTTCTTATACCTTATTACTTTTACATTGAGAATGCGGCGATTCGATTTGGTTGTAAATATAATATTTGGACATTACAATTCTGATAAGACTCATCCCCATTTGTAAACATTTGTACCCCCATCCCCGGATACTTATTTGTAATAACTTAGACTTTAAATTCCCGTAATTTATCGCTTTCCATATACTGTATAGTAATTAGGGTTTGTATGCGAAGATTCAAAATCAACCGCTAGATAACCTAACACAAAGATAAAATGCATGAAAATCAATACACAATTCACACTTGCACCTCTAGGGTAACCTTGCTTGTTGCTTCGGAAAAATGCAATCATGTCCCTCGAGTATGAGACACTCTAGAAAATGTGCCTTCGATAAACAAAGATTGTAGTCCCTCGATGACCCTCGATGTTGCCTTTGATAAAACGATCTCGTCCCTTACAAAATTGCTAGAGCGTATCACAAGTTGCCTTCAATGATTGTATACGATAACCCACACCTATCCCGTTTAACATCCTCACGCAAGGTTGTTCATCAAACACAATGGTGAAACAACACTGCTAAAAGGGTTAAAACACAAGAAAATGTTTGAGTAAAATAGGGTAGACAACTCTTAGTTACTTGATCAAAAATCTTGCAAAACATCCTTGCCATTTTTTCAAACACACTTCACACCACAACTTCAAAAACAACTTTCAAAACATTGAATTATCTTTTCAAAAAGACACACACCTTTATATACATTCAAACAAGAATCATTACAAAGGTTGCCACAACAATGGCCTCTTTTCAAAAACATCCTTTAAAACCACACACAAAGCACCATTTCAAACAATTGAAAATGCAAAGCAAGTGATCTAAGCAAGTAACTAAGAGCCCATGGATAACCATGGATAGAAAGGGTGCTAATACCTTTCCTTTCTATAATCTACTCCCCGAACCCAAGAAAACATCTCAAAGGTCTTTCCTGTGCTTTTTGACCTTTCCTTAGGATAAAATAAAAAGTAGGTGGCGACTCTTGCTAAACCGAAACATTTGCGAACACAAACGCAAAACCCAAGTCAGTTCTCTCACCATATCACACTTAGCAAGTACACAAGACTTTGAAACTTGTATTTCTAAAAAATCACATGTTGAGTTTAAATATTTGATTTTGAATTTTGATCAAGGACAAGCCTCCAAACTTGTTGCTTATCAATAGAGACATTATTTGTGATCTAAGACACGAGCATTAACACCCTGAAACACTCCCAAACTCCCTCAAACCAGAAGAAACCCAAAAACTTTGTTGTTGCACAGTTTTCGACCTTGAACTTACAACTCCGTTGTAATCTCTTTTGTTGTTCAAACACTTATCTATTAATGTAAAACTTTGTTTCATTAATGCATTGCATATGTTTGTCTTGAATTAATTCATTCATTTGACTCTATTTAAATTATGCTTTTTACTCCCTTTATGATATTCAACTCTTGTTTTGAAAGTTGCAAGCCTTTAGAGGGAGGATGACGAAAACAATGCCATAATCTCATACAGTATGCTTTTGGACAGACCTTGATGATGATGTACAGGCGTTTGTTTCAATTCCTAAACACTTGAGTTATAAGGAAGATAATCCTTAGTCAACCCCTTTGAGCCTAAGAAGTAGGAGTTTTCTTTTTCTCACCAAATTGAAACCTTTAATCAAAACCTGGGGCAGGATAGTCTCTCAATTAATTCAAACGCGCGTTCAGTCGCAAACATTCACTTCATATACAATGAATGAAATCAAAAACATTCCTCTGGAATCAAAAGACGGTGATGGTTCCTTACCAAATAGGCAGCCATTATCTCTCAAGAGAAAAGCCCGCTAAGTCAAAACCTATGAAGGAGACTTAAGAAAAACTGGGGCATCCCACTGACCGTAATCTTAAAAACAAGAACAGTCAGGCAAAATTAGGGATAATAAATAAAAAACAAGACACTACAAATCCTCGACAACATGGAAAATATGGAAAAAATGACTGCCTTCCAACGAACTTAACTTGTCTGAACCATCACCAAAACGTCATTCCAGACTCAATTAGAGCTCAAACACATAATTAACTGAGTTTAGGACTGAAGAACATCATGAAGAACGAGCGGGTACAATTACACTTTGAGCCTTATCCTTTGTTTCTTTAACCGTGAACCTAGACAACGATACAACCTTTCAAAGTCCTAATTGAAGCATGGGTTAGTTCGAAAGCATATTGTTACAAAAGGTATCATGACTCCTGTAAGGCTTACTCCAAATCCTGAGTTGAATTTTCTTACAAAACTTCTTTTATCTGCTAAAACGCATTTTCAAAACTTCAAGACAAGCATAAACTCTGCATTATTTGAATATCGTTTTTTGCATATGATTAATTGTTTGACGGTGAAGAAATTCACACGACGAATATCTGGCAAATGAAAGCTCCCTCAGTGAACAAAATCACTTCAACTGGGATGACACTTCCAATGAAATATCTCCTGTAAGCAAGGGGGCATTAGCATGATCACTATCCTGGGGCAGTCAAGTCAAGATTCCAAGAAATCTCTTGAGAGGTGCTGAATAACCGGGGGCGAGTCTGTACCTGAATCACTTGGGGAATTAAACATGAACTCCAACAAAAGGTTACGTACGGTCAGGCAAACATTTCCTGGCAATACTACAAACACTTTCTACCAGAGGCAGTGACAAATCTCCCACAAAGTCCTTTTCATAGGGTGGTCCCCAACCATATTTTCAATCTTTGAAAGCATCTCCAACTGAGTTGATCTCAAGAATCCTTGAGGAGTTATGCCAAAAGAAAACACCTCTCCGATAGATTGGAAACATGGTTTATTTCCCCAACAAACGGCAAGACTCCCTAGCTTGAATTTTCCTCTCAAACTATCACAAATCAAGGGACCACAACTCCTCTCCCCCAGTAGACTTTTCTACAATCCCCAGTGAGCTGCTGCAAAACCTGGAAAAAAAACAACCAGATAACCGTCAATTTCTTTATCCCCAGCAAGTCGTTGTGAAGCCTGGAATCTGACCAGATAACAACTAACTTTCAAGAGATAACTCCCTAGTAGATAAATGACCGACTAATACTCCTGAACTCTTTTCCCCAAGCGGGAATCTACACTCTCCACAGAGTTTTCTTCTCGAGCAAAATCAACATTCCTCAACAGAGTTCTCCTCAAAACAGGAATCCCCAGCAGAAACATTCTAAAAAGCAAAGTATGGAAAGGAAAGATCAGTCAACAAATGGCTATCATCAAAAAATTTCAAAAGGTCAAATATTAATACCTAAAACAAGCCAGGACAATTATCTACACAGCCAACTGAAGCAATCCTACACGGGCTCCTTCTCATACACTCTTCTAGAAACAGTTCAGATGTGATCCAGAGACAAATATTATTCTGATAATTACTGTTGTACCCCAAAATTTACCCTCTCATTTATCAAGACTATTCACACAAGATCTCTTTGACCCAAGACTGGATTAGGGTTTGGTCAGCTCAAGACATCTCATCTTACACTGTTGACCCAAAATTAGGGTTTGAGTTTGCACAAGTATTTTTGGACTATCAATGCTTCATATGAATTTCAAGAATTATTATGGACCCCTAAGTTTACTCATGACAAGTTTCAAGCCTTGAACCATATTTTTGATCAGTCAATTAGACAATTGACCTAAAAATTAGTTGTATTAGGGAAAAGTCAACCATGGCCAATTTACAGTCAAACTTCACAATTTTTTATCCACATCAACATTCTAGACTCATATGTATCATTTGATCAAGTTTGGATCACAATTCCTCAAGAAATTTGATCAAATCATCAAAAGGGCAAAATGGTCAAAATTAGGGTTTTGACTGAGGAAGGGAAATTTCTGATTTTTGACCAAGCAAATGACCAATTGGTTTGAAGCATGATTTAAAGGATTCAATTTTATCATCTTGACCTAATAACATGGTTCAAAACATTGCAATTTCATTGGATTGACAGATGAAATTTGCAGTCAACTGATCAAAAGTCAATTGTATACTAAAAAGTCAAACTTTGACTTTTTGGTCAAAATCAAGTGCCAAGGGTCACAATTCATCAAAACATGTCAAAATGTGAAACTTTTTCATCAAGAAATCAAGGATTGAAGATTAGGTTTTTAAAATTGGAAATTTTCTTAGAAATGTTTCTAAGTATAGAAAATTTCTTATTTTTTCTCAACTTTAAGCCATTTTTTCACCATGATACAAAATGATTCAAGGAAAGTTCCCAACATGAAAGTTGTAGACCTACATGAAATCTACAACTTTAATTCACACACTTTTCCATAAAGATGCTTGGATATCAAGATATACTTTTATGAATACATGCTCATGAACTAAAATAACTTAGTAAAATTTTGCCCTAATTTAGGCAGGTTTTGGACCCAACTTCATGGAAATGTTCCACCTAGTTGCAAGAGGAGTCTTGAAATAGATTTCAAACATGAGTTATAGAGCACATTTCAAGCTTTCCAAAATATCCAAGAAATCCTCAAGATCATTTTTGAGTAGGGAGAATCGAAGAGATGAAGTTGAAAATTTCTCACTTTGAATTCAAACCATTTCATGAAGAACAAAATTCAAATTTGAACCTATGCTGCCTAATTCATGCTTTACAGGTCCCTAACTTATTTCTCACTTCATAATTTAATGCTTACTCAGTTGACAAAGCATTAATTCAAGCTAAAGAGCCTTTGTCCAAGTTGTAATTCCATAAATGGCATAAAGTGGCCATTGCCATTTTGAAAAAAAAATTCACTTTTGCAACTTTCCAATTCTTGAGCATTGGACCTGTTTTCTCTGCACACACAAGTCCTACAGGCCTAAAGCAAATTTTACAAAGCTTATACCAACCCCAAGCAGGCCAGTACAAGCATGTGAAGACTTGTCTCTTCACTTTGCTTCAAAAGCAAGAAAGTGTGCCAAAAGGCCAGAACTCAAGGATCTGTTGGAGAGATGACTTGAAACCTATCCCATACTAATACACAAACACATTGCAACTAAAAACACGATTTCTAGAGGCCTGAAACATTCAAACACTCGATATCACCAAAAAACTGTCAAAACTTGCAGTTTTTGCATAAGCATAGAAATCCATCATTTGGCTCGTGCGTTTCAAGTTTTAACCATCAAAACTCTTTACCTACTTCATATCTAAGAGATCCAGACCATCATCCCTGCACTGGAACACCTCCTTCTTCATCTGCCATTTTTATTTTCAAAGCTTGCAGGTTGACTTGGATAGAGAGTTCCAGGCACTTCCAAAGCAAGGCAAGGGTTGGAACACACTCAGGGAGGTTCAAGCAAGCTCAAGCAATCATCAGGCCTTCATAATTCTCACTCAAACTCCATTCACGATTTCAACTGAAGGAGGTAAGAATCTCAACTTCTATCTCTTCATACAGGCATCTATTGGGCACAATTTGTGAATAAATAATGTAGACCTCATTGCTACGAAGTTGTACATATATATATCTTACATTTATTTGGCCTGAGTTGAGAGAATTTTGAACTTGAAGTTCCTGGAAAAATTAGGTTTAAATTTAGGGCTTTTAAAATTCGTTTTGATCTTTGATTGTTAGCTTACATGATTTACATGGTTAGAATCGTGAGACAAAATGCTACAACATTCATGTTATCAGTTTCTATTTTTATTGAGAGATGAGAAAGTTACAGAGCTTCTGGTTGGCTAGAGGAAGAAGACGAAGTAATGGGCCATGGAAGCATTTCATATTATGTTGTTTTTGTTTCACATAAATTAACGAATGTATAGCCACCCCAGTGGTAAGGTAGCGCGCTGGTGAGGCCCAAGTCATGGGTTCGAACCTTGGCGCTACCTTTTGTTTTTTCACATTTTTCCATTTCCATTTTTTTACTGTTTTGTAGATTGGGCTTGTTTCCTTGGGCTTTAGTTGTTTTGCTAACATATTACTCCCTGTCTCCTTACAGCACCCCTGGCCCATACTTTTATTTATTTGTTTAATTTTCTTCTTTTTTTATTAAATATTTTCTTAAATATATAAAATCATGAAAAATATAAAATATGACAATTTTGCATTTTGTTTATTTTATTTTATTTTCACGTTAAAAAATATTTTTATTAAACTATATATTAATTATTTTTCTTGAATAAACTTGTAAACATAAATAAAATAGGTTTAGTTTAATTTGTTTTATTTTCTTTTCATTCCGTACTTGTAAATATTTATTTTGGCATATATAAAAACTAAATATTTTCATAAAATATTATTTATTATTTTAAATACAAAAAAATACATAAAAATAATACATAAGAACTTTATTTTCTTTTAAACTAGAAATTACGGTTAACTTTGTTTTTTTTCAAGAATTAATTTCTTTTCTTTATATATTTAGGATTAGGTTAAAATTCCTTTTCACATAAAAAATAAAACAAAATCTTTTCTTGCATGTACATAATATTTCATATTTAAATATTGTATTTGTTTATTCCAATATTCGTATAAATTCGATTTGGTTGTAATAGCTTATTTAGATTTACATTCTTGCAAATCCCCATTCAAATTTGTATTCCCCCCTCCCATAAATTGTTGTAATAGCTTAGTAATTTTTACATTACGCAATTTACCGCTTTACATACCATGTTAATAATTAGGGTTTGTATGGTAAGATCAAAACAAAGCAAATAGAAAACCATAAATCCAGGACAAAATCAAAGCATGAAAATAACACACTTGCACACAAGCATCCTTAGGGTTTCTCCACTTGGTTGCCTTATATAAAAATAGCCATATTACGCATGCGAAGTATCTTGGCAAAACAAACAAATATAAGATCATAGTTCCTCGATGACGCTATTCTAAGTTGCCTTATAAAATGATCTTGGTTCCTAAAAAATGCTAAGATACTTTGCAATATTGCTAATCATGGTTATACGATGACCCACGCCCGTCCCGTTTACATCCAAAGATAGGGTTGCTTACTATGGTCGGTGGGAACGAGAACTGACTGTTTTTTGAATGCTGGTTCGCGTTTGCGTTTGTTTTTGCAAAGTGTCGCGGTAAGCAAGAGTCGCCACCGTATTTTATTTCATCCAACAAGGGAAAGGACAAAAGCACAGAAAAAATTCCTTTTCGAGATTGTTTCTCGGGTTCGGGAGGTAGATTATAGAAAGGGAAGGTGTTAGCACCCTTTCTATCCGTGGTTATCCACGGGCTCTTAGGTACTTGCTCACTATGTTTTCAAAAGGTTTGCTTTTCTTTGTGATTGTGGGTTTTGAAAAGAATTTTGTTTTTGAAGAAAGTGTAAGTGCGAAAAGTTTTTGTTTTGTTTTTAAAAGGAGCAAGTACTTAAGAACCTCTACCTACTCAAAAGGAATTTAATTGTGAAAATGTCCTTTAGACAGTGCTATCCCACTATTAAGGAAACCATTAGGAGGCTTTAGTGGTAATCCTAATGTCTTAGATCATTTTTTATCGAGGAAACCATTTCGAGGCAACTTATGATCTTGGGACAAAAGGACGACCTCTAAAACATCCTATACTTAATGACCACATTCGAGGCAACCAAATGAGGTATACCCTAGGAGTGGCATGTGCAAGTGTGTCAATTTTCAGTTATTTTATTCTTGCATGTCATGGTGAGCTACTGTTGATTTTAAGTTAAGAGTTAATCTTGTCATGCAATCCTAGTTAGCATACATCTAAGCAATTATATATGTACAGGAATTTAAAGTGCGGGAATTGTAAATCCTACGCTATTACAAGGCTTTCGGGGAGGGGGATTATTTACATGTCCAAAAATTGGGGAAATAAAAGCAGTAAAGGGTCTTAGTTAAGCTATTACATCCCAGTAGGCAATTACAATAAAATAAACGCGCACGAATCTGAAAATAAACTCTAAAAATCCTAAGAACGAAATCTTTTTGTTGTTTTATTTTATTTTGGGAAAATGATCTAAATCTATTTAATTTTAGTTTTTTTGAGAAAATGTTAAGATAATTAAGAGATTAATTAACAAAGTTAATTTTAATAGAAAAAACTAGCCTAATGTTCTTTGTGTTTTTTTTTATTTTAATGTTAATTAAAAAAAAGATAAAAAGATGTCAATGAAAACAAAAATAAAATACAAGGGGGGGATCCTTCGATCCAGGGAAAAAAGGAGTTTCGACCCAGGGAGGGAAATGGTCCTTTCCATTGGGCCAGGCAGTAAGGCGTGAGTAGCCTTCGATCCAGGGAAGAGGATTGTCTTTCGATCATGGAGGTCATGGCTTTCGATCCAGGAATGAGATGCCTCCTTCGATCAAGCATGCTAATGGGTTCGATCCAGAGAAGGGCTCTCCTTCGATCTGGAATGTTATACCTGCAAAAGCATGTTAGCGAAATAAAATGCAGGGCCTGGGTATTGAACCCCAGGCCCTTCGATCCTGTGCTTGCTGGGTCTCTTCATGCTATGTCTGCAGCAAATATTAGCAAATGATGGACATGGCCTGGGTGCCAAACCCAGGCCCTTTGATTCTGTCTAGGATGGCAAATCGAAAGTAACAACGAGTAATGATATATTATACGAAAAACAAGGTTGGATAATTTACCCTTTCTTACCAACAGATTGGACTTCGTTTTGGACGCTTCCTGGATGTAGGCACCTTCGATCTGGGATTTCTGGGGCGTGGATGCTTTTGTTGAAGGATTGCTTTAGCACAGCCTGTGGTGGGTAGCGTCTCCAACTCCTCCCTGTTTTGTTTCTGCAGAGTTTTCTGTATATTTCGTTCTATGATTTTCCTCTGATTTTCGTGTCTTTGTAATGTGCCACTGGCCTCTGTATTTATAGGGGTGTGAGGGTGCAGTAATGGCAAGAGGCAGCCATTAAACAGGCCACTAAATGCCATGAGACAAGAAACGGACACATTAAATAACTTCCTTTTTTGAAACATTTGTGTCTCTTGAATGAACCTGGACATGTTGATTTGGGCGCCCTCTTGATGACCTCCTTCGAATGGGCTGATGGCATCCTTCGAATGCTCCCTTTTGAATGGGCTGATGGCCTCCTTCGAATGCTTTTTGAAAGCTTCTTCGAATGGACCCTTTGAATGCCTCTTCGAATGGACCTTTTGGAATTCCAATCGAAGGACACTGTTATAATGCCAATCGAAATATTTGTCCATAATGCCAATCGAAAGGCTCCTTCATAATGCCAATCAAAATGCTTCTTCAGAGTGCCAATCGAAATGCTCCTTCAGAATGCCAATCGAAGTGCTCCTTCAGAATGCCAATCTAAGGGTCTTAAAGAATGCCAATCGAAATGCTTAAAGCACTACTCAAAAATTTTCTTTTTCCTTAGGCAAGGGTTTGTGATCAACCATGCAGGGGGAAGACTTTGGAAAACATGAGAGGGCAAATTTTGGGGTGCAACAGTTGCCCCTGTTCAATTTTATTAAACTTGAGGATATAGATTGGCTTTCGAGCCTTTCGTGATCCGAGGGTGGAAGATAATTGAACACTAGAGTGCCCAAAAATTTGCACTCGCATGGTGTAGTATCAGCATTGTGATGTCGAGAATGGGCTTACAGATGCCATTTGGAGATTGTTGGTAGGAGGATGGGCTTATAGATGCCATATGCAGGAGAGGTAATGGATAGTCATTAGATATGGGCTTAAAGATGCCATCCAGGGGCGATTGCTGGACTGTATTTGAATGAGTGACAGAATTACATCCGAATCTGGATCGTATCTGGACTGTCATTTGAAGGTATCTGATTGCCTGTCATTAACTGGAAGAAATAAATCTAACCAGAGGAGGTCTTTTTTGATAATGATGTGTGATGAAGGAATCTGAGACAATTTCTACTCCAAACAGATGATGAAGGAATCTTGGACGATTACTACAACAGTGGAATGATGAAGGAATCTTGGATGACTTCTACCTCAGCAGGATGATGAACGAATCTTGGATGACTTCTACCTCAGCAGGATGATGAACGAATCTTGGACGATTACTACCTCAGCAGGATGATGAAGGAATCTTGGACGATTACTACCTCAGCAGGATGGTGAAGGAATCTTGGATGATTACTACCTCGACGGGATGATGAAGGAATCTTGGACGATTACTACCTCAACGGGATGATGAAGGAATCTTGGATGACTTCTACCTCAGCAGGATGGTGAAGGAATCTTGGACGATTACTACCTCAACGGGATGATGAAGGAATCTTGGACGATTACTACCTCAGTAGGATGGTGAAGGAATCTTGGACGATTACTACCTCAACGGGATGGTGAAGGAATCTTGGATGACTTCTACCTCAGCAGGACGATGAAGGAATCTTGGACGATTACTACCTCAGCAGGATGGTGAAGGAATCTTGGACGATTACTACCTCAACGGGATGATGAAGGAATCTTGGACGATTACTACCTCAACGGGATGATGAAGGAATCTTGGACGATTACTACCTCAGCAGGATGGTGAAGGAATCTTGGACGATTACTACCTCAATGGGATGGTGAAGGAATCTTTGACGACTGCTACTCCAAAAGGTAATTATTTTTATCTGTTGATCGATCTTTCCTGAAAAGGTAAAGAGTTACTTGTATGCAATGTCATGATGTATGCATTGTGTAATGATGTTCTCAAAATAAATGAGATTTATGTTATATGCATTTTGTATGCACATGTTATGAATGTTGTTGAAATGTAATTTTGTCTTGGAGAATAAATTCTTGACAAGTGTTAGGGAGTTATTAAATCTCGGACTGCTGTTGAAGAGTAGGTATGTCTTCAAACTTTGCTTAGAATGTTTCCACTGAGGATCCTTGTTTTGTTGAGGAGAACTCCGTTGGGGGAAGTTGTGAACTCTGTGGAGAGTATTGATTCATTCTTGGGGAACAAGTTCAGGAGTCTCGGTTGTCCGTTGCTCTACTAGGGAGTCAGAGTTAAACTGACATCTGGTCGGGTCCAGGTTTCACAGTAACTTGCTGGGGAGTGTAGAGTAGTCTACTAGGGAAGAGGAGTTGTGGTCCTTCAATTTGTAGTAGTCGGAGAGGCAAACTCAAGCTGGGGAATCCTGGTGCTGTTGGAGAAATAAACCATGTCGTCAGTCTGCTAGAGAGGTGACATCTTCGTTGGGGAGAAGTCCTCGAGGATTCTTGAGGTTGATTCAGCTGGGGAAAGGTTTTCAGAGATTAAACCCTTGCTGGGAGTCATCCTATGAGAAGGATTTTGGGGAGATTTGTCATTTCCCCTAGTAACAAGTGTTTGTGACACTGCAAGAAAATGTTTAATTGTACGTAACCCTTCGCTGAGATTGATGTTCAATGCCCCAAGTGACGGAGATGGAGACTTGCCCCTGGTTACTCTTCATTTCTTCAGAGATTTCTTGAAATCTTGACTGGACTTCCCCAGGTGATGGACAATGATCATGCCATGCCCCTTGAATGGAAGGAGATTTGTCAATGGAAGTGTCATCCTTTTTGAAGTGATTTTGTTCACTGAGAGGGCTTTAGTTCATCGGATATTCGTTGTGTGAATTTCTCCGTTGTCAAACAAATAGTTAAATGCAAACAGTGATATTCAGATAATGCAAAGTTTATGCTTGTCTTGAAGTTTTGAAAAATGCGTTTTTTAGCAGAAAACTTTTTATAAGACAAATTCAACACAAGACTTAGGGCAAAGCCTTACAGGAGTCAGGATACCTTTTGTAACAATATGCTTTTGGACTAACCCATGCTTCAGTTAGGACTTTTGAAGGGCTGTAATGTGGCTTGGTTCACGGTTTAAGAAGCAAAAGATAAAGGCTCAAAGTATATTTGTACCCACCCGCTCTTCGTGATGTTCTTCAATCCTAAGCTCAGTTAATTGTGCATTTGAACTCCAAATGAGTCTGGAATGACGTTTTTGGTGATGGTTCACACAAGTTGGATTTGTTGGAAGGCAGTCATTTTTGCAACATTTTTCATGTTGTTAAGCATTTTTAGCGACCTCGTTCTTTTGATTTATTATCCCTAACTTTTGCCTGACTGTTCCTGTTTTCGAGATTACAGTCAGCGGGATGCCCCGGCTTTCTTAAGCCTCCTTTATAGGTTTTGGCTCAGTGGGCTTTTTTTCTTTTTCTTTTGAGAGATTGACTGCCTATGAGATAAGGAACCATCACTGTCTTTTGATTCCAGAGGAATGCTTTTGATGTCGCTCGTTGTATTATGAACTGAGAGTTTTGCGACTTCAATGCATATCTTTTGAATTAACTGAGAGACTACCCTGCCCCAGGTTTAAATCAAAGGTTTCAATTTGTTTAAAAACAGGAAACTCCTACTTCTTTGGCTCGAAGGGGTTGACTAGGGATTATCTTCCTTATAACTCCAGTGTTTAGGATTTGAAAGAAATGCATGTACATCGTTAGCAAGGTCTGTCCAAAAGCATACTGTATGAGATTATGGCATTGTTTCATCATCATCCCTCTAAAGGCTTGTAACTTTTAGCAAGAGTTGAATGTCATAAAGTGAGTAAAAAGCATAGTTTAAATGTAATTAAAATGATTGGATCAAATCAAGACAAACATATGCAATGCATTAATGAAACAAAGTTTGGCATTAATAGATAATTGTTTGAGTAACAAAGAGATTACAACTTGAAAATTCAAATGAACAAAAGTCTTCTCGTCTCAGTACTTGTCACTTCAAATGGTGAACCTTGGAGGGATGGTAGAAGAACTCAGCCTGACCATCTTGTGTGAATTCCAATGCTCCTTCATCAATCAGGTTTTGAATTTTGTACCTCAACTTCCAACAGTCGTCAGTATCGTGCCCCGGACTGTTAGAATGGTACGCGCACCTTGCATCAGGATTGTAGTTGGGTGAAGAAGTCTTAGGATTCAGATGAGGTCCTACTAACGTCACCAGATTCAGTCTCAACAGATGTTGCAAAGCTTGGGACAGCGGCATGTTGAGCTTGGTAAACGGCCTCTGGTCAACCCGTTGCTTTTGGTGAGGTTGTTGTTGGACCCTTGAGGTAGTAGCAACTTGGAGAGGTCCATTCTTTACCAAGCCAAACCCTTGTCTTCTTGGAGGCTGATCAATGATTTGACCACCAGCCTTGACCATTTGCTTCATGTTGTTGTATCTGTCTTGATGAAGCTGGTTGATCATGGTTCTCAACTCTTCTTGTTCCTGAGCTAAGCCTTGGATAAGAGCCATCTGCCCCAGCATCTGGGTTTTCATGGCACTGAATTCAGCTTGTAGTTGCTCCAATCGTTCGTCCTTATTGTCTTCAGGACTTTTCTTGACCAAATTCCCCATGAGGAGTGTTCTCAACTCTTCCTGCCCCTTGGATAGGTTTAGGAAGATTTCCCTGAACTGAGTCTCTTGAGTATGAAGATCCTGGTTGTCTTGTTGGAGAGCCATTGCTGAAATAAACAGCGAGAACAGAGAGACCTGTACTGGAAGACCTGTTATGCAATGATATGTATGATATATGTATGCAATGTTTTCAAGGATCTTGCGGGGTAAACAAGAAACTGTTAGAATTTGAATCTTATAGCTTTGATTGAAGGAACTTCATGTTGCTGAGAGTCCTTCTTCAAGAGTCAAGCTCACCATATCGAGTGGGTCATAGCCCCTGACTCAAGTTTATCGTGTTTTGATTTCTAGACAACCTTGGCTAGAGGAAAATAAATCCCCTTTGCCCCTTGCTAGACTTTTGATGTACCATAACCTGCATCACAGACCCTTGAGATCCTTGAAATGGTTAAGGAAATGTTAAGGTATGATGTTATGATGTATATGCTATGCGTTTAAGCAAAAAGTGAGGTGATGTAAGTGATCCCTGCAATAAATCCAATTTGTTGGATAAGGACTGTAAACAAAACCTGCAAGGAACCCCTGTTGTCAGATAACAAGTAGTTCAAGTTTGAAGGCACACAAGTCACACATATAGCCTTAAGTTTAGGCTGGCATGGAGTTTAGGCATTACCCTCTTTCAGTTTAGTTGGTTTAAACCTGTCCTAAAAAAATAGTAACCTGGTTCTAGAGGATCTCAATATCACTGACTACCCTCAATCGGTCATAATTCCAGCTTAGCAACCTTTTCTTGCGGCCAGAACCATCGCGAGAGTTTAGTCTCAATGAATGTAGCATACTGCTACTGTTCTATGGCCAAGTTGGTCAATTTAAGGTTCTAAGGTCAGTTGGTGCTTAATGACTCCTCAGAAGACCCATTCTCCTTGTTTCAACACAAGGGATATCGGTACAGACTAAGGTGCCACACCAACGTAGCTACTGCTTCATCCGTGTCGGTCTACGCCGGACAGATCCCTCACAGTTTATTGCTACTTACCTAAAAAGGGTACCCCCAGATCCGGGTTAGGATCTATAGAACTCTGATACAAGCCCACAAAATTAAAAGCATACAAAGCAATACAATTGAAAACACAAGTGATCTAATCCCAAGGTATACCTCACTTATTAATTACTTCCCCAGCAGAGTCTCCAATTCTGTGGTCAGCGGGAACGAGAACTGACTATTTTTCGAATGCTGGTTCGCGGTAAGCAAGAGTCGCCACCGTCTTTTATTTTATCCAACAAGGGAAAGGATAAAAGCACAGAAAAAATTCCTTTTCGAGATTGTTTCTTGGGTTCGGGAGGTAGATTATAGAAAGGGAAGGTGTTAGCACCCTTTCTATCAGTGGTTATCCACGGGCTCTTAGGTACTTGCTCACTATGTTTTCAAAAGGTTTGCTTTTCTTTGTGATTGTGGGTTTTGAAAAGAATTTTGTTTTTGAAGAAAGTGTAAGTGCGAAAAGTTTTTGTTTTGTTTTTAAAAGGAGCAAGTACTTAAGAACCTCTACCTAGTCAAAAAGGAATTTAATTGTGCAAATGTCATTTAAACAGTGTTATCCCACTATTAAGGAGTAGGTAGCACCGTCGTTGGAGTTTTCGGGTCAATTTGATTTAAGGGACTTGTGGTCACTAAAGCAACATTAGGACGCTTTAGTGGTAATCCTAGTGTCTTAGATCATTTTTTATCGAGGCAACTTATGATCTTGGGACAAAAGGACGACCTCTAAAACATCTTATACTTAATGACCACATTCGAGGCAACCAAATGAGGTATACCCTAGGAGTGGCATGTGCAAGTGTGTCAATTTTCAGTTATTTTATTCTTGCATGTCATGGTGAGCTACTGTTGATTTTAAGTTAAGAGTTAATCTTGTCATGCAATCCTAGTTAGCATACATCTAAGCAATTAATATATGTACAGGAATTTAAAGTGCGGGAATTGTAAATCCTACGCTATTACAAGGCTTTCGGGGAGGGGGATTATTTACATGTCCAAAAATTGGGGAAATAAAAGCAGTAAAGGGTCTTAGTTAAGCTATTACATCCCAGTAGGCAATTACAATAAAATAAACGTGCACGAATCTGAAAATAAACTCTAAAAATCCTAAGAACGAAATCTTTTTGTTGTTTTATTTTATTTTGGGAAAATGATCTAAATCTATTTAATTTTAGTTTTTTTGAGAAAATGTTAAGATAATTAAGAGATTAATTAACAAAGTTAATTTTAATAGAAAAAACTAGCCTAATGTTCTTTGTGTTTTTTTTATTTTAATGTTAATTAAAAAAAAGATAAAAAGATGTCAATGAAAACAAAAATAAAATACAAGGGGGGGATCCTTCGATCCAGGGAAAAAAGGAGTTTCGACCCAGGGAGGGAAATGGTCCTTTCCATTGGGCCAGACAGTAAGGCGTGAGTAGCCTTCGATCCAGGGAAGAGGATTGTCTTTCGATCATGGAGGTCATGGCTTTCGATCCAGGAATGAGATGCTTCCTTCGATCCAGCATGCTAGTGGGTTCGATCCAGAGAAGGGCTCTCCTTCGATCTGGGATGTTATACCTGCAAAAGCATGTTAGCGAAATAAAATGCAGGGCCTGGGTATTGAACCCCAGGCCCTTCGATCCTGCGCTTGCTGGGTCTCTTCAGACTATGTCTGCAGCAAATATTAGCAAATGATGGACATGGCCTGGATGCCAAACCCAGGCCCTTTGATCCTGTATAGGATGGCAAATCGAAAGTAACAACGAGTAATGATATATTATACGAAAAACAAGGTTGGATAATTTACCCTTTCTTACCAACAGATTGGACTTCGATTTGGACGCTTCCTGGATGTAGGCACCTTTGATCTGGGATTTCTGGGGCGTGGATTCTTTTTTTGAAGGATTGCTTTAGCACAACCTGTGGTGGGTAGCGTCTCCAACTCCTCCCTGTTTTGTTTCTGCAGAGTTTTCTGTATATTTCGTTCTATGATTTTCCTCTGATTTTCGTGTCTTTGTAATGTGCCACTGGCCTCTGTATTTATAGGGGTGTGAGGGTGCAGTAATGACAAGAGACAGCCATTAAACAGGCCACTAAATGCCATGAGACAAGAAACGGACACATTAAATACCTTCCCTTTTCATAATCTACCCCCCAAACTCAAAAAAAAAATTCTCTAAAAGGTCTTTCCTGTGCTTTTTCACCTTTCCTTTTGGATAAAAGAAAATTCGGTGGCGACTCTTGCTAACCACAACATTTGCGATAAAATGCAAAACCCTCAAGTCAGTTCTCCCACCGTATCTCCAAAATTGGCGACTCTGTTGGGGACTTCTTATAAAAGTGGGGTTACCTTAGGGCTAGATCACATTTATTTGCTTACATTGTTTGACTTGTTTGCTTTACATTATGGTTCTTTGTTTGGGTTTTAAATCCTCTACCCGGATTTGGGATACATTATAGGTAAATAGCAATACGTTGTGGAAACTGTGCAGGGTATACCGACATGGTCTAAGCAATAGCTATGTTAGTGTGACATATTTATGGGTACCGGTAGCCTTTGAGTCAATCAAAGAGAATACGGGGCCGCTGAGTGATGTCATGAAGCATTAATGAACTTCTAGAACTCTTTACTTGACCAACTTGGCCTTTAGGATGTAATGAGATGACCGACTTTGGTGCAGTCCGAAGTTGGTAGATACTCAATACTACACTCATTGAGGGTTGGTTTCTTGGGATATTTCCGTCGCCATTAAAGAGGCTTGAGCTGAAATAATGACCAAGGAAACAATCTGGTGATATTGAGCTCCTTAGAACCCGGTTACTATTACTATGACAGGTTTAAGCCAACTAAACTTCAAGAGGGTACTTACCTATAAAATCCCATGCAAGCCTAAACTAAGAACTTGTTTGTTTTGCTTGTATATGCATACTTGTACATAACATCATGGACATCATGAACATCATATGCATTCCCTAACCATCTCAAGGATTTTGGAGATTCATCTTTGTTCTTGTTTTGTAGGATATGGATTCACTTCGTAGGAAAACTATCCAAGTCAACCTTGTAAGAATTCCTTCCCAACTCAAAGAGCTAGCTTCAAGGATCCCTGAGAATTCTCCATTCACCGAGAGGTATGGTCGTCTACTCAACTTGGTCACCTCCAACACAGATGAGGATATGATGAAGGTGCTCTTCCAGTTCTTTGATCCTCTGCGCCATTGCTTCACATTTCCCAACTATCAGCTTGTGTCTACTTTGGAAGAATTCTCTCAACTCTTGAGGATTCCCATTCTCAATCAACTACCTTTCAACGGTATGGAAAGAGACCCAAAGCCAGAAGAGATTTCTCAAGCTCTGCACTTGCACTTATTTGATGTCACAACCAATTGGGAAACTAGAAGTGGTGTCAAAGGCTTCTTAGCAAAGTTTCTGTTTGAGAAAGCCCAAAGCTGTTGGAATTCCTTAGACTTGCAAGAATTTGAGGAAATTATGGCTCTTCTTATCTATGGGATGGTATTGTTCCCCAATCCTGACCAACTCATAGATGTAAGTGCCATTAAAATTTTCATGTCACGCAATCCGGTACCTACATTGCTAGGGGATATCCTACACTCTTTTCACACTCGTACAATGAGGAAAAGAGGTGTCCTTATGTGTTGAACTCCTCTCCTGGCAAGACGGTTTATTTCTCATCTTCCCCCATCAGTCTTAAAGAATGAGCAAGGATTAAGGTGGTCACAAAGGTTAATGACGCTCACACATTCGGATATTCATTGGTGCTCTCGATCCAAAGAGAATGTTATCATTGTTGACCATTATGGAGAATTCCCTAATGTCCCTCTACTTGGCATTAGGGGAGGCATCACCTACAACCCATGCTTAGCTCTAAGACAGTTTGGTTATGCCCGAAGGGATGGCCCACATGAGATGCTGATTCAAGGCTTGGTATTCGACTACGACAACGACAATCAAGGTCTTCGCCAGAGATTCATCCGAGCTTGGAGGATGTTAAACAAGGTGGATAGCAAGACTTTAGGACACAAGAATTCCATCCCTCTTGAACCTTACCTCAAGTGGGTACGAACCCACGCTCAAAGTCTTATGATGCCTTATCCTTCCATCCTTCCGGTGATCATTGAGCCTGTTAAGGAAGGAGAGGTTCCATACACTATCCTACATCCTGACATGCCCATATCTCTTGAAGACCTACAAAGGGATTGGATACAGCTCAAAGGAGAGCGAGATACTTTCGAAGCCCAATTATATACAAGTGAGAAGAAGGTTTTGGAACTCACTAGGCTACTTCATGAGGAGCAGACTCTGAATGCCTACATTGCACCAAAGAGGACGCGCACTACTTTTTTATCTTAGAGTTCTGTATTATTTTGCCTAAGGGGCATTGATGTACTCAAACTCTATCTTATTAATATAACGTGTGTTTATTTTTTGTCTAAAACAAACTTGAATCTTTTAAAATCCTTGAAAACATTACATATGCACATATCATTCATCATAACATAAATAGGTCTTTTGCAACGAGTTTCCTCATCTCTCTACTGTTTATTTCAGTAAGATGGATCTCAAATAGACAGTCAAAGATCTTCAAGTTCAAAACACGCAGTTTCAACAGTTACTCATGACCCTAGCCAAGGTGCAAGAAGAGTTGAAGACTATGTTAGCTGAAGAAAGAAAGAAGAAAACAAAGAAAGCCACTGGGGTTTTGATAATGGGGAGAAGGTTTCAGGGACAGACTAGAAGAACCTTGAATTTTGAAACCACTTTCGGGGAAGGAGAAGGGAAAGGAAAAGAAGCAGCGGTTCTGTCAGAATTCAAAGAGGAGGAAGAAGAGGAAGACTACTCCGAGGAACAGTATCCTCCAACATATGATAAGTACAGACATCTTGAAGAGCGTCTGAGCGCTATGGAAATACAGAAGGTGCCAGGTCTAGACTTTGAAGAATTGGGACTAGTATCGGGAATTGTGATCCCACCGAAGTTCAAAGTACCGTTGTTTGCAAAATATGATGGGGTGTCATGTCCTAAGATGCACCTCCGATCATATGTGAGAAAGATTCAGCCGCACTCCACCGATAAAGACCTGTGGGTGCATTTTTTCCAATATAGCTTATCTGGAACACAACTTGATTGGTTTTACCAATTGGAAAGGGCCGACGTCTACAACTGGGAAGATCTCGCCGCAACTTTCTATAAGCAATACCAATATAATGCAGATTTGGCACCTACCCGTACTCAACTTCAGAGTATGGCTATGGCTTCAAATGAGGGTTTCAAAGATTACGCGCAGAAATGGAGAGATCTAGCTGGGAGAGTGCAAACCCCTCTGTCTGAAAGGGAGTTAGTGGATATGTTCTTAGGCACTCTATCAGGCCCTTTCTTCAACCCTCTGATTGGAAGCTCATCTGCAGGATTTACTGAGTTAATACTAACCGGAGAGAGGGTGGAAGTTGGCATAAAAAGTGGAAAGATTCAGAAGGATTCATCTGCCTCTACAGCTGTGAGAAAGCCTTTCATTGGAAAGAAAGAGGTATCTGCTCTTTATCCACAAAGGAACCAAGGGAGAGCTGAACGCCGACCAATGGTAGGAACCGTTATGATCCCAAAGCCTACATCTGATCAACCAAAAAGTAACCAACCGAGGGTGGAAAGGCCAGTCCGGAAATTCACCAGAATTAATATGACTCTAGCCCAGGTTTTACCACATCTTCTGAAATCCAATTTGACAACTCTGAAGGAAGCTCCAAAAAGCCCCAACACAGCGTCCCCTCATTATCACCCAAATTCCAGATGCACATATCATTCCGAAAGTCCGGTTTATGACACTAACAACTGTTGGACCCTGAAAAACAAAATTCAAGACCTTATAGATGCAAAAGAGATTGAGTTTGATGCACCCGAGAAGCCAAATGTCATTTCTGCTCCTATGCCTAGGCATGGTCACAACACCAATGCAATTGAAGAAGATTTGTTTGTCACCATAGTTGATGAACTCTTGACTCCACTCCTAATCATTAAGATAAACTTGTTGAAAGTTGGTGTACTCCCGGGTTATAATGAAGACTGCCATCTTTGCTTATCCTCACCAACTGTTTGCCCTTTATTGAAGACAGGCATTCAACGCTTGATAGACAACCAAGAGATTTTTTTTGAAAGTACTCCTGTTTTACCTGTTCCTGTTGAAGACATTTCAATCATAACCATCTCCGCCAATTCTTCCAGGGTCCCCAAAAGACCCGTTAGGATTACATCGGTTCCAAAAACTATTCCTCTTATAATCACAATGCCCGAGCCAGTCCCGTATGAATCAGACAAAATAGTGTCGTGGAATTACGGTGGAGACATCTACTACCATGGTATCAAACAAGATGGGTTGGCCTCCGAAGAAATGAGCTCCAAAGAAGAAGACTCCGACATTAGCAATATTGCCGGAACTAGTAAGATTACCCGAAGCGGTAGAATCTTCTCTCTAGAAATTACCCCCCCAAAGGCAATTTTTGGACCCGTATCTGCTCCAAAGGTTACCTCCGTACCAATAATCATATTTGCAAGTGCTCCTATTGACAAAGATGACACAACCCCTGCTGTTATTCCTACCAACACTTCTACTGCTGAAACTCGAGGAAAAAGTATTCAAGAAGAGCCTGTCTGGACGAAGGCTCAACCGCTAATTGTCCCTGAAACCTCCAAGAAGGAAATGGATGAGATCCTGAGAATAATAAAGAAGAGCGACTACGACGTAGTTGAACAGTTGGGTCAAACTCCCTCCAAAATCTCCATGATGGCATTGATGTTATGTTCCGAAGCGCATGCGAAAGCCCTGGTGAAATTCCTAAAGACAGCCCATGTGCCTCAAGAGACATCTTAGGACCAATTTCAAGATTGTGTGGCCAGCTTGACAGCTGATAATGGCCTAGGTTTCTCTGATGTTGATTTGACACCAAGGGGGAGAAAGCACAACGAGGCATTACATGTCTCTGTGGAATATAGAGGAACAACTCTGGCCATGTCTTGGTGGACACCAGCTCATCTTTGAATGTTTTACCGAAGAAAGCTCTCGACAGATTAGACTACGAAGGCCTGACATTGAAACCTAGTAACATAGTCGTGAGAGTGTTTGATGGCTCAAAGAGGATGGTGCACGTGGAGGTGGATATCCCCATAAAAGTTGGGACTCAAACTTTCAACTCAACCTTCTATGTAATGGACATCCTCCCCTCCTAATCTTGTCTGCTAGGACGACCGTGGATCCATAACACCGGTGTTGTCACCTCTACACTACACCAGATGCTAAAATATCCGGTCCAGGGAAAGATTATCACTGTCCACGGAGAGGAAGAGTATATGATTAGCCACCTCAATTCTTTCCGGTATTTGGAATTGGATGGCGATTTTATTGAAACTCCTTTTCAACATTTCGAAGAAGTCTCTCAAGAGGTAGCAGTGACTAAGACTGTGTCCCGGATTCAAAAGATTACAAGACCTCCGCTCTAGATGTCATCTCTAAAGGATGCCAAGGCAGTAGTAGAGGAGGGTGGATGCACCATCTGGGGGAAACTTCCGTATATTCCGTATAAATCTGACAAGTTTGGTTTAGGGTTCACTTCAAGTGTTCAGAAGATTGTGCGACGTGCCCGTGCTGGAGGGCCGCCCTTGAAGATTAGCAACCGAGAGGTCAATGCAGTGGAAGATGGTGAAGAGGATTGCAGCTTGGAGGATTGGATCTTTCCTACTGTAAACGGAGGACTTCGCAATTGGGAAGCCAGAGACTTTGTCCCAATAACTTTCATCCCTCAGTAATTTATCTTTACATTTCTGTTGGACTTGTAATATTCACAAACAATTTGCACATTTAAAACCTTGTGTCTTGCCCGAGGCACAATGGTCCATTTGTAAGGGTTTTTATTTCATCTTCATATGACATTCAATGAATCGTGGACGTTTTTCACATACAAACTTTTGTGCTCATTGTTTTTTTATTTTACATTTTATTTTTAAGGATGGCTATACCCTTACACACACCGACACTCACAAATGCAGGTACCCCTTAATTCCGGATCCCCTGGGTAATGATACTGCTATGGCCTTTTGTGACTCTGAGGACCTAATCTACCAATCTGAAGACGAAGGTGAGGAAGATTGTGAAGTACCGGGAGAATTGGCCAGATTACTACAATAAGAGGAAAGAGTTATTCAGCCTCATGAGGAACCGGTGGATACAATCAACTTGGGTACCGAGGAGGATAAAAAAGAAATCAAGGTGGGTGCCAATCTAGAGCCGAGTGTCAAGGAGGGTCTGATTTAGCTGTTGCATGATTATGTTGAGATCTTTGCCTGGTCATATGAAGACATGCCAGGACTTGATGCAGACATCGTGGTACATCATCTGCCAACAAGAGAACACTATCCACCAGTAAAACAAAAAGTCTGTCGCATGAGACCTGACATGTTAGAGAAGATCAAAGCGGAAGTCATGAAACAATTCAATGTCGGATTCTTGGCTGTCACTTCCTATCCCCAATGGGTTGCCAACATTGTTCCCGTGCCTAAAAAGGACGGCAAAGTACGAATGTGCGTGGACTATAGAGATTTGAATAGGGCCATCCCCAAAGATGATTTTCCACTTCCCCACATCGATATCCTGGTTAACAATACGGCCCAGCATAAAGTGTTTTCCTTCATGGAAGGATTCTCGGGTTACAACCAAATCAAAATGGCACCTGAGGACATGGAGAAAACTACATTTGTCACACAGTGGGGCACATTCTTCTATAAAGTGATGCCATTTGGACTGAAAAATGCTGGGGCCACCTATCAGTGCGCCATGGTAGCTTTGTTTCATGACATGATACATCATGAAATAGAGATCTACGTAGAAGATATGATAGCCCGATCACAAACGGAAGAAGAGCACCTTGATCACTTGCAAAAGTTGTGTGAAAGGTTGAAGAAGTACAAGCTAAGGTTGAACCCAAATAAGTCCACATTCGGAGTACGGTCCTGTAAACTTTTAGGTTTTGTCGTGAGTAACAAAGGCATTGAGGTCGATCCTACCAAGGTTAAAGCAATACAAGAAATGCCTGCTCTTCATACTGAGAAGGAAGTCAGAGGATTCTTGGGACGCCTGAACTATATTGCTAGATTCATTTCTCACCTAACAGCTACTTGTGAGCCAATCTTCAAACTAATGAAAAAAGATCAAGTAGTCAAATGGAATGATGAATGCCAGACTGCTTTCGACAAAATCAAAGAGTATTTACAAGAGCCTCTTGTTTTGATTCCACCAGTTGAGGGAAGACCACTGATCATGTATCTGACCGTTTTAGAGAACTCAATGGGGTGTGTATTGGGGCAGCATGACGAGTCTGGCCGAAAAGAGAACGCTATTTACTACCTGAGCAAAAAGTTTACCGATTGTGAAACCAGATATTCACTGCTCGAGAAAACTTGCTGCGCTCTGGCATAGGTTGCTCGCCGGCTAAGATAGTGTATGCTGACTCATACTACCTTGTTGATATCTAAGATGGATCCGATAAAATACATCTTCGAGAAGCCTGCTCTGTCTAGGAGGATAGCTAGATGGCACATGATCCTAACAGAATATGACATACAATATACTACCCAGAAAGCTATAAAGGGCAGTGTATTGGCTTATCATCTTGCTCACCAAGCTGTAGAAGACTATCAGTCCATGAAGTTTGAATTCCCGGATGAAGACATCATGACATTAGACAACTGTGAAGAAATCAGACCATATGACGGACCTGAACAAGGATCCCGATGGACCCTGTTCTTTGATGGGGCCTCCAATGCACTTGGTAATGGTATCGACACTGTACTCATATCTCCGGAAGGGTATCATACTCCCTTTACTTCCAGACTTTGCTTCAACTGTACGAACAACATGGCGGAGTACGAAGCATGCATCTTTGGTCTCAAGGCTTCCATAGACTTGGGAATCAAATCTTTAGATGTGTTTGGAGATTCAGCTTTGGTCATCAGTCAGATCAAAGGGGAATGGGACACTAAACACCCAAATCTTATCCCTTACAAAGAACATGTTTTGACATTGCTACCACATTTTAAGGAGATTACCTTCGAGCATTTCCCGCGAGAAGAAAATCAGCTAGCAGATGCTCTAGCCACAGTGTCATCTATGTTTAAACATAAATGGGATAACAAGGCTCCCCAAATCACCATTGAACGAATGAATGAACCAGCACACTGTCACGAGATTAATATTGAAGAGGTAGTGGACCAGTCTTGGTTTCATGAAGTCAAGAGGTATCTCGAGGCTCAAGAATATACAGAAGGAGCTTCAATCAATGATAAGAAGTTCTTAAGGAGATTCTCTACTAAGTTCTTCCTGAGCAATGGTATCCTGTACAAACGCAATCATGACTCCATTCTACTCCGGTGTATGGATAAGGTTGAAGCAGAAAGGATCATGGTTGATTTACATGAAGGTACTTTTGGCACTCACTCCAGTGGGCATACGATGGCGAAGAAAATCCTACGGGCAGGCTATTATTGGTCTACCGTGGAAGCATATTGCTATCAACACTCTCAGACCTGTCATAAGTGTCAAATTTATGCTGACAAGGTGCACATACCTCCGGTTCCTCTGAATGTCTTGACGGCTCCTTGGCCCTTTGCTATGTGGGGAATTGACATGATTGGAGAGATCAAGACGACAACCTCCAATGGACACCGCTTCATCCTAGTGGCCATTGACTACTTTACCAAGTGGGTTGAAGCAGCTTCCTTCGCTTCCGCTAGCAAGAATGTTGTTGCCCTCTTCATCAAGCAAAATCTCATTTGCCGGTACGGTATCCCAGAAAGGATCATCACTAACAATGGTACAAATCTTAACAACGCTATGGTCACCGCCTTTTGTGAGCAATTCAAGATTCAGCATCACAATTCTTCCCCCTATCGGCCAAAGATGAATGGTGTTGTCGTAGCTGCAAATAAAAACATTAAAAAGATCATACAAAAGATGAAAGCCGCATACAAAGACTGGCATGAGATGTTACCATTCGCTCTCCACGGGTACCGTACCACGGCCTGCACATCAACTGGGGTAACACCCTGTTCTTTGGTATATGGCATGGAGGTTGTCTTGACTATTAAGGTTCAAATCCCCTCTCTAAGGATTATGAAGGATGGGGGTTTGAGTGAAGACGATTGGATCCAAACTCGACTTGATCAACTGAACTTAATTGATGAAAAGAGACTTACTGTTGTTTGCCATGGTCAAATGTATCAAAAACGGATGATCAAGGCTTTCAACAAGAAAGTCAGACGCCAAGTATATCAAGTTGGGGATCTGGTGATCAAACGTATCATCTTTCCACAAAGTGATCCCAAGGGGAAATAGACTCCCACCTATGAAGGACCATTTGTAATCAAGACCATATTCTCCAGTGGGGGTGATGATCTTGACCACCATGGATGGTGACGACTTGACACACCCTGTGAACACGGACATAGTCAAAAGATACTACGCATAAGAGACCCGCTAGGTTGATACACCTAGGAAAAACAAGGGCATCCCGGTGAACCAAAAAGGTTCGGGCAAAAATTAGGGATAAAATATAAAAAATCTGTACACCCGGCAATTTGAAAACCCGAAAGGGCGACTTGGGTAAAAAAGGGTTTCCCGGTGGACTGAAAACCCAAAAGGGTGGTCCAGGAAAAAGTTAGGGAATTAAAGCGTATGACAATGTCCCGTCAGGTTACTTACGGACAACCTTTGACTTCCACTGACAAACTCAGGAGTTTCTGATCAATTCAATCATCTTCGGACGAAGCAACAAATAGACAAGGTGCTCAGAGATATGAAGGCTATAGCAGAATGGGAACCCCATGGGATTATTACACATAGCTATCTTTCTTTGTATAAATATTTCTTGTTTTATGACACCATTCTCTTACTAGAATGTTCGTCTCTTTTGTACAAAATACTTATTCAAAGTCAATACAAAGATACCCCTTTGAAAGTGCAAAAAACTATTTATCGTTTCTTTACGATTGTGTTTTGTTTGCAAAAACGTCCAATGATTCATTGATGAACATATGCATTTGAACATAATTACTGTTTACAAATAAACAAAATGAGTAAGACAATTACTGATAGGTTGAAAGGACAGGAAAACGTCTTTAGGCTATTCCATAAGTAATCCCCACAGTACGTCATTTAAATCCCCAGCGGAACAAATTTCAAATTATTAATCCCCAGTAGAAGTCATCAAATTTCTCTAGATTCCCCAAGAAAATCTTACAAGCAGTACATGGCGTCGCCCTCACAACAGAATTTACTTCTCTCAATAAGAGTTCGTCAGTACTTCAACTTCAAGACATGAATAATACACATATCCTCATCTACGATCCCATCTCTAACAAGATTCTGTCACTTCTCCAAATGGCATCTTTAAGCCCATTCCCTCAACTACACATCGTCGAGTGCAAATTTCTGGGCACTCTAGTGTCCAATCATTCTCTCACCTTTGAGCCACGAATGGCAAAGCTCGCCAATCTAACTCTTCAGGTTTAAGAAGATTGAACAGGGGCAGTTGTTGTACCCCAATATTTTCCCTCTCATTTATCAATACTATTCACACAAGATCTCTTTGACTCGAGACTGGATTAGGGTTTGGTCAGCTCAAGACATCTCATCTTACACTGTTGACCCAAAATTAGGGTTTGAGTTTGCACAAGGATTTTTGGACTATCAATGCTTCATATGAATTTCAAGAATCATTATGGACCCCTAAGTTCACTCATGACAAGTTTCAAGCCTTGAACCACATTTTTGATCAATCAATTGGACAGTTGACCTAAAAATCAACTATATTGGGGAAAAAGTCAACCATGGTCAATTTACAGTCAAACTTCATAATTTTTTATCCACATCAACATTATAGACTCATATGTATCATTTGATTAAGTTTGGATCACAATTCCTCAAGAAATTTAACCAAATCATCAAAAGGGCAAAATGGTCAAAATTAGGGTTTTGATTGAGGAAGGGTAATTTCTGATCTGTGACTTAGCAAATGACCAATTGTTTAAAGCATGATTTCAAGGATTCAATTGTATCATATTGACCTAATGACATGGTTCAAAATATTGCAATTTCATTGGATTGACAGATGAAATTTGCAGTCAACTGATCAAAAGTCAACTGTATACTGAAAAGTCAAACTTTGACTTTTTGGTCAAAATCAAGTGCCAAGGGTCACAATTCATCAAAACATGTCAAAATGTGAAACTTGTTCATCAAGAAATCAAGGATTGAAGATTAGGTTTTTAAAATTGGAAATTTTCTTAACTTAGAAATTTTTCAAAGTATAGAAAATTTCTTATTTTTTCTCAACTTTAAGCCATTTTTTCACAATGATACAAGATGATTCAAGGAAAGTTCTCAACATGAAAGTTGTAGACCTCCATGAAATACAACTTTGCTTCACACACTTTTTCCTAAAGATGCTTGGATCTCAAGATATAATTTTATGAACTAAAATAACTTAGTAAAATTTTGCCCTAATTTAGGCAGGTTTTGGATCCAACTTCATGGAAAATTTTCACCTAGTTCTAAGAGGAGTCTTGAAATACATTTCAAAGATGAGTTATATAGAACATTGAAAGCTTTCCAAAATGTCAGAGAACTCCTCAAGATCATTTTTGAGTATGGAGAATCGAAGAGATGAAGTTGGCAATTTCTCACTTTGAATTTAAACCATTTCATGAAGAACAAAATTCAAATTTGAACCTATGCTTCCTAATTCATGCTTTACAGGTCCCTAACTTGTTTCTCACTTCATAATTTAATACTTACTCAGTTGACAAAGCTTTAATTCAAGCTCAAGAGCCTTTGTCCAAGTTGTAATTCCATAAATGGCATAAAGTGGCCATTGCCATTTTGAAAAAGCTTCACTTTTGCAACTTTCCAATTCTTGAGCATTGGACATGTCTTCTCTGCACACACAAGTCCTACAGGCCTAAAGAAAATTGTACAAAGCTTATACCAACCCCAAGCAGGCCAGTACAAGCATGTGAAGACTTGTCTCTTCACTTTGCTTCAAAAGCAAGAAAGTGTGCCAAAAGGCTAGAACTCAAAGATCTGTTGGAGAGATGACTTGAAACCTATCCCATACTAATACACAAACACATTGAAACTAAAAACACGATTTCTAGAGGCCTGAAACATTCAAACACTCGATATCACCCAAAAAACTGTCAAAACTTGCAGTTTTTGCATAAGCATAGCAATCCATCATTTGGCTCGTGTGTTTCAAGTTTTAACCATCAAAAATCTTTACCTACTTCATATCTAAGAGATCCAGACCATCATCCCTACACTGGAACACCTCCTTCTTCATCTTCCATTTTTGTTTTCAAAGCTTTCAGGTTGACTTGGATAGAGAGTTCCAGGCACTTCAAAATCAAGGCAAGGGTTGGAACACACTCAGGGAGGTTCAAGCAAGCTCAAGCAATCATCAGGCCTTCATAAATCTCACTCAAACTCCATTCACGATTTCAACTGAAGGAGGTAAGAATCTCAACTTCTATCTCTTCATACAGGCATCCATTAGCCACAATTTGTGAATAAACAATGTAGACCTCATTGCTACGAAGATGTACATATATATATCTTGCATGTATTTGGCCTGAGTTGAGAGAATTTTGAACTTGAAGTTTCTGGAAAAATTAGGTTTAAATTTAGGGCTTTTAAAATTCGTTTTGATCTTTGATTGTTAGCTTAAATGATTTACATGGTTAGAAACGCGAGACAAAATGCTACAACATTCATGTTATCAGTTTCTATTTTTATTGAGAGATGAGAAAGTTACAGAGCTTCTGGATGGCTAGAGGAAGAAGACGAAGTACAGGGCCATGGAAGCATTTCATGTTATGTTGTTTTTGTTTCACATAAATCAATGGATGTATAGCCACCCCAGTGGTAAGGTAGCGCGCTGGTGTGGCCCAGGTCATGGGTTCGAACCTTGGCGCTACCTTTTGTTTTCTCACATTTTTCCATTTCCATTTTTTTGCTGTTTTGCAGATTGGGCTTGTTTCCTTAGGCTTTAGTTGTTTTTCTAACATATTACTCCATGTCTCCTTACAGCACCCCTGGCTCATACTTTTATTTATTTGTTTTATTTTCTTTTTTTTTATTAAATATTTTCTTTAATATATAAAATCATGAAAAATATAAAATATGACAATTTTGCATTTTGTTTATTTTATTTTATTTTCACGTTAAAAAATATTTTTATTAAACTATATATTAATTATTTTTCTTGAATAAACTTGTAAACATAAATAAAATAGGTTTAGTTTAATTTGTTTTATTTTTTTTTCATTCCATACTTGTAAATATTTATTTTGGCATATATAAAAACTAAATATTTTCATAAATTATTATTTATTATTTTAAATACAAAAAAATAAATAAAAATAATACATAAGAACTTTATTTTCTTTTAAACTAGAAATTAGGGTTAACTTTGTTTTTTTTCAAGAATTAATTTATTTTCCTTATATCTTTAGGATTAGGTTAAAATTCTTTTTCACATAAAAATAAAACAAAATCTTTTCTTGCATGTACATAATATTGCATATTTAAATATTGTATTTGTTTATTCCAATACTCGTATAAATTCGATTTGGTTGTAATAGCTTATTTAGATTTACATTCTTGCTAATCCCCATTCAAATTTGTATTCCCCCCTCCCATAAATTGTTGTAATAGCTTAGTAATTTTTACATTATGCAATTTACCGCTTTACATGCCATGTTAGTAATTAGGGTTTGTATGGTAAGATCAAAACAAAGCAAATAGAAAACCATAAATCCAAGACAAAATCAAAGCATGAAAATAACACACTTGCACACAAGCATCCTTAGGGTTTCTCCACTTGGTTGCCTTATATAAAAATATCCATATTACGTATGTGAAGTATCTTGGCAAAATAAACAAATATAAGATCATTGTCCCTCGATGACGTTATTCAAAGTTACCTTACAAAATGATCTTGGTCCCTCAAAAATGCTAAGATACTTTGCAATATTTCTAATCATGGTTATACGATGACCCACGCCTATCACGTTCACATCCAAAGATAGGGTTGCTTACCAAATCAATGGTAAGACAACAATGTCAAAGGAATAGAAAATGCATAAGAAAGACATTTGAGTAGGTAGATTGCTTCTAGTTACTTGTTCTCTTTTCAAACAATTATCCTTGCTATTTCCCAAAACAAACACACATATTTCACAAACATCTTACAAACATTGAAAACATATTCAAAAATACAAACATCTTTGTATACATTCTTACGAACGAGAATCATTACAAAGGTTGCCTAAACGATGGCCTCTTTTACAAAATACTTTCAAAACCACACCAAACACATTTTCAAACAACAAAAGCAAGTGATCTAGCAAGTAACTAAGAGCCCATGGAAAACCATGGATGAAAAGGGTGATAATACCTTCCCTTTTCATAATCTACCCTCCGAACTCAAAAAAAAATCTCTAAAAGGTCTTTCCTGTGCTTTTTCACCTTTCCTTTTGGATAAAAGAAAATTCGGTGGTGACTCTTGCTAACCGCAACATTTGCGATAAAACGCAAAACCCTTAAGTCAGTTCTCCCATCGTATCACACTTACTCCAGATTCTCTTCTAGAAACAATTCAGATGCGATCCAGATACGGCTGACATTCTGATACTTATTCCAGTTTCTCTTCTAAAAACAGTTCAGATGCGATCCAGAGACGGATATTATTCTGATACTTATTCCAGATTCTCTTCTAGAAGCAATTCAGATGCGATCCAAAGACGGATATTATTCTGATACTTACTCCAGATTCTCTTCTGAAAACAGTTCAGATGCGATACGGAGACAGATATTATTCAGATACTTATTCCAGATTCTCTTCTATAAACAGTTCAGATACGATCCATGGATGGATATTATTTTGATACTTACTCCAGATTCTCTTCTAGAAACAGTTCAGATGCGATCCAGAGACGGATATTATTCTGATACTTACTCCAGGTTACCTTTCAAATACAGTTCAGATGCGATCCAGATACGCTGACATTCTGATACTTATTCCAGATTCTCTTCTAGAAACAGTTCAGATGCGATCCAGAGACATATATTATTCTGATGCTTACTCCAGATTCTCTTCTAGAAACAGTTCAGATGCAATCCAGAGACGGATATTATTCTGATACTTACTCCAGATTCTCTTCTATAAATAGTTCATATGCGATCTAGAGACGAATATTATTCTGATACTTACTCTAGATTACCTTTCAAATACAGTTCACATGCGATCCAGATACCGCTGACATTCTGATACTTATTCCAGATTACCTCTCAAATACAGTTTAGATATGATCCAGATATGGATGTCATTTTGTCACTCATTCAACATACCTTCCAAATACAGTCCAGATACGATCCAGATACGGATGTCATTCTGACACTCATTCAGCATACACTAGATTGAAGATTAACACCTGTAACAAACCAGGAAAACTATCTTTCTTTCTCAAGTCAGAGATTAATACCTGAAACTAGACAGGACAACTATCTCAAATGACCAACTTTTTCAAGTTCCAGATTAATACGTGTAACTAGCCAGGAAAACTATTTGTGGACGATTGATTGTAGATTAACACCTCTAACAAGCCAGGAAAACTATCTACATGAAGAGATTGAAGAGCCAGGAAAACTATCTTTATTTCTCATGTCAGAGATTAATACTTGAAACCAGACAGGACAACTATCTACTCGACCAGCTGAAGCAAACCTACCCAGGTTCCTTCTCATTTCCAGAGGCAGTTTTACACGAACTCATCATGAAGCAATCCTATACGGGCTCCTTCTCATTCAGCTTTCTGATACAGTTCAGATACGCTCCAGATACGGATTCCATTCTAATACTCATTCAGATTCATCTTTCCAATACAGTTCAGACACGCTCCAGATACGAATGCTATTTTGATACTCATTCAGACTCAGCTTTCAGATACAGTTCAAATACGCTCCAGATACGGATGTCATTCTGATACTCATTCAGATTCAGCTTTCACATACAGTTTAGATACGCTCTAGATATGGATGTCATTCTGATACTCATTCAGATTCAGCTTTCAGATACAGTTCAGATACGCTCTAGATACGGATGCCATTCTGATACTTATTCAGATTCAACTTTCAGATACAGTTCAGATACACTTCAGATAGGGATGCCATTCTGATGCTCATTCAGCACATTTCTCAAATACAGTCCACATACGATCTAGATACGGATGTCATTCTGACACTCATTCAGTACATCTTTCAGATGCGAGTCAGATACAATCCATTTATGGATATTTTTCTGATACTCATTCCACTACATGTACTATTTCAGTATAAATCAACCAGAGATTTATTCTTATACTTCTTCAAATTTTTGCCACCAATCACTTTTGGATGGCATCTGTAAGCCCATCTCCGACAACTCTCCATCATCTCTCCAAATGGCATCTTTAAGCCCATTCCCTGCACAATCAATCACCACATCATCAAGTGCAAATTTATGGGCACTCTAGTGTTCAATCATCTTCCACCTTCAAGTCACGAATGACAGGTTCGCCAATCTAACTCTTCAGGTTTAAGAAGATTGAACAGGGGCTGCTGTTGTACCCCAAAATTTTCTATCTCATTTCTCAAGGGATCATCCTGTACCCTCAGGATTGCTTCTGTCAAGTTTCAAGTCTCGGATTACAATTTTCCAAGAAAGTCATTCACAAGGGTAAAATGGTCAAATAAACACTGAAAAGTCAAACTTTGACTTTTTGATCAAAATCAAGTTTCAAAAATCGTATTTCATCAAGACATGAAGTTTGTCCATCAAGAAATCAAAAGTCAAAGATTACTTTGAAAAGTCAAATTTCTAAACACTTAGAAAATTTTCTAAGTGTTAAGAAAATATGATAATTTCATAACTTTGTAAGTCTCAGAGTGCCTAAGAGGGGGGGGGGGGTGAATTAGGTCTTATAAAATTTATTCAGTTTTATGAGAATGCTTGGTAGTAATTTTGGTTAAGTGTTTGAAGGTTTTGATTATATCTTTATCTTTTCCTGATTATGGTGATGAAAGTGATAAATGCAGAAAAGTAAAGAACACGGTGATATATCCTGGTTCCCCTCACAATCCGAGAGTACTCCAGTCCCCTTTCCAACATGAAAGAGATTTCACTATAGTTAGAATGATTGTACAGCCTATGCTTACTATCTAACCTATAGGGTGATCAAAGGTTCTTAACACCTTTAAGACCAAACAAACACTAATGTGAATGAAGAACAATCCTCTTCAAATCACAACACTTACTTCCAACAATCCTGGATAGTAAGGGAAAAAATTTAAGTAATACAATGATTTAGTTTGAAGTATATGGAGAGCTTTATCAATCTTCAATTGATCTTCTTCTTAAAGATAAAAACAATTCTCAACAATGTATATAAATGTTCACAATGTATGAATGAAACTTGTAATGATAATGAAAGTGTATATGGCAAGTTTCACAAAATTATGAACACATGAAAGTTTAAATTCAAATGAATGAGAAAATTGTTAACGAAGAAGTATATTTGTTAATTTGAAAATTGAAGCATTGAACATTGTTTGAAATAAGAAAAATCTGCATTTTATAAAGTTGTAAGAACCTCTTCATTCATGCCAATTCATATGAAAAGTTGCAATGCATTCATGAAAAGATACCACTTGAAAAATGTTCAAAAAACAAAGTAAAAGCTGCATTGGTTCGCTAGAACCGGTTCCGACACTGACAGAACCCGGTTCTTAGTGAACGTTATAAGTTGGAATTCAAATTTATCACGCAGGAACCGGTTCCCCTATTGGTACAACCCGGTTCCTGGTACAAAATCCAGGGACATGTTTTTTGAGAAAAGCTGGAACCCGGTTCCCTGTTAGGGAGGAACCGGTTCCTAAAGGTTTATTTTCAAAAATACATTTTGAAAGATATTTCAAATAAAGTTTTTCTTGATGTTAAAGTTATGGAATATGTATATGTTGATGAATGCATATTGTGAACATCTATATTCAAGGTTTTAAGAATTATTTATACCATATTGACATTTGATGATTTCTTCAATAATTCTTCAATAATCTTCAAGACTTTTATTTGATGTTGATAAGCTTTTTGCACATCCTTTGAAAGTTGATGTCCATGTTGTCTTCATCAAAACACATGCTTTAAATATGACTTGAGAAGCTTGCAATTACATTCTCCCCCTTTTTGATGATGACAACCAAGTCTTGAAAACGATTTCTTGAAATGTTCATGTTGTTTTGTGTAGCAAACATGTTGAGCAAATGCAAGGCTCCCCCTAAATTGTATGCTCCCCCTAAGTCCATGATTCTTTGAATTTTGGAGAGAGTTTGATATTTATTTGGGCCTGCAATTTCTTTGAAACAAAACAACACACATGCATACTCTTCTCCCCCTTTGTTAACATCAAAAAGGATGGGGAAAAAGAGTGAAATAGATACATATAAAAATTAATACGTGTATCTTAAGAGAAACATTAGATATCACCTTCATCCAAAATACCAAGTTCTCTTCGGATTTTGAAGAAAGGTTCTCGAGCAAGCGGTTTAGTGAAGATATTTGCGAGTTGGTTATGAGTATCCACAAAAGTGACTTCGACATCTCCTTTAAGTACATGATCACGGAGAAAATGATGTCGAATATCTATATGTTTGGTTCTTGAATGCATGACCAGATTCTTTGTAATACTTAGATTGATTGATGAAGATTCCATCTTCTAGTTGCTTGATTTGTAGTCCAAGAAAGTAGTTCATCTTTCCCATCATAGACATCTCGAATTCTCCTTGCATCATCAATGAGAATTCCTCACACATTTCTTTGTTAGTCGATCCAAAAATGATATCATCAACATAGACTTGAACCAATAAAGTGTTACTTTGGATTTTCTTAATGAACAAGGTTTTGTCAACCTTACCCTTTTCGAAACCTTTTTCACACAAAAAATTGCTAAGTCTATCATACCATGCTCTTGGTGCTTGCTTTAAGCCATAAAGAGCCTTTCTCAACTTAAAGACATGTGAAGGATGTTTGAAGTCTTCAAATCCCGGGGGTTGTTTGACATAGACTTCTTCATTGATGTATCCATTCAAGAATGCGCTTTTGACGTCCATTTGAAAAAGCTGAAAATTTAATAAACAAGCATAAGCAAGTAAAAGACGTATAACTTCTAACCTTGCAACCGGAGCAAATGTTTCTTCAAAGTCGATTCCTTCCTCTTGATTGTAACCTTGGGCAACCAACCTTGCTTTGTTTCGAACAATTAGACCATTCTCATCAAGTTTGTTCTTAAACACCCATCGGGTACCTATGATGTGTTTACCACTTGGTCTAGGAACAAGTTCCTAAACTTGATTTCTCTCGAATTGATTTAATTCTTCTTGCATAGCAATAATCCATTGATCATCTCCTAAGGCTTCATCAACTTTGGTAGGTTCAATTTGAGAAACAAACGCCATGTTTAAGCAAGCATCTTTTAGATTCAATCTTGTTGATACTCCTTGGCTAATGTCACCAATAATTTTGTCAATAGGATGGTCTCTATGAGTTCTCCATTCTTTTGGTAGATCATTGGTGTTTGAATCTTGTTGAACAATGTTTTCTGAATTTTCCGATGATTTCTTAATTTGATCAAATGAAAGATCTTCCGGGGGTAAATCTATAGGATCATCATCATCACAAACAACTACTTCCTCCTTAGAGGGGTTAGTTTCATCAAAAGATACATGCATAGATTCTTCAATAGTTAAAGTTCTTTTATTATAAATTCTATATGCTTTACTAGAAAGCGAATAACCAAGAAATATACCTTCGTCGGATTTCTCGTCAAACTTACCGAGATTATCCTTGTCATTGTTAAGAACAAAGCACTTGCATCCAAAAATGTGAAAGTGAGCAATATTTGGCTTTCTTCCTTTGAAGAGTTCATATGGAGTCTTCTTTATTATAGGTCTAATGATAACTCGATTTCCAACATAACATGCCGTACTAACCGCATCCGCCCAAAAATATTTAGGAAGATTTGCATCACTAAGCATTGTTCTTGCAAGTTCCACTAGAAACCTATTCTTTCTTTCAACTACTCCATTTTGTTGTGGAGTTCTACGTGCTGAAAAATTATGAGAGATACCATGTTCTTCACAAAATTCTTCAAATTGAGCATTTTGGAATTCTCCACCATGATCACTTCTTATGGATACAATCTTTAGTGATTTTTCATTTTGGATTTGCTTAGCATACTTCTTAAAGGCTTTGAAAGCATCACTTTTCTGCACAAGAAACAAAGTCCAAGAATATCTAGAAAAATCATCAATAATGACTAAAGCGTATATATTACCTCCGAAGCTTTTTGTTCTTGATGGACCAAAGAGAACCATGTGTAACAATTATAGTGTTCTTGTAGTAGACACCACATTCTTAGATTTGAAAGTTGTTTTGGTCTGTTTTCCCTTTTGGCATGCATTACATAATTTGTCCTTGATGAACTTCATCTTTGGTAGACCAATAACTAAGTCATGCTTAACCAATTTGTTCAAGTGCTCCATGTGAATGTGAGCGATCCTCTTGTGCCATAACCAAGCGTCATTGTTGTTTACCATAAGACATTGTACCTTCAGAGACAAATCATCTAAAGTAATCATAAAAATATTGTTAGTTCTTATACCTTTGAGTTTTACCTCAGTGGTTGCCTCATCCATAATGAGACATTCATCTTTGTTGAATTTGATCTTGAACCCTCTATCGCAAAGTTGACTTATGCTAAGAAGATTGTGTTTTAATCCTTCAACATAGAGAACATCTTCAATTTGAATGGATGGAGGTGTGCCAACTATTCCAACGCCAAGAATCTTTCCTTTGGTGTTGTCTCCATAGATGACATACCCTTTGGCTTTATGTACTAGATATGAAAATTGGTGTACATCTCCTGTCATATACTTTGAACATCCACTATCAAGATACCAAACATTTGATGTGGATTTCAAGCATACCTACACAAACAAATTATTCTTTGTTAGGTACCCAAGTTTCCTTGGGTCCTTCATAGTTAGTTCCCTTTTTCACCCACACATAATGCCTACTTGCTATACTAAAGTTTCTAACATAGCAAGCATTAGGTGTATGGCCTTTAATACCACAATAAAAACAAGTAGGTTCAAAGTTACTTCTATATCTAGAAGGATAAGATTTCTTCTTAGGAAATGTTTTCTTTTTCGATACATTAGCCTTCTTCTTTTGATGATTATGAACAACTTGCTTCTTTTCAACTTTCTTGGGTTTGGAACTATTACTAGCCTTTACAAAAACAGTGGGATTGTTACTTGGTTTCTTAGAATTCACATAACCAAGACCCCTTTTATCATTCGGATAACGTTGTTGGCTTAGTAATCCTTCCAATCCTATTTGTCCTTTTTCATATCGTTCAATGACTCTTTTCAATTGAACAATTTGAAAGACATTTGATTCACACTTGGAGCATGCAAAGTTTTCTTTTTCTTTAATAAAATTCTGTTTTTGAAGTTCAAAATCTTTAGTCATGGTGTCAATTTTTTCTAAACAACTTAGAAGTTCTTTTTCTTGATTTGACACCTTTTTGTATAAACTTTTGCATTCTTTCAAGAGTTCATCAATAGCATCTTGAACATCATCATCAAAAAGATTAAATTCATTACTAACCTCTTCTTCATTGTCGGAGTGATGTGAAGCCATTAATGCTAGATTTGCACATTCCTCGCTTTCCGAATCGGATGAAGAACTTATCTCATTATCTTCCCATGCAACATAAGCCTTTTTGTTCTTGTACTCCTTTTTGCCTTTGAATCCATTTTTCTTGGAGAGTTTTGGACAATCCGGCTTTATGTGACCTTGCTTTCCACATTCATAACATGTGACATCTTGTGTTGATGTGGAGGCTTCTTTATCTTTATGATTATAAAATTTCTTCCTCTTGACAAAGTTAGCATTATGAAGATTATTTTTATGACCAAAATATTTTCCTAACCTTTTTACAAGAAGCAAGAAGTTTTCATCTTCCTCCGATGCATCTTTATCTTGACTTTCCTTTGAATCAACTTTCAAGGAAATGCCTTTGGATTTATTCTCTAAATTTTCATGTTTTTCAAGTCTACCGAGTTCCGTTTTATATTCTTGAAGTTTGCCAAATAATGTAACGGAAGTCATTGCGGAGAGACTCTTCTTTTCCTAGATTGTCGTTACCTTTGGTTGCCATTCCCTAGTCAATGATCTAAGGATTTTCAAGTTGAGTTCATCATTTGTCAAGGTTTTACCAAGAGCATTTAAGTGATTTTTCAAATGCACAAATCTCTTTTGTAAGTCAAGAATGGATTCTCCGGGCTGCATTCGAAATAGTTCATATTCTTGACTCAAGGTATTTAGCCTTGATCTTTTTACTTCAGTCGTTCCTTCATGAGTTTGAACCAGGGTATCCCATATTTCTTTTGCTGTCTTGCAGTTAGAGACACGGAAAAATTCGTCCATACTGAGTGCACCTTGAAGAAGGTTTATTGCCTTTTTGTCATAGAGAACTTTCTTTTTATCATCGTCGTCCCATGCAGTTTTGGGTTTTACAGAACCAATGCCATTGATTACTGATATTGGGATAAATGGACCATTTTCAACAGCATCCCATACTTCCTCTCCTTGTGCTTCTAAATGCGCCTTCATGCGTATTTTCCAGAAGTCAAAATATTCACCACAGAATAGAGGAGGCTTGTTGTTACTACCACCATCTCTGAAGACTGGTTGATGATTTGCGGAAGCCATTTTGGATCTTTAGGGACAAGTTACCTATAACTTGCTCTGATGCCAATTGTAAGTCTCAGAGTGCCTAAGAGGGGGGGGGGGGGTGAATTAGGTCTTATAAAATTTATTCGGTTTTATGAGAATGCTTGGTAGTAATTTTGGTTAAGTGTTTGAAGGTTTTGATTATATCTTTATCTTTTCTTGATTATGGTGATGAAAGCGATAAATGCGGAAAAGTAAAGAACACGGTGATATATACTGGTTCCCCTCACAATCCGAGAGTACTCCAGTCCCCTTTCCAACACGAAAGATATTTCACTATAGTTAGAATGATTGTACAGCCTATGCTTACTATCTAACCTATAGGGTGATCAAAGGTTCTTAACACCTTTAAGACCAAACAAACACTAATGTGAATGAAGAACAATCCTCTTCAAATCACAACACTTACTGCCAACAATCCTGGATAGTAAGGGAAAAACTTTAAGTAATACAATGATTTAGTTTGAAGTATATGGAGAGCTTTATCAATCTTCAATTGATCTTCTTCTTCAAGATAAAAACAATTCTCAACAATGTATATAAATGTTCACAATGTATGAATGAAACTTGTAATGATAATGAAAGTGTAGATGGCAAGTTTCACAAAATTATGAACACATGAAAGTTTAAATTCAAATGAATGAGAAAATTGTTAATGAAGAAGTATATTTGTTAATTTGAAAATTGAAGCATTGAACATTGTTTGAAATAAGAAAATCTGCATTTTATAAAGTTATAAGAACCTCTTCATTCATGTCAATTCATCTGAAAAGTTACAATGCATTCATGAAAAGATACCACTTGAAAAATGTTCAAAAAACAAAGTAAAAGCTGCATTGGTTCGCTAGGAACCAGTTCCGACACTGACAGAACCCGGTTCTTAGTGAACATTATAAGTTGGAATTCAAATTTATCACGCAGGAACCGGTTCCCCTATTGGTACAACCCGGTTCCTGGTACAAAATCCAGGGACATGTTTTTTGAGAAAAGCTGGAACCCGGTTCCCTGTTAGGGAGGAACTGGTTCCTAAAGGTTTATTTTCAAAAATACATTTTGAAAGATATTTCAAACAAAGTTTTTCTTGATGTTAAAGTTATGGAATATGTATATGTTGATGAATGCATATTGTGAACATCTATATTCAAGGTTTTAAGAATTATTTATACCATATTGACATTTGATGATTTCTTCAATAATTCTTCAATAATCTTCAAGACTTTTATTTGATGTTGATAAGCTTTTTGCACATCCTTTGAAAGTTGATGTCCATGTTGTCTTCATCAAAACACATGCTTTAAATATGACTTGAGAAGCTTGCAATTACAAACTTTGGGCCAGATTTTCATCATGATGCAAGATGATTCAATCAGAACTTCTGACATGAAAGTTATAGATCTCAATGAGATCTAAAACATTGCAGAACAAAACTTCTTCTAGAAAGACTGGGGTTTCAAGTTATAAATCCATGAAGACATCCTTGAAGCTAAAATACTTAGTAAATTCTGAGCATTTTTAAATCAGAATCTGGATAGAACTTCTGGGCCAGTTATCACACAAGTACCATCAGAATTTGCAAAAATGATTCATAACATGACCCTTCAATAAGAACATGTAGAAGCTCTACTCTTCGATCATAACATGACCCTTTGATCAGAACATGACCCTTCGATCAGAAGATATAAAATCTTTACTCTTCAATCAGAACATGACCCTTCGATCAGAACATGACCCTTCGATCAGAACATATAGAAGCTTTACTCTTTGATCAGAACATGACCCTTCGATCAGAACATGACCCTTCAATCAGAACATATAGAAACTCTACTCTTAGATCAAAACACGACCCTTAGATCTCACTCTGGTCTTTCCAATCTTCGATCAGAACATCACCAAGCCCCAAAACCTCGTTTTGAACAGTCTGATGTACTGCTATGACACAATCATGCATACAGCTGCCACAACGCTCCAAAAATTTTGTTGACCCAGTCCACGCCTGCATTTTCTCAAACCCCATTGTTGTACCCCAAAATTTTCCCTCCCATATTTCTCAATACATTTCAAGTGAGGTCCTCAAATTGCTCAAGGAAGTCCAAGGGTTGACCAGACAAACCCTCTCCTAAGACAGTCTACCTCAAATTAGGGTTTCAGTTTGCATCAAGATGTTTGAGTCCAAAGGATCCCAAATGCTCACCATTGTCCTAATGAGTTCTCAAGATCATCCATGTCAAATTTCAAGCCTTGCAGAGGAAGTTTGCTCAGTCAATTGTTCAAAGGCCTGAAAATCGACTATGCTAGGGCAAAAGTCAATTGTGGCCCACATACAGTCAAACTTCAAGATTTTTGGTCAACATCCTCATTTTGAAGTATTATTCATCATTTTATCAAGTGTTGATCATGATTCCTCAAGGATTGCTCACAATTCATCAAAACCCAAAAGTTGCTAAATTAGGGTTTTGTAGGAAAAGTCAACTCAACTTTGACCAAGCATAACTTTCTCATACTTTATCAAAAATGACCCATCCAAAGCTCATTTTTAAGAGGATGAAATTCCATACAATTCATATTCATCTCCCAAGTTCAAAATATGCACTCACAAGAAGATATGCATTTGGACATTATAGGTCATTTTGGAAAGTCAACAAAAAAACCTTTTGGGTCAAAGCTTCATACATGAACATGGAAGACTCAATTGAGATGATACCAAAAGGGTTGATTAGAGGACATCTTAAGCTTTCTAAAAAGTCCAAGAACATATCTCTAGGGTCAAAATTGAGAGAGTTATGTATTGGTAAAGTTGACCCTTTTTGCAAAATTGCCAAAAGTCAAATGTGGCCAAAATTGCAATTTTTGTCAAATGGGCCCAACTTTTTATGCTTGCACTGAGTTTGTAATGTGACCCACGATACATGATCCCTTCCACTTGTCATTCTTTTATTTTTCTTATTTATTTTGATTTTATTTCAATTAAATCAAATAAAATCAGAATCAAATCATGAAAATATCAAAAACTAATCAAAGCTTAAGATTTTGTGCATATTTAGGTCTATTATACAGTTGGAGATGGAATAAAATCGTGCAAGGTTCATTTGGACACAAAAAGATTGCATTTTGCTTGATTTAGAAAGATTTGGTACAATGATTAAATCATGAATCAATAATCATAATTGGAGAGATTTGATACAAGTTTGCAACCCTAATTCATTCTAGGGTACATAAGGAACAATTGTAGATCAGAAACAAGGAGATTGGAGGCGTGTAAAAGAGAAATCAAGTTTCAAAAAAATCAAGAAAAGTGGCAAATTAATTTCCACGTTTCAGATCAATTCAAAGCATTCTAGTCATTCCAATCAATTGTTGGACATCCAAGGATCCTATTTCAATCATTAGCAAGCTTCTCCACACCTTGAAACGCATTGTAAGTGTCACACGACTTCCATACTTTCTTGAATTCATATATCGTAATTATGGCTCATTTAGCATGATTCATTGATATATTCTTAAACCTTATGATGTTTGCAAGCTAATGGTCATATTTAATTGAGTTTTCATTAACTGTACATCAAGATGCCATAGTTAGGGTACTTGCTTCGTTTTTAGGGTTTTTCTGTACAGGAACAATTGGCCATGGATAATGGTACCGTGATGCTCGTGAGGTTGCAACGAGTTGATTGGTACCATTGGTTGTCATTTATCATGCCTATATGAAGTTTTGGAGAAGCACAGGGTTATACCTACGCCTGGTGTTCGTAGGTAAAGGTCTTCTGTCTAAAGCGACAGATGCAACGAGGAAGATGATAGTGTGGCATCCTGTGAATGGCCAGTTATGAATTTCGCGTGTGGTTTGAGTTAGCCATTTATTTTATTACATAATATTTATTTGTCATTATTTGTTCAACTAAGCAAGCCAGCGCAGTGGTAAAGCCATTAGCCTTTAATGCACACGTCCTAGGTTCGATCCCAGGCGTGTGCATTTTATTTTCTCAATATTTTCAAGATGATTCAGTACACCACATTGCAAAGGACTCATCATGTACCATCCAGATCTCATCGTCCAAACCACCAGCAAGCCAGATCCAAGGCTCCTCCAGTGAGGGTCCATCATGAGCATGAGTCAAGCGTAGGCATGGGATTGAAAAAGTCAATGAAGGCCATCAGCATTTGGGCCCAGAATTTGCCAGCCACACCCCCCTTTTCTGAACCCAGGCCCGTTCTATTTCTTTTCTAATTTTTCTTATTTAATTTAATTTGTTTAAATTGTTTTCTAACACAAATAATTTCTTTTTTTCACAAAAAAGTCATAAAATTAAATTTCACAAATTTAGAATTAGGTTTTATTTTATTTGACCAAATTTAATTTAATATTAGTCTAATTTAATTTAGGATTAATTCTAACTTTTTTCATATATTTAAAATCAAATTAGAAAAAATTAGGATTAACATGTGATTTAATTTTTATTTCTTTCATAAAATAAAAAATACAAAGTAGGTTAATTTAATTATTTTTCTTAAATTAATTAGTAATTAGGTTTTATTTATTCAATTAAACTTTATTTTCTCAAAATAACACAAACCACAAAAACAATGATTTCTCTTTCAATTAGGTTTAGTTGGGGTCAAAACCCTAATTTCTCTCGTTCTCGATTTATCGCGCGTGTTTATTATTTTTGCAATATTAATGTAACTGCTCATGGTATGTAATAGTTTAATTAGGATTTTCTTTATTTATCGTCTTTTACGGGTTTTTTGGCTATGTAAATTAATCCCCTACCCCGAAGCCTTGTAATAGTGTAGGTTTTATTTCTCGCATTTTAATTCTCGCAAATATTAACTGTTAGATGTATGTTAATAGGATTGTATGACAAGATTGCCTGTTAATTTAAAATGGCTAGAAAACCCTAATGTGCAAAGATAATAACTTAAAATCAAATCACTCGCACATGCGCACTCTTAGGGTATACTCTCACTTTGGTTGCCTTCGGTAAACTATCATTAAGTATAAGGTGTTTTAGTGGTCGCCCTTCTATCTAAACAAAGATCAAAAGTCCCATTCGAAAATGTTGCCTCGGAAAGGTTGCCTCGGAAATGTTGCCTCGAATATGGTCTTAAGACATTAGGGTTATTACTAAGACGTCCTAACATTGCTTTAGTGATTGTACGTCCCTTTCGAATTGACCCTTACAACTCCAACGATGGTGCTTCCTATTTCTCAATAGTAGGGTAGCATTGTCTAAAGGAAACAAGAATAGAAATAATCTTTTTTCGAGTAGGTAGATGCTAGTAGGTACTTGCTCAAAACAAACAAACTTTTTCACATCAAACACTTTTCAAACAAAGTTTTCAAAAACACTTTGTAACACTCTTGAGGACTGATACAAGGGTTAAAATGAAATAAAATAAAACTTTTCGAAAAAAACACACACAAGCAATTTTTTAAAAAAGATGAGCAAGTACCTAAGAGCCCGTAGAAAACCACGGATAGAAAGGGTGTTAATAGCTTCCCTTTCTATAATCTACCCCCCGTACTCAAAATCTCGAAAAAGGAATTTTTTTGTGCTTTTTTCCTTTCCAATTGGATAAAATAAAAGTCGGTGGAGACTCTTGCTTACCGTGACATTTTGCAAACACAAACGCAAAACGCAAACCAGCATTTTCCAAAACAGTCGGTTCTGCCACCGTATCACAAAACTGGCGACTCTGTTGGGGATTAATAAGTGGGGTATACCTTAGGATTTAGTTCATCATATTTGCTTCTCTTGTTTGTTTTGGTTGCTTTAATTTTAAGGGTTTTGTTTGGGAGTTACTATAGATCCTAACCCGGATCTGAGGGACACCTTTTAGGTAAGTAGCAATAAACTGTGAGGGAACTGTACGGCGTAGACCGATACGGTTGAAGCAGTAGCTACGTTGATGTGGCACATTGGCTGGTACCGGTATCCCTTGTGGAGAAACGAGGAGAATACGGGGCCACTATGTGTGTCGTTAAGCATCAGCTGACCTTAGAACCTTTAATCGACCAACTTGGCCATTAGGAAGTAGTGAGATAGCCGGCCTCAGTGTAAAGCTGAGAACTGGTATATACTCGATGCTACACTCATTGAGACCATACTCTCGAGATAGTTCCGGCTGCAAGAAAAGATTGCGTAAGCTGAAACCATGACCGATGGAGGATGGTCAGTGATATTGAGAACCTCTAGAACCTGGTTACTTTTGCTAGGACAGGTTGAAACCAACTGAACTTCAAGAGGGTAATACCTAGACCCCACGTAAGCCTTAAACTTAAGGGCTTTTGTGTGACTTGTTTGCCTTTGCCATGTCTGTTATCTGCTATACCTGTGTTGTTTTTATCATGACATCATGCATCATAACATAGCATGCATACTTCATTATACTAACCATTTCAAAGACCGGGGGGATTTATCTTTGTTCTGTTTTGCAGATTATGGCTTCCGCATGCAGAAACACCATCTGAGATAACTTTGTGCAAATACCTGCTCAGCTCAAAGAGTTAGCCTCAAGAGTTTCTGAGACTTATTAGTTCATTAAGAGACATGGTTAGCTTCTTAGCCTGGTCACCTTAAAGTTTGATGAGCAGATGATGAGTGTGTTTTTCTAGTTCTTCGATCTTGTGCATCATTGCTTCAGCTTCCCAGATTATCAGCTGGTTCCCACTTTGGAAGAGTTTTCTCACCTATTGGGCATATCCATCCTTGAGCAGGTACCCTTCACGGGTATGGAAGAGACTCCTAGACCAGAAGACATTGCTTCAGCTCTGCATCTAAAAAGGGCTGATGTAGTATCCAATTGGGAAACACGAAGCAGGGTTGAAGGTTTCTTAGCCAACTTTCTGATAGATCAAGCTCAGCTATTCTGGGATAGTTTGGACTTTCAGGATTTCGAAGATATCTTGGCTCTCCTTATCTATGGTTTGGTCCTCTTCCCGAATCCAGATTCCTTTATAGATGTGAATGCGGTTAAGATCTTCCTGTCTCGCAATCCAGTGCCTACTCTATTGGGTGATATCTTGCATGCCCTCTACACTCGTACTGTGCGAAGAAGAGGAACTCTTATGTTTTGCATGCCATTGCTGTCGAGGTGGTTTATTTCGCACCTCCCTAAGTCCGTGTTGAAGAATGAAGAAGGTTTGGGATGGTCTTACAGGATAATGTCACTTGCCCATAAAAACATTCTTTGGAGCTCCTGGGTTATGGAAAGCACTGCTGTCATTGATTGTTGTGGGGGATACCCTAATGTCCAATTGCTTGGAATTAGAGGGGGTATAACCTATAATCCTTGTCTAGCTTTGCAACAATTTGGTCGTGCTCGGAGAGACGGTCCCTATGAGCTGCTTCTTACGGATATTGCATTTGACTACAAGGAGGACGTAGACGAGCATCGCCGAAGGTTTATACGAGCTTGGGGCATGGTGAACAGATCTGACCCCCAAGAGTTAGGACTAAGGACTTCCCTCCCTATGCAGCCTTATCTCCAATGGGTCTGAGCTCGTGCCCAGAAGTTTGGGATGCCTTATGAAGCAGTATTGCCAGTGATTGTGGAGCCTACCAATGAAGAGGGCATTCCTTACACAGTTCTATATCCTTACATGCCCACTGATCCTGGGGCATTGCAGAGGTCCTGGATTCAGCTGAAAGAGGAAAGGGATACTTACCGGGAGAAGTACCATGAGCAAGAAAGGAAGATTTTGAAGCTCACCATGAAGCTTGAGAAAGAAAGATCGAGCAATGACTACGTCAGCACAAAGAGGAAGCGTCCATGGGATTTTTGATTTTGCTTTTCTAGTTTAGATTTGTTTTCCATTTATTTCTCTGTAACGCCTTAAAGGCATTGTTGAACCTTTTTACAAGTTAATTTAATAAAGTTTATTTATTTTTGGTTTGCAAATTTAAATCTCCCAAAGTCTTTGAAATCATTACATACGCATCTTATTATCATGCACACCATTACATGTACCATTACAGGTTTCTCATCTTCTTCGCTGTTTATTTCAGCACGAAATGTCTTCTGATCAAGCCATCAAAGATCTTCAGGCACAAAACACCCAATTCCAAGAGATGTTCTTAAGCTTGGCTAAAGGGCAAGAGGATTTTAAGACTCTCATTCTGAAAGAGAAAAAGAAGAAGAAGAAGAAGAAGAAGAAGAAGAAGAAGAAGACCGTTCTTCTGAATATGGGTAAAAGGTTTGGGGATAAGTTGAAACAGAAAGTTGATCTGACCTCTTCATCTAAGGAAGGGGAGAACCAAGAAGAAGATAAGGGCCCCAGTCCTGCCATCTCTGATGATGATACTGATTATGATGAGGAGCAGTATCCTCCTGCCGAGGATAGGTACAAGTAGTTAGAAGACCGTATGAGTGCTATGGAGATTCAGAAGATCCCTGGTTTGGATTTTGGAGAGCTGGGACTGGTATCGGGAGTGGTGATCCCTCATAAGTTCAAAGCTCCGGTTTTTTCCAAGTACGATGGAGTATCCTGTCCAAAACTCCATCTCTGCTCTTACGTCAAAAAAATCCAACCCCACATTGCTGATAGAAATTTGTGGGTGCATTTCTTTCAAGATAGTCTATCAGGGACTCAACTTGAATGGTTTTATCAGTTGGAAGGAGCCAATGTCCGAAACTGGGAAGACCTTGCGGCTGCTTTTTACAGGAAGTAACAATATAACACTGACCTTGCTCTCACTCGTACTCAGCTTCAGGGTATGTCTATGGGTGCAAGTGAAGGTTTTAAAGATTATGCTCAAAAGTGGAGAGATTTGGCTGGAAGATTCCATCCCCCTTTGTCTGACAGGGAGTTGGTTGACATGTTTCTAGGGACGCTATCTGGTCCATTTTTCAATTATCTGATTGGAAGTTCGTCGTCTGGGTTTACTGAGTTGATTTTGACTGGAGAGAGAGAGTAGAAGTTGTTATCCGAAGTGGTAAGATACAAAAGGATACTTCATCAAGTGCAGTGAAGAAGCCTTTCACCGGTAATAAAGAAGCTAGTGCAGTCTACGGCCCAAGGAGCCAAAGCAGACCTGAACACCGTCAAGAAGTCAATGCGGTAGTGATATCAAGACTCACAGTTGCTCCACAATGCAACAATCAACAACGAGTGGATAGACCACAGAGGCAGTACACTCGGCTTAATATGACCTTGTCTCAAATTCTACCACAATTATTGAAGACCAAGCTGGTAACTCTGAGAGAAGCCCCAAAAAACCCCAACACCACTTCTCCTCAATATAACCCAAATACCCGTTGCGCATATCACTCTGAAAGTCCAGGTCATGATACAAAAAACTATTGGGCCTTGAATAACAAGGTTCAAGACTTGATCGAAGCCAAAGAGATTGAGTTTGATGCTCCGGAGAAGCCCAACGTCGTAACTGCTCCCATGCCCAAACATGGTCATGGAGTAAATGTTGTGGATGATGATTTATTTGTGACCTCCGTGGAAGAAATTTCTACTCATTTGATGACAGTTTAGAAGAATCTATTGTTGGTCGGTTTATTTCCGGGTTGTGGCGAAGATTGCCACATGTGTTCAATTTTGCCTGCTGGTTGCCACTTATTGAAATCAGGTGTTCAACGCCTGATGGATAACAAAGAGATTATGTTCGAAAAGACTATGATTCTATTGGTTCTGATTGAAGATGTTGCCATCATAACCATTTCCGCTAATCCTTTCCAAATTTCCTCGAGAAAGCCTGTTGGGATTACACCCGTCCCAAGAATTGCTCCGTTAATAATTATTGTCCCTATTCTTATCCCATACACTTCAGATAAGGTTGTGCCTTGGCACTATGGGGCTGATGTGTATTACCATGGAGTTAAACAAGACTTAAAAAGTGAGGAAGATGATGCTGATGTCAGCAATATTGTCGGGGCTAGCAAGGTCACCAGAAGCGGATGACTCTTTTCTCCCGAGATTTCCCCTCTGACTGTCCACGAACCTGTTGTCATTCCATCTGCTAGTACATCAGCTACTATCCCAGTTCTTGTTCCAGTTATCACCCCTGTCGCCGAGCCATCTGGGACTCGGGGCAAAGAAATCACAGGTGAGCCTTCTGTTGTACCCCAAAATTTTCCCTCCCATATTCTCCAATAAACTGCCAAGTCAAGCTACAAAATTCCCCAAGAGTTGCACAGTGCAAAGGCCTCCATACAGTCAGAACTAGGGTTTGTGTGTTGATCAAGAAAATGGAGTGTTCAAAAGCCCAATCAAGTCTCACATGCCTACAAAGATGGTCAAGTATCCTCATATCAAGTTTCAAGGCATTCAGCTCAAAATTGCACAGTCAAAACCCTAAATTGCACTACAGTCAACTGTAGGGGCAAAATGGTCATTTGACAGTCAAAAGTTCAAATTTTTGGTCAACATATCATTTTGAAGCCACAAACATCATTTGATCAATGCTTGATCATGATTCTCAAAATTTGGCTCAGAAATCATCAAAGATGCAAAAGTTACTATATTTGGACAGTTGAAAAAGTCAACTGAAATTGACCAGGGCATAACTTTCACATGGATTATCAGAAAAATTCCATCCAAAGCTCATTTTGAAGAGAAAGACATTTCCTACAACTCATCTTCATACTCCAAGTCCAAGAAATGCTCTCACAAAAAGTTATCAATTTCAACATTATAGGTCATTTTCAAAAGTCAACAAAAAGGGACTTTAAGTCAAAGACCATAACTTGAGATTGGTAAATCAAAATGACATGGGACCAGAGGCATTGGTTAAAGGACTCAAAGACCTTTCCAAAATGTCCAAGAACATGAGAAAAGCTTAAAAATTGAGCAAGTTATGCCTTGTAGAAGTTGGGAAATTTTTGTGAAATGGCAAAAGTCAACTATCCTTGAAACTTCAATTTTTGACAAAAGGGCCCACTTTCTTCCACTTGATTCAGCCTTGTCATGCCACACACGTTCCCCATGATTAATTTCAAGACCAAATATTGATTTTTCTATTTTATTTAATTTTTGATAATTTAATTCATTTTAAATCTTTAAAAATTCAAATAAAATTCAAAAGTCAATGAAATAGTGTCATTTGAATTGGGATAGCTTCCATATATCATGTGCCAGCTCACAAACTCATGCTAGGGTTAGATTATACACCAAGTCTTGGTTTTGCCTAAAAAAAGGGAAAATTTGTTAAGGGTGAAAAAACCTAAACCTAATTCTCTTATTTCATGGATCTTTGACCTAGTTTAGGGTTATGTTGTACACCAAGTCTTGGTTTTTCTTAAAAAAAGGGAAAGTTTGTTAAAGGTGGAAAACCTAAACCTAATTCTCTTATTTCATGGATCTTTGACCTAGTTTAGGGTTATGTTGTACACCAAGTCTTTGTTTGCTTAAAAAAAGGGAAAGTTTGTTAAAGGTGGAAAACCTAAACCTAATTCTCTTATTTCATGGATCTTTGACCTAGTTTGTACCATAATTCCCTTCCAACATAAATATTGAAGCAAACCCTAAAGCCAAGGGGGCACAAGCTGCTACAGAATACCATAAGCAAATTCCAAAATTCAAGGAAAATTTGAAAACCGAATTCCACATTCAAGCACAATTCAAAGCCTTAGAGTGATTCCAACACACTGCTGATATTCCCAGGAACGGATTGGAATAAAAAAAACAAGCCATAAAGCTCCAAGAACACGCAAGAACAAGTCACACGGTTTGAATTTTTTCCATAAACGCATACTTCGATTCATGCATCATTAACGTATTTTGTGGATTGTTTTGTGCTCACAGGGACTGTACGAAGCTTTTGGTACAATTTAATTTGATTATAATGCCCTGAAACAAAAACCTCCACTTTAGGGCCTGAAACCCCTGGTTTGCTTTCTCTATATTTTTCTTGTTTTATTTTTAATTCTTATTTTATTTTCTTTATTTGTTTAAACTAATTACTATTTCTTTACAAATTATAAAATACACAAAAATCAGAAAAAGAGAACAATATAATATTTATTTTATTTTAGTTATTTTCATAAATAAATTGTATGTAAATTAACTTAGTATTAATTTAGGTTGCAACTTTAATTCTTTCTTCCATAAAAAAATCCAAAAATATAGCATTAGGTTAATGACTTTTTATTCCTTTTAATTTTCCTTTTTTTTTGCCATAATATTAGTGATTTATTTATTTTCATAATTAAACTTGTAAACTAATTAGGGTTGCATTTAGGTTAAATTTTAATACTTTCATAATAAACTTAAAAATAATTAGAACTAGGTTTAACATTTCATTTTGGTTTTTAATTAATTCTTTTTTTTAAATCTCAAAAAACACAAAAATACTAAAAAACATTTTCTTTTAATTCTTAATTTTAATTCCTTATTAATAATATTTCGCAAAAGGGTCCAACGCCCATGTTCGTAATTTATTTTCGCGCATTTATTTTATGTCGTTTATTATAATTATGTAATTCTCCCAAAGCGTTGTAACAATTATACTTTTCGCACTTGTATTTAATTTCTTTATTTTCTTGTCAAATCGGGTCCGGTTTAATTTTGGCGATGTGGACCCGCGCCATTTGTAATAGTCTTAGATTTACTTTTCCCGCAACTTTTAACTGTTAACAAAAGCATGAAAGAATGTATGGACTTAAAATAAAATCAAGCGTAGAACACCAATGAACATGACAAGACAAATATCAATGAAAACGATACACGAATCGCACACACCACCCCTAGGGTACGCCTCACTGTTGCCTTGCCTCGAAAGGTGATCGTCGAGTAGAGGACGTCTTAGTAAGTCCTCATGATCCGGGAACCTGGCATGAGGGTAGCTTCTAAGGTGTCTTCCCATTGCTCTGGTGATCACCATGTCCCTACAAACTCGAATTGACCCGAACACCTCCAACGGTGGTGCTACCTACCTCTCAATGGTGGGATGGCACTACTTTAAAAGGACATTTACACAGACGAATTCCTTAGGGTAGGTAGGTTCTCGTAGATACTTGCTCTCTTCAAAACAAACTGAAATCTTTTCACACCAACACTTTTCAAAAGCTTTCAAAGCAAATCTTTCAAACACTCTGACGTACGAGTCGAACTGAAATTTTTCAAAGAAACTTTTTTAAACCCACAATTGAAAAGCAAGCAAACAATTTTGAAAACACATTGAGCAAGTACCTAAGAGCCCATGGATAACCATGGATAGAAAAGGTGCTAATACCTTCCCTTTCTATAACCTACCTCCCGAACCGAGAGCAATCTCTTTAAGGAATTTTTCTGTGCTTTTGTCCTTTCCATTTGGAGAAAATAAAAGACGGTGGCGACTCTTGCTTCCGCGACATTTTCGCGAACCAGCTTTAAAACAGTCAGTTCCAGATCCACCGATCACACCTTCCCAGACAGAGGCACCTAAGAAGATCATTGTAGAAACCTCTAAGCAAGAGATAGAAGAAATTCTAAAGATTATCAAGAAGAGTGACTACAACATAGTCGAGCAGCTGGGGCAGACCCCGTCAAAAATCTCCATGTTGTCTTTGTTATTATGTTCTGAAGCCCATGCAAAGGATTTAATTGCATTCCTCAAGAATGCACATGTGCCGCAGGAAACTTCAGCCGACCAATTCAAAGATTGCGTAGCTAGTTTGACTGCCGACAATGGGTTGGGTTTCTCAGACACAGATCTGACTGCTAAAGGAAGAAATCATAATGATGCTCTGCACGTCTCGATCGAGCGCAGGGGCACTACTATGGCCCATGTACTGGTGGATACCGGGTCCTCATTGAATGTTTTGCCAAAGAAAGCATTAGACTGTCTGGACTGTGAAGGTTTGATTCTAAAACCGAGCAATATTGTGGTCAGGGCTTTCGACGGGTCAAAAAGGATGGTGCACGGGGAGGTGGACGTCCCTGTTAAAGTTGGCTCTCGGACTTTTGCATCTACTTTGTACGTGATGGATATCCGACCATCATATTCCTGCTTGCTGGGTCGACCTTGGATTCATAAGGCTGGGGCAGTGACTTCCACGCTCCACCAAATGTTGAAATATCCGGTAAAGGGGAAGATTGTCACGGTACGGGGTGAAGAGGAGTGCATGGTGAGTCGTCTTAATTCCTTTCGCTATGTGGAGATGGATGGGGAGTTCATTGAAACCCCTTGTCAGAACTTTGAAGAGGTCCCTCATACTTTGGCGTCAACTGAAGTAGCTACTGACAAACCTCTGATGAAGATGGTTTCCCTCAAGGATGCCAGGGCTGTAATTGAAAAAGGTGGGTGTGCAAATTGGGGTCAGCTCCCTGATTTCACACACAAAACTAACAAATTTGGTTTGGGCTTTACTACAGGGGCTCAAAGGGCTGTTAGGCACGCGCGGATTGGAAGACCTCATCTGCATATCAGCAATCAGGGAGTTAATGCGGTTGAGGAAGGTGAAGAAGATTCAGACATCGATAGCTGGATCTACCCTATAACCAATGGTGGATTGAACAACTGGACGGAAAATGACTTCATACATGTTTCTTTTATTCCACAGTAATTGACTTTTATTTTAAGAGTTGTAACAGACAGTTTAAAACTTTACGGCTCGGTCCCTTGCCCGAGGCACCTTGGCTTTGCTTGTGAGGGCTTATTATTTGTCATTTTCATATATCATAAAAAAAACATTGGACGTTTCTTACATTACAAATTTTGCGCTCCTTGTTTTTCTTTTTCTGTCTTTATAACAAACAGCTATTCTCTTACACACACTCACGTATCATAATGCAGATCCATATCCACTCTGGAACCCATTGATAACAACTCTGCTACTGCCAGTTATGACTTCGAAAATCCGATCAACCAAGCCGAGGACGAAGGTGAGGATGATTGTGAGGTACCTGGAGAACTTGATAGACTGTTACTACAGGAAGAGAGGGCCATACAGCCCCATGAAAAGCCAGTTGAATCAGTGAACTTGGGACAGAGGAAAACAAAAAGGAGGTTAAGATAGGTGCGAATCTAGAGCCTAGTGTCAAACAACGGTTGATACAGATGCTATGCGACTATGTTGAGATCTTCGCCTAGTCCTACGAAGACATGCCTGGTTTGGATACTGACATTGTGGTACACCTCCTGCTGACTAAAGAAGATTGTCCTCCGGTAAAGCAGAAGGTTCGTCGTATGCACCCTGAGATGTCTGAGAAAATCAAAGCTGAGGTCATGAAACAGTTTGACACAGGATTTTTAGTTGTCACTTCGTACCCACAGTGGGTTGCCAACGTTGTTCCAGTGCCTAAGAAAGATGGTAAGGTACGGATGTGTGTGTACTATAGATATTTGAACAGGGCAAGCCCCAAGGATGATTTCCCACTTCCTCACATCGATGTTCTGGTCGACAACACCGCGCAGCATAAGATCTTCTCCTTTATGGATGGTTTTTCTGGTTACAATCAAATCAAGATGGCTCCCGAGGACATGGAGAAGACAACCTTCGTTACACAGTGGGGCACCTTTTCCTACAAGGTAATGCCTTTAGGTTTGAAGAATGTCGGGGCAACTTATCAGCGCGCCATGGTCGCTTTGTTCCACGACATGATTCACCATGAGATTGGGGTTTATGTTGATGATAGGATCGCAAGGTCCCAGACTGAGGAAGAACACCTTGACCATATCCAGAAACTGTTTGACAGGTTAAAGATGTACAAGCTGAGGTTAAACCCGAACAAGTGCACCTTCAGGGTAAGATCTAGTAAGCTGCTAGGTCTCATCGTCAGTGATAAGGGTATTCAGGTAGACCTTGCCAAGGTAAAAGCCATACAGGAGATGCCGGCTCCCCGCACAGAAAAGGAAGTCAGAGGATTTTTGGGACGTCTAAATTACATTGCAAGATTCATTTCACATATGACTGCTACTTGTGAGCCAATCTTCAAGCTGCTGAAGAAAGATCAAGTGGTAAAATAGAATGATGAATGTCAGACCGCTTTTGGAAGGATCAAAGAATATCTTAAAGAACCGCCAATTTTGATGCCTCCAGTTGAAGGAAGACCTTTGATCTTATACTTGACGGTACTGGATAATTCAATGGGGTGCGTGCTAGGGCAGCATGACGAGTCTGGCCGAAAAGAGCACGCTATTTACTACCTTAGCAAAAAGTTTACCGACTGCGAGACCCGATACTCGTTGCTCGAGAAAACTTTTTGCGCTTTGGCATGGGCTTCTCGCCGGCTGAGACAGTATATGCTGACTCACACCACCTTATTGATATCAAAGATGGATCCAATCAAGTATATTTTCGAAAAGCCTTCCTTGTCCAGAAGAATAGCAAGATGGAAGATGATCTTAACTAAGTATGACATCTAATACACCACCCAAAAATCAATCAAGGGGAGTGTATTGGTGGATCATTTGGAGCATCAGGCTATGGATGACTACCAGTCTATGAATTTCGAGTTCTCGGATGAGAACATCATGTTGGTGACCGACTGTGAAGAACCTGAACCAGATGAAGGACCCGAGGAGGGATCCCGATGGTCTATGTATTTTGACGGAGCCTCAAACGCGTTGGGTAATGGCATTGGCGTTGTGATCATATCTCCGGAGGGCTGTCATACTTCATTCACCGCCCGATTATGTTTTAACTGCACCAACAATATGGCGGAGTATGAAGCATGCATCCTGGGTCTTTGAGTTGCTATTGACCTGGGGATTAAGTTCTTGAGTGTATTTGGAGATTCTGCTCTAGTGACCAGTCAGAGTAAAGGTGAGTGGGATACGAAGCACCCAAATCTTATTCCTTACAAAGAGTATGTATTAACATTGCTTCCGCACTTTGAGGAGATAACCTTTGAACATTTTCCGAGAGAGGAGAACCAGCTAGCAGACGCGCTAGCTACCATGTCTTCTATGTTCAAGGCCAGGTGGGACAATGAAGCTCCCCGGATTACCATTGAGAGGTTGGGAGAACCCGCGCATTGCTGTGACATTGTGACTGAAGAGGTAGCAGATAAGCCTTGGTTCCACGAGGTAAAGAGGTATCTTGAGGCTCGAGAGTACCCCGAGGGTGCATCTGTTAATGACAAGAAGTTTCTGAGAAGGTTTTCCGCAAAGTTCTTCATCGGTAATGGGGTTCTCTATAAGCGTAACCATGATTCAACCTTACTGCGATGTATGGACAAAAGCGAGGCGAAAAAGATCATGGCAGAGTTACATGAAGGTACCTTCGGAACTCATTCCAGTGGACATACCATGGCAAAGAAAATCCTACGGGCAGGATATTATTGATCCACTATGGAAGCCAATTGTTATCAGCATTCTCGAACTTGTCATAAGTGCCAAGTCTATGCTGATAAGGTGCATGTACCTCCAGTTCCTCTGAATGTTTTGACAGCTCCTTGGCCTTTTACAATGTGGGGCATCGACATGATTGGTGAGATCAGACCTACTGCGTCGAACGGGAATCGCTTCATCCTGGTAGCTATTGATTATTTCACGAAGTGGGTTGAGGCAGCTTCCTTTGCTACAGTAACCAAGAACGTCATGGCGCGATTCATCTGACACAATCTGATTTGTCGATATGGTGTACCGGAGAGGATCATTACGAACAATGGTACAAATCTCAACAATACAATGATCACCGATCTCTGCAAATAGTTCAAGATATAGCATCATATCTCTTTTCCCTATCGGCCGAAGATGAATGGGGCCGTTGAAGCAGCTAATAAGAACATCAAGAAGATTGTGCAAAAGATGACGGTGACATACAAAGACTGGCACGAGATGTTACCATTCGCTCTTCATGGGTACCGCACCTCAGCGCGGACGTCGACAGGGGCAACACCCTACTCTCTGGTATATAGCATGGAGGCAGTCTTACCCATCGAGGTCCAGATACCCTCTCTCTGGATTATGAAGGATGCAGGTTTGAGCGAGGATGATTAGATCCAGACCCGGCTTGATCAGCTGAATTTAATTGATGAAAAGAGACTTACTGCTATCTGTCATAGTCAGACGTATCAAAAGCGAATGATCAAGGATTTTAAAAAAAAAGTCAGACGTCAAGAATATCAAGTCAGGGATCTGGTGATCAAACGCATCATACTGCCGTAAGGTGACCCCAGGGGAAAATGGACTCCCACATAAGAAGGGCCATTTGTGGTTAAGAACATTTTCTCGGGAGGAGCTATGATTCTAACCACCATGGATGTGACGACCTTCCTCACCCCGTCAATGCAGACATAGTGAAAAAATACTACGCATAATCAAAGACCCGCTAGGTTGACTGGCCTAGGCAAAAATAAGGGCTTCCCGGCGAACCAAAAGGGTTCGGGCAAAAGTAAGGGATGAAAATGAAAAAACTTTACACCCGACAAGTCGAAAACCTGAAAAGGCAGCTTGGGCAAAAAAGGTATCCCGATGGACTGAAAACCCGAAAGGGCGGTCCAGGTAAAAATTAGGGATCAAAGCATAACACTATGTCTCATTGGATCATCTTGCGATCAGACTTCAGTATCGACTATCAAGCTCAGATGGCGCCAATCAATCTGATCTATCTTCGACCAAGTAGCAAAGTGATGAGACGCTCGAAGATATAAGGGCAATAGCAGAGTTAGAACCCGATGGGATTGTTTCACATAGCTGTTTTTCTTTCTATTATATAAATTGTATAATTCTCGTCTTTCGGTGGTGTCCTCTTACTAGGATGTCAGCCTCTTGTACAAAACGCCTATTACAGGCTAACTTCAAAATCAATACAATTCGTTTTACCAGAAACTTCAAACTTGTTTTTTCTTTTTCTGTTTTGTTTTGCAAGAACGTCCAATGTTTTATTTTTTATATATGCATTTGAGAATAATTGCTGCTCATAAATATTTACTATGAAACAAAAGACAATTACTCGTAATTCCAGGAACAGAGGCAAACAAGAAATGTCCAAACCTTACGGTTGCTCTATCCACCAGGTACATGGATAGAGTCAGCTTGAGAATATGACTAAAGGTACATACACTCCCCACAGAGTAGGAAGTATCCAAAAATAGTGGTATTAACTCTCCCCAGTTGAGGTTCACAATCACAAATAAGTGGGAAAAATTCTCCCCAAGCAGAGTTTACCTATCACCAACAATAGAAGTTTACCATCATTGGATTTTATTTCTTCCACAGCAGAAATTCAATCCCCGACAGAGTTCATCATCGCCAGCAACGGAAATTCATCCCCAGCTGAGTTTATTTCTCCAAATCGGCAAATCATCCAGCATAATATCTTTCTTCCTCATAGAGTCTCTCCCGACGGAATATTCTCAAGCAGAACGGACGCAAGTCTCCAGTTAATCATCTTTTGTCACTATCCCTAGCAAGAACAAAGAACTCAACTCCTTGTACTCTCCAATAGCAGTCCAGGATTCATTTTCCCCAGCTAAAGAATGTCACAAGAGAATCGCATATCCATACATCGTAGCATACGCATACGCATCATACAGCACAATCTCATTTATTTTGAGAACACCATTACTCAATACATTTCATACATCATGACATTATATACGACTAACTCTTTACCTTTCAGGGAAAGATACAAACAAGTTCTCACAAGTTTCCTCTGGTGCAGTCAAATCGACACTAAGATTTCTATTCCAGTTCAAGTTATGAAGCCCGGAAATCGACCGGATAGTATCTTGATCTCTCCAAAATACTATGAAGCCTGGAATCGACCAGATAGTGGTATCTCTTAAATTCAAGTTATGAAGCCCGGAAATCGACTGGATAGTATCTTGATCTCTCCAAAATACTATGAAGTCTGGAATCGACCAGATAGTGGTATCTCTTAAATTGAATTTATAAAACCCAGAAATCGACCGGATAGTATCTTGATCTCTCCAAAATACTATGAAGCCTATAATCGACCAGATAGTGGTATATCTTAAATATAAGCTATGAAGCCCGGGAATCGACCGGAAAATAGCTTAACCCCTCAACAAGTTATTGTGAAGCCTGGAAATCGACCCAGATAGCAATACAAGATACCATGAAGCCTGGAATCGACCAGATAATGGTATAAGACGCTGTGGAGCCTGGATCACGACCAGATAACGGCAAAGGATACTGAAGCCTGGGACACGACCAGATAACAGTATAAGGTACTGTGAAGCTTGGATTTCGACTAAATAGAAATTTACCCAGCCAATTACTATGAAGCCCAGAAATCGACCGGATATTAGTATGCCTTAAATTCAAGTTGAAGCCCGGATGCGACCGGATAACAACTTGATTCCTTCTGAATCCTGGAGCACAGCCAGATAAGAAGTGAGAAACTGCAAAGCCTGGAAGACGACCAGATAGCAAGTTTAATCTCATCCCCCTAGTAAAACTTCAAGATTTTTGGTCAACATCCTCATTTTGAAGTATTATTCATCATTTTATCAAGGGTTGATCATGATTCCACAAGGATTGCTCACAATTCATCAAAACCCAAAAGTTGCTAAATTAGGGTTTTGTTGGAAAAGTCAACTCAACTTTGACCAAGCATAACTTTCTCATACTTTATCAAAAATGACCTATCCAAAACTAATTTTTAATAGGATGCAATTCCCTACAATTCATCTTCAGCTCCCAAGTTCAAAATATGCACTCACAAGAAGATATGAATTTGGACATTATAGGTCATTTTGGAAAGTCAACAAAAACACCTTTTGGGTCAAAGATTCATACATGAACATGGAAGACTCAATTGAGATGAGACCAAAAGGGTTGCTTAGAGGACATCTTAAACTTTCAAAAAAGTCAAAGAACACCTCTCTATGGTCAAAATTGAGAGAGTTATGTATTGGTAAAGTTGACCCTTTTTGCAAAATTGCCAAAAGTCAAATGTGGCCAAAATTGCAATTTTTGTCAAATGGGCCCAACTTTTTATGCTTGCACTGAGTTTGTAATGTGACCCACGACCCATGAGCCCTTCCACTTGTCATTCTTTTATTTTTGTTATTTATTATGATTTTATTTCAATTAAATCAAATAAAATCAAAATAAAATCATGAAAATATCAAAAACTAATCAAAGCTTGAGATTTTGTGCATGTTTAGGTCTATTATACAGCTGGAGATGGAATCAAATCATGCAAGGTTCATTTGGACAGAAAAAGATTGCATTTTTCTTGATTTAGAAAGATTTTGTACAATGATCAAATCGTGAATCAATAATCATAATTGGAGAAATTTGATACAAGTTTGCAACCCTAATTCATTCTAGGGTACATAAGGAACAATTGCAGACCAGAAACAAGGAGATTGGAGGCGTGTAAAAGAGAGAGCAAGTTTCAAAAAAATCAAGAAAACTGGCAAACTGATTTCCACGTTTCAGATCAATTCAAAGCATTCTAGTTATTCCAATCAATTGTTGGACATCCAAGGATCCTATTTCAATCATTAGCAAGCTTCTCCACGCCTTGAAACGCACTGTAAGTGTCACACGACTTCCAAACTTTCTTGAATTCGTATATCATAATTTTGGCACATTTAGCATGATTCATTGATATATTCTTAAACCTTATGATGTTTGCAAGCTAATGGTCATATTTAATTGCGTTTTCATTAATTGTACAGCAAGATGCCATAGTTAGGGTTCTTGCTTCAGTTTTAGGGTTTTTCTGTACAGGAACAATTGGCCATGGATAATGGTACCATGATGCTCGTGAGGTTGCAACGAGTTGATTGGTACCATTGGTTGTCATTTATCATGCCTGTATGAAGTTTTGGAGAAGCACAGGGTTATACCTACGCCTGGTGTCCGTAGGCAAAGGTCTTCTGTCTAAAGCGACGGGGGCAACGAGGAAGATGATAGTGTGGCATCCTGTGAATGGCCAGTTTTGAATTTCGCGTATGCTTTGAGTTAGCCATTTGTTTTATTATATAATATTTATTTGTCATCATTTGTTCAACTAAGAAAGCCAGCGCAGTGGTAAAGACATTAGCCTTTGATGCACACGTCCTGGGTTCGATCCCAGGCGTATGCATTTTATTTTCTCAAAATTTTTCGGATGATTCAGTACACCATATTGCAAAGGACTCATCATGTACCATCCAGATCTCATCGTCCAAACCACCAGCAAGCCAGATCCAAGGCTCCTCCAGTGAGGGTCCACCATGAGCATGAGTCAAGCGTGGGCATGGGATTGAAAAAGTCAATGAAGGCCATCAGCATTTGGGCCCAGAATTTACCAGCCACACCCCCCTTTTCTGAAAATCACCCAGGCCCGTTCTATTTCTTTTCTAATTTTTCTTATTTAATTTAATTTGTTTAAATTGTTTTCTAACACAAATAATTTCTTTTTTTCACAAAAAAAGTCATAAAATCAAATTTCACAAATTTAGAATTAGGTTTTATTTTATTTGACCAAATTTAATTTAATATTAGTCTAATTTAATTTAGGATTAATTCTAACTTTTTTCATATATTTAAAATCAAATTAGAAAAAATTAGGGTTAACATGTGATTTAATTTTTATTTCTTTCATAAAATAAAAAATACAAAGTAGGTTAATTTAATTATTTTTCTTAAATTTAAATTAATTAGTAATTAGGTTTTATTTATTCAATTAAACTTTATTTTCTCAAAATAACACAAAAACCACAAAAACAATTATTTCTCTTTCAATTAGGTTTAGTTGGGGTCAAAACCCTAATTTCTCTCGTTCTCAATTCATCGCGCGCGTTTATTATTTTTGCAATATTAATGTAACTGCTCATGGTATGTAATAGTTTAATTAGGATTTTCTTTATTTATCGTCTTTTACGGGTTTTTTGGCTATGTAAATTAATACCCTACCCCGAAGCCTTGTAATAGCGTAGGTTTTATTTCTCGCATTTTAATTCTCGCAAATATTAACTGTTAGATGTATGTTAATAGGATTGTATGACAAGATTGCATGTTAATTTAAAATGGCTAGCAAACCCTAATGTGCAAAGATAATAACTTGAAATCAAATCACTCGCACATGCACACTCTTAGGGTATACTCTCACTTCGGTTGCCTTCGGTAAACGAGCATTAAGTATAGGGTGTTTTAGTGGTCGCCCTTCTGTCTAAACAAAGATCAAAAGTCCCGTTCGGAAATTTTGCCTCAGAAATGTTGTCTTGAATATGGTCTTAAGACATTAGGGTTATTACTAAGACATCCTAACATTGCTTTAGTGATCGTACGTCCCTTTCGAATTTACGCTTACAACTCCAACGACGGTGCTTCTTATTTCTCAATAGTAGGGCAACATTGTCTAAAGGAAACAAGAACAGAAATAATCTTTTTTCGAGTAGGTAGATGCTAGTAGGTACTTGCTCAAAACAAACAAACTTTTTCACATCAAACACTTATCAAACAAAGTTTTCAAAAACACTTTGTAACACTCTTGAGGACTGATACAAGGGTTAAAACGAAGTAAAATAAAAATTTTCAAAACAAACATACACAAGCAATTTTTTTAAAAAGATGAGCAAGTACCTAAGAGCCCGTGGAAAACCACGGATAGAAAGGGTGTTAATACCTTCCCTTTCTATAATCTACCCCCCCCCCCCCCGGTACTCAAAATCTCGAAAAGGGAATTTTTCTGTGCTTTTTTCCTTTCCAGTTGGATAAAATAAAAGTCGGTGGCGACTCTTTCTTACCGCGACATTTTGCAAACACAAACGCAAAACGTAAACTAGCATTTTCCAAAACAGTCGGTTCTGCCACCGTATCATACCCATATTTGCAAAAAATTAGCACATAAAAACTGTATTTAAAAAGCAATGAAACAGTATGCCAAAACAGTTCAAATCCTATTAGTTTTTCCCCTAAACACCACAACAAACTCATCTATAAAAAAATCGTCCCGCCACACATCTAAGGGGATGGCTTTTGAGGGAGAGAGTTATTGAATACAAAAAGAGAGAAAAGAAAGCACTCAAACACTCTTAAATCCAGAATTCTCAAAATAATACCCTTGTTCTTCCCTTTGAATCAAAGAACATAACATTTCTGTTCCGTTTCTTGCTAACCCCAGAACATTCGAAGGTAGCAGCTCAAGTCCCAAACACACGCTTCAGATTCAATGTAAGTCATCCTGACTTTGAACTTTTCATTCAGAACATAATTAAAAATATAGATATCATAGTGTTGAGACTGTACATATTATTTCCTAAGTAGAAAAACTATGGATCAGAACTTCTTGAAGAAAACTAGGCTTAGAATTAGCACACAAAACTTCTAGGTTTTTCTCATTGTTGTAATACAACACACAAAACTTCTAGGTTTTTCTCACTGTTGTAACATAACACACAGAACTTCTAGGTTTTTCTCACTGTTATAACACATCACACAGAACTTCTAGGTTTTTCTCATTGTTATAACACAACACACAGAACTTCTAGGTTTTTCTCATTGTTGTAACACAACACACAGAACTTCTAGGTTTTTCTCACTGTTTTAACACGACACAGAACTTCTAGGTTTTCCTCACTGTTTTAACACAACACAGAACTTATAGGCTTTCCTTACTGTTTTAACACCCAGAACTTCAGCACACAGCAATCCAGAGCTTCTGGTTTCCTCTAATGTTTCTTTCTAAACTACAACGTGCCTAGCATCAGAACTTTTGGTCCCTCTCATTTTTGTTTTCAGCAACATGCTGTCCCTGTTTTCATTATTTTTCCTTTTCCTTCTTGTTTTATTATTTTTAGCATTAATACTATTTTTATTAATATAAAAAAGACATAAAAAATTGTTTTCTTTTTATTAACTGATTATTTTTTCTTTTAATTTATTAAGACAAAAAAACCCTTTTCAAAACAAATCCTTTCCTTTTCTTGTATTGTACAATTCAATATGGTTGTAATAGATAATTAGGATTTAAATTCTTGCAATCCCCATTTGTAAATATGTATCCCCATCCCTGAAATGACGTAATAGCTTAAGATTTATTTTCCTCATTTTTATTGCTTACATACATTGTTAGTAATTAGGGTGTATGGCAAGATAAAAATAACAAGTAAGACAACCCCTAATCAAGACAAAATGCATGCAAATCAAACACACTATTCACACATGCACCCCTAGGGTAATCTCACTCGTTACCTCAGAAAAATAGTCATGTCCCTCGAATATGGGTGTTTTAGCAAAGACCCTCAATAAAAGATCGTTGTCCCTTGATGGCCCTCAATGTTGCCTTCGGTAAACAATCTAGTCCCCAAACAAAATTTGCTAAAATGTCCCATAGGTTGCCTTCTATGACTATACAAACATCCTGCGCCCGTCCCTTCACATCCAATGATGGAGCTTCTTACCAAATCAATGGTAAGATAGCAACATCTAAAGGAAGAGGAAAATAACGTTTAAGACCTTTTGAGTAGGTAGGTTGCTCCTAGTTACTCGCTTGCTCACAACAAAAACATTTTATACACCCAAACTTTCATTTGAAACATTTTCAAAAGTTAAAACACTTTGTACGCATTCTTATAGAAACGAGAGCCATTACAAAGACACCTTTTCAAAATCACTTTCAAAAACACATTCCACAAACACCTCTTTGAACTATTTTCAAAACAACACTTTGTACGCGTTCTTATAGAAACGAGAACCATTACAAATACATTTTCAAAATACTTTCAAAAACCACACCACAAGCACATTTCAAATAAAAGCAAGTGATCTAGCAAGCAACTAAGAGGCCGTAGATAACTACGGATGAAAAGGGTGCTAACGCCTTCCCTTTTCATAACCTACCCCCTGAACTCAAGAAATAATCTCGAAAGGTATTTCCTGTTCTTTTCAACCTTTCCTTTTGGATAAAAGAAAAGTCAGTGGTGACTCTTGCTATCCGCAATAATTGAGATCAAACACAAAACACCCAAGTCAGTTATCTCACCGTGTTACATGAAGCTGTCAGTAAATATTCCTTTTTCCTTTTATCTTCCTTGTGCACCAACAATTGGTATATAGAGCTCCTGGTTAGAAATTCTGGGATTTGGGAAACATTGTTTTCATTGAGTTTTTGCATAAATAGCACAAGGTAGAAGATGAACAAAATCGGAGGTGATATCCATTCCAAGCTTCCAGTATTTGATGGCAAAAACTGGAATCGTTGAAGATCCAGATGCACGTGTTATTTGGTTCACAAGATGTGTTAGATCTTGTCACCGATGGCTATAATTTGTTAAAATCAGATGCAACAGAGACGCAGAAGGTAGCACAAAAGGCGCTAATAAAGAAAGATCAGAAGGCGTTGTTTTACATCCCTCAGTGTGTGGATGCAAATGTGTTTAAGAAGATTGTTGATTCTGAAACAGCAAAGGTTGCGTGGGACACACTGGTCAGATGTTACGGTGGTGACACATCAGTGAAGAAGGTGAAGCTTCAGTCTCTCAGAAAGCAATATGAGAATCTCAACATGAAGGACAACGAGAAGGTTTCTGAATACATCTCTAGAGTGATTCTAATCACTAATGAGATGAAAGCTTGTAGAGAATCTATCTCTGAACAAGTAATTATTGAGAAGATATTGAGATCTTTAACTTCTCAGTTTGATTACATTGTGGTAGCAATTGAACATTCCAAAGATCTGAGCACCATGAGAGTTGAAGAGATGCAAAGTAGTCTAGAGGCATATGAGTTGCGTATGACTACAAGAACTTCTGAGAGGGAAGTAGAGCAGCAGGCTTTGAAAGTAACTTCTGGTAAGAAGCATCAAAAGGAGACTTGGTCAGAAGCCAGGAAGAGAACTAATGGTGGTCAAAAGTCAGAAGCTTCAAACTATGATAGGCAGAAGAATGTCCAGAGGGGAAAGGAGAAGTCTGAAAAGAAGAATATTCAGTGTTACTGTTGCAAGAACTGTGGTCACTATGCCAAAGATTGCTGGTCAAACAAAGAAAGGAAGTAAGAAGAAGAAAATGTAGCCAGAGAAGATTCAGATGATGAACCTGTGTTATTTATGGCTTATGAATCTGATGAGGAACCAGTGAAATTGCCATTTTCTGATTCTGAAGGGGGAGAATAATATGACTCTTCTGATTCTGAAGGGGTGTTTTTGTATGAGTCAGAATCAGAATATGACTCTGAGTTAGAATCAGATGACGACTTTGTAAATTTTGAAGATGAGTCAGAATCTGAGGTTTTTGAAGACAAGTTAGAGTCAGAAGATGACTCTGAAGCTGAAGACAAGTCAGAATCTGAAGGTGATTCTGAGTTTGAAGAAGATTCTGCTTCTGAAGAAGAGTTAGAAGATGATGACTCTTGAAACTTTGAAGGAGAGTCAAATGGTGAATCTGATTCTGATCCAGATTTTGATGATGATCCAGAATTTGGTGGTAATCATGCTTCTAGAAGGGAAAACTCTAAAGACGTAGGTTCTGGAGGACAAGCTTCTAAAGATGATCATGTTTCTGGTAGAAATCATTATTTTGAAAGTGGATCTTCTGAAGGAGGAGCTTCTGAAGGAAATTCAGCCTTTGGCGATGATCATGATTCTGAAAGTGGAACTTCTGAAGGCAGAGGTGATCTAACTTTTGAAGATGGTATTTAGGAAGGTAGTGGCTCTGACTCCAATGGTGATCCAGACTCTGAAGATAGTCAAGGTTTTGGAGAAAGTACAATTTCTGAAGCAAGTGCTTCTGAAGGGGAAAGTTCTGGTGTCCAAAGTTCTGAAGATCCAGTTCAGAGGCAACAAAGAGTCAGAAGAATCCCAAGAAGATTTGTAGAGTTTGATATGTTGCGAGACACTGAAGTAGACTCTGAAGGAGAAGTTATTCAATGTGCAATGTTAGTAGAAGCTGAACCCGTGAGTATGCAAGAGGCTCTTAAGAAGCAAGTCTGGTTGCAGGTCATGAAAGAAGAACTTAATGCTATAGAGAGAAACAAGACTTGAAAGCTGACTGAACTTCTAAAAGGCAAGAAAGCTATCAACATTAGATGGGTTTTCAATGAGAAGATAAATCCATATGGATCAATTGGCAAACACAAAGCGAGATTAGTTGCAGGAGGCTTTCTACAGAAGCGTGGGTTGGATTACTTTGAAGTGTTTGCACATGTAGCGAGACATGAAACAATCAGACTAGTGATTGCAATAGCTGCTAACATGAATTGGCCTCTGATCCATTTAGATGTAAAATCTGCATTTCTGAATGGTCCATTACAAGAAGAGGTATATGTATCATAACCTCCTAGATTTGAGAAAAATAATCAAGAAGGGATGGTGTTCAAATTACACAAATCCTTGTATGGGTTGAAGCAAGCACCCAGAGCTTGGAATTTGAAGATTGATTCGTTTTTCAAGGAACAAGGGTTTCAGAAGTGTGAGATGGAGTATGGTGTTTATGTTCAACACACTTCAGAAGGTAATATGATTCTGGTCTGTTTGTATGTTGATGACTACTCACAGGAAGTTCTGAACAAGAGATAGTTGAGTTTAAGAAAGTTCTGATGAATGCATTTGAGATGACAGATCTTGGGAAAATGAGTTTCTTTCTAGGGATGGAGTTTATGTACTCTGAGAAAGGAATCATTTTGCATTAGATGAAGTATGAACTAGAGATTCTGAAGAGATTTGAGCTAGAGAATTGCAAGGTTGCTATCACACCTACTGATACAAATTAGAAGTTGGACTCCGATTCTGATGGAGAGGGTGTGGATGTTACAACCTTTAAATAGATGGTTGGTTCTCTGAAGTATTTGTGTAATACCATACCTGATATTTGCTATGCAGTTGGAATGGTCAACAGATTTATGAGTAAACCAAAGTGGTCTCATTACCAAGTTGCAGTCAGGATTCTGAGGTATGTGAAGGGAACTCTGAAATATGGAGTGTTATTTCCGTCTGGAAGAAAGATTGAATCAGAACTTCTGAGTTATTCTGATTCTGATTGGTGCGGAGATAGAGTTGACAGAAGAAGTACTTCTGGGTACTTATTCAAATTTCTGGGAGGTCCTATTTCTTGGTGTTCCAATAAGCAACTTGTTGCTGCTCTGTCAACTTGTGAAGCTGAATATATTACAGGCGCTTTGACTGCGTGTCAAGCTGTGTGGATTCTAAACTTGCTGAAAGATCTGAAGATTGAGGTAAATAAACCTCTGAAGCTGATGATTGATAATAAGTCTGTAAAAATCTTGCCAAGAATCCAGTGTTGTATGGGAGAAGCAAGCATATTGAGACTAAGTATCATTTTATGAGGAATCAAGTTCATAATGAAATTTTAGAAGTTGTGCACTGTAGCACCCAGAAGCAGCTGACAGATGTTCTGACAAAGGCTATCAAAACTGATCAATTTCCTAATTTAAGGGATGGAATTGGTGTTGTCAGTTTTGGATAAATATAAATTAAAGGATAATGTTAGAATTATTTTAGTTTTTATAATTAATTAGATATTAATTTATATTTAGAAATATCTTTTAGATTGTTTATATCTTTGTTAGAAGATATATTTTAGATTTAATTTTGTGTATAAATAGCCTAGTGGAGTAGGTTATTACAATTAATTGTAAATCCTTATTTTGAAGCTGTCAGTAAATATTTCTTTTGTCTTTTATCTTCCTTGTACACCAACAAGATGATCATATAAATTTTTTGTGAAGCGCATAATTTTTTTTATAAGATTAAAATCAAATATTAAAATATTTAGAAAATTATAAATATATTTGATGTTACAAAAATTATTTATATGAGATGAGAGTGATAGTTCAAATGATATGAATTAGTTAAATTAAATGAATATAAATTGATTGTCTAAGATATAATTTTTGAGGTAATTTAGTTAGTGAATGTAAATTGTTGTGTTTTAATAAGCATCGTAATCTCTAAGGTTTGAGCACAATAGTTAATATCTATAATTATATTTGTAATTTAAAAAAAAAAAAATCTTTTATCCGAATCTATTATATTTATAATTTTAAAAAAAATTCTCATATCCAAATCTATTTCGAAAGGACACTAACATTTGTTTCCGTATTATCTAAATATTTATATTTATATCCGTTTATTCATATTTTTAATAAAATTAATTGATGAATTATAAATTATAATATAATTTCAAGTTTTTAAAAATATTAAAAATATTCATAAAAGTTATTGTTAAATTAAGTTATAAATAATATTTATATTAAAATATGTATAAATTTATTAATCGTGTTTAATAAAAATTAATAAACTAACATAGATATATAATAACAAAAATTTAATATAAACATATATTAATCTGCTTTTATATTAATTTATTTTAATAAATAATTATTCATGTCCATTTTCATACATATTTTGTGAATTTTATTCTACTCATTGTAAATAATTTATGTATTTATAGATGGGTTTAATTGCCACTCTTAAATTCTCATAATAAAACTTAGATGATATTATTTATTTTATTTGATATTAATGTAAAAAAAGTTATTAATATTTATAAATAAATATTTCAAAACAATTATTTAAACTATAAAAAAAAATTGTTTAAATGAAATTTTTTTATTTTTCAGTCTAAATCTATAACTATCGGTCTCTTTAAGCTCTAATATCTCTACCTTTCTTTCTCACATTCAATGAAACGTGTAAGCAATTAAACACCATTAATAGAGATTTGGTAACTGTTGGGATAATTCATTTCCACATCCTCGTGGATTATTTTCCACCAGTTATCTTGTGTCATCCATTTTAGAAGCATCTTTAAGCAGTCTCTTACATCCAATAAATGATCCCAAAGAGCCATTACAATTAACAACATTAGAAAGAATTTTTTTTTTTTGGAATAATCAAGTTTTAAAAAAAAAATCACAAATAATCATGTTTCAGAAAAAATTACGTAAATAATCATGTTTCAGAAGACTCCCCAAGGGAGGAGCCATCTCACTTGGCGCCTACACCTACTTTTTAAGGGGAGGCGTCATCTCACTTGGCGCCTAGGTGCTTAGGACTTGCCCTAAGCCAAGTGAGATGGCGCCTTAGTGCATTTGCTAGGGAAATTTTCGCATTTTTTTCAATGCGGTGTGTTACGTATTCAATTTAGGATCAACAAAATTGACTTTTTATTTACAAAATATGATTACACACATAACTATTACATAAAAAAATAGATTAACCAGTGGTCCCCCGGAACCCAGTAATGACCCTCGGTTCCGCATCCCCGTCCTCGCCTTTCCCGTGCTGGGTTTCGTCGCGTTTCCTGCTGTGGCAGGGTCGATGGCCCAGTGAAGTCAATGCGTTCCGGATCCATGAAATCGGTCAGATCTCCATATCTAGAAGATCCGCTTTGATACAGTCGGTTACTCATACCCTCAAAGTTTGGTCGTGTTGGCGGTGGGTGGGGTTCCATGGTTGGTCTGTAGCACTGATTGTCTGAGTACGGGGGGTAGAAAGGAAATGGATCTTGGGGTGTTTGGTATTAAGGATGTTGGGTGGTTTGGTGATATTGTGGTTGCTGGTAAGTTGGGTCGGTTGGTTTATAATCTTCGGACAATCCCAGATCAGGGCTAAGGTTGGATGTTGAGGGGCCCATATTGGGATATGCAGAAGACTGAAATTGTGTGTGGGTTATGCGGGTGTGTTGATATTGTGATTGAAATTGCGGTTGGGTGTGAGGCATATGTGGGTATTGGTACTGAGGTGGTGATTGTGGTTGGTTGTGGGGCATATGAGTGTAATTGTATTGTGGTGGTGACTGTGGTTGGGTGTTTGTGGTTCTGTTTCGTCTGGGGGTTGGTGGGAGGTTGATGTGTGTTCGGTTTGTTGTTGGGGAAATGAGGGTTGTGCCCATTATGTTTGTGGGTCAACCAAATACCTTGGATGAGACACGTGCATTTCATGGATACTAACCGTCTATACCAAGATAAATACTGATCTGTGTGTCGCATATTACCATGGTTAAGGAAAACTGGGAATTGCAAGACATATCGGTGACGCCTCTACCACATCTTACACCATTCTGGAGCAAAGTCTTTCCAGTTGGTAAGACCCCATTGGGCGTCGACCCTTTTGAGATGCCACAGGGACAAACAAGTCAGATCGCTGGGTATCTCTTGATGCATTCAAAACTGCATCTTCACACGGTCGTTGTGGTGTATCTCCACAATATTGAATCGTATGATTGCAGTCTTTGCGCTCCAAATTGCTGCATCCTCGGGGTTTGGTTCGTGGTCCAAATCCAAATATGGTCTCCAGACAAACTGCAGTTAAAATTAAATCAGGTTAATGAAAACGTAATATATAAATAATTTTAAAGTAGAAAAGTTGAAAGGTACGACGTACATCATCCAGGCCAAGGTGATCTAATAGATTGCGGTATAGTGCGACATTGAATTTTGGTTTCTTGCCATAATCCATACCCCTCACGCAATACCTAAAGGAAATGAAAAATATTTTATTTTTATAATATATTTGGTGAAGAGATGAATAGCAGAACCCCAACTATACTTTCTAGTTTTTTCGAAGTCTCTAAGTAAATTTAAATACATAAAATTTACACTATTTCCCGTACTTTCGGGAAATAAAAAGGTTCTAAATAGTATCATTATATAAGTTCTAGCTTTTATTACCTTGGCTAGCTCGGAGGAATTTCCGTTCAATTCCAGAGTCATATAATGATTTTTTAGCTCAGTTAGTAGTATACCCTGACCTCTCGCACCACCACCTTCAACCATATCCCTGCCCAACAATTCTTCACACAGAGAATTGGGTTGTTGAACCGACCAGTTAACCGCTTTACCGTCTACAGGGAGACCCAATAACATGTACACGTCCTCTAGTGTGACGGTACATTCACCTATTGGTAGGTGAAATGTATGGGTCTCTGGTCTCCACCTTTCCAACATTGCAAGTATGAACTTTGAATCAATTGTGCAGTTGGAGATCTTTATAACATTTCTGAAACCTGCGTATTCCAGATATGGTATGATCAATGGGTCGGGAGCAAGGTAGTTGTGTGACCGGATTCTGAATCTTTTGGTATCCTAAGTTAATAATGTAAAAGGTGTAAGAGTAAGTAAGATGAACAAAGCATTACTAGAAGTATGAAAAATGTATAACTATAAAAGAAACTTACAAATGTTGCAATGGTGTCCCTTGTGCCTCTGTGAGAATCGCCCATTGTGAGAAGAGCCATTGTTGAAAATGCCTGAGATTATGAAAGAGTTTGAAATTGTAAGAGATTATGAAAGAGTTTGTAGTAGAGAGTGAGACGATTGTGGATGCGAGAGAAATGTGTAATGCTCTGTATTAATAGGAAAAAAAATTGCATAGAGTAAGTGAGGTGGTAGGTGGGTGCATGCATGCATGATAAGTGTCACTCTTGCAGTCTAGGTGTAGGCAAGGTGGCATCCTTGTAGAAGGAATCTCTGAATGCATGTAACACGATTGGACGTGATAGAAGGCGCCTTATAGGTTACAGTGTAGGTGCAGTGTAGGCGCAGGCTAGGTGGCAACCTTGGAGAAGGCATCTCTGAATACATGTAACACTATTGGACATGAAGGGAGGCGCCATTGGACTTGGCGAAAGAGTACAAAAATGAAAGGTGTCGTCATCCCCGTTGGCGAATAAGAGGTGGCATGGATTACAGAGTAGGCGCTGGCTAGGTGACCGCCTTGGAGAAGGCATCTCTGAATGCATGTAACACTATTGGAAGTGATGGGAGGCGCCTTAGAGGTTACAGTGTAGGTGCAATGTAGGCGCGTGCTAGGTGGAAGCCTTAGAGAATGCATCTCTGAATGCATGTAACATTATTGGACATGAAAGGAGGTGCCATTGGACTTTGCGAAAGAGTACAAAAATGAAAGGTGTCGCCATCCCTGTTGGCGAATAAGAGGTGGCATGGGTTGCAGAGTAGGCGCAGGCTAGGTGACAGCCTTGGAGAAGACATCTCTGAATGCATGTAACATTATTGGACGTGAAGGGAGGCGCCATTGGACTTGGCGAAAGAGTACAAAAATGAAAGGTGTCGCCATCCCCATTGGCGAATAAGAGGTGGCATGGGTTGCAGAGTAGGCGCAAGCTAGGTGACAGCCTTGGAAAAGGCATCTCTGAATGCATGTAACACTATTGGACGTGATGGGAGGTGCCTTAGAGGTTACAGTGTAGGTGCAGTGTAGGCGCAGGCTAGGTGGTTGCCTTGGAGAAGGTATCTCTGAATGCATGTAACACTATTGGACATGAAGGGAGGCTCCATTGGACTTGGAGAAAGAGTAAAAAAATGAAAGGTGTCACCATCCCCGTTGGCGAATAAGAGGTGGCATGGGTTGCAGAGTAGGCACAGGCTAGGTGACAACAGCCTTGGAGAAGGCATCTCTGAATGCATGTAACACTATTGGATGTGATGGGAGGCGCCTTAGAGGTTACAGTGTAGGTGCAGTGTAGGCGCAGGCTAGGTGGCAGCCTTGGAGAAGGCATCTCCGAATGCATGTAACACTATTGGACAGCCTTGGTTAATTCAAATTCAGTATGACCTATTTAGTCTTACATTTATCAAAACACTGATACACTTAATCTCTCAAACACTAGAACATTCAAAAATTCCAGCAAATAACTCATAAACTTCAAACCTTCCAACCTTCAAACCTTCAAACAATCATACACAATGGCCTCTGCAACCCAATATGTGATCAATGTACATTTCAACAGTGAGACATACATTTGTCCCACCTCTGGGTTTTTGTTTAGAGACACAGAGAACATCCAATTTTATTTAAACAGGAAAGCCAATTTCTTGTACTTCAAAAAACGATTGGAGGCCAAACTTGGACGAGGCCCCGTGACACAAATGTTTTATCAGAATCCGGTTTTTTTTGGTAACAACCAAATAATATTTTATAAGGTTGAGGTTCAAGATTACGAGGATCTTCAGAATATGTTTTCCAGTCATGAGTATTCTGGGTACGACTCTATTAAGTTATACATTATGATGCGAGAGCCTCAGCTGTCACAAGTGGTTGATCCTTTGGAGACTGAACAAGCAGAAGTAGATGCAGTTGATGAAGAAGAAGAAGATGACGAGTTGGAGTTTGACGAAATGATCAATGATGATTCCGAAGACGATGGGATACCTGGTATTCCTGCAAACGAGATCTACACACCACCTCCACACATGTCAAACTTCAACATGGGCAAAGATGAACCATCTTCTGATTTATTTTTCAATCCGTATATGCAGTCAGATGAAAACTTAAAAGAGAAAGAAAAATTTCGTAACAGAGAAGAATGTATCAGAGCCATCAAAAAATTCCACATGCTCAACTCGGTCGATTTTAAGGTGGACCGTGTAAATCCAGAAAGGTACAAGATCAAGTGTGTCCACCCTGATTGTATATTCAAGCTCACTGCATCATACAGATTAAGAGGTGATTGTTGGGTCATAGGTTCCATGTATACCCACACTTGTGTCAGTTTTACTCAATCACAAGATCATCGAAAACTTAATTATGATCTCATTTGTCAAGAAATCCTACCACTCGTCAGCAATGATCCATCATTAAAGGTGAAAACCATAATCTCCCACATCACAACGGTATTTAACTATACTTCGTCTTACCGAAAGGCGTGGTTAGCAAAGACCAAGGCGATTGAAAAGGTATATGGAAACTGGGACGAGTCATACCAAGAACTTCCTCGCTACTTGAATGCACTCCAGACTTATTCTCCGGGTACTGTTTACATTCTGGAAACAGTGCCAGCATACACCCCGAATGGTAGTCAACTCAACGGAAATGGAATATTCAGTCGAGTGTTTTGGGCTTTTCAACCTTGCATCACAGGGTTTGCATCATGCAAACCAATTATACAAATTGATGGGACTTGGTTGTATGGAAAATACAAAGGCACGCTACTGATGGCAGTTGCACAAGATGGCAACAATAACATTTTCCCAATTGCCTTTGCCCTGGTCGAGGGGGAGACTGATGGTGCTTGGAGCTTTTCTCTCAAAAATCTGCGAACACACATGGCTCCTCAACCAGATATCTGTTTGATCTCGGATAGACATGCATCCATTGAAAATGCATACAATAATCCTGCAAATGGTTGGCATGACCCTCCTTTTACGCATGTTTATTGCGTTAGACATATCGTCCAAAATTTCACGAGGGAGATCAAAGAAAAAACACTTAGGAATGCGGTTATGAATGCGGGATATGCATTGACACAACCTACATTCAAATATTATCGCAACGAGATCCGTTTGTCAAATCCGGAAGCCGGTAGGTGGATCGACAATATTCCAGTAGAAAAATGGACAAGGTCATACGACAATGGCCAAAGATGGGGCCACATGACAACAAATCTAATTGAATGATGAATGGGGTATTCAAAGGCATATGAAACCTAAAGGTCACTGCTTTGGTTAAATCAACATATTTTAGGATGACTTCGTTGTTTGCCAAAAGAGGTGAAATGTGGAATGCGGTGTTGCAATCTGGACAACTATGGAGTGAAAGCTGCATGAAGTACATTAAGGCAGGAAGTGCCAAAGCCAACACCTATATGGTTATACGGTTTGACCGACACAACCACAACTTCATTATCAAAGAGACAATCGACCATAACGAGGGCCTGCCAAGACAAGAATATAGGGTTGTACTACCTTCTCGTTGGTGTGATTGTGGCAAGTTTCAAGCCTTTCGTATGCCTTTCTCTCATGTCATTGTCGCGTGCGCCTATACTCATCAAGACGCGCTACAACTTCTGTCACACATTTACAAGTCTGAAACGTTGCTCAACGTTTACAACAATAGCTTCCCTTTGGTAGCAAAACCAGATTATTGGCCTGCATACGACGGGGAAATAGTATGGCACAATGACCAAATGCGAAAGAATAAAAAGGGTTGTCCCAAAAGTAAGCGCATCACAACTGAAACGGACTCCCTTGACAAGCTGAAAAGAAAGTGTGGTTTATGTCGTCATGTCGGACACAATCGCAAAAATTGTCTGAATCGGGCTACTGCCTCAACCATATAAAAATTGTATTACAAAAAATCTTTCATTTATTATGTTGTAAACATTATGGTTTTCATTAACGGTATTTGTTACAATAAACATTGCACGAATAACAAAAAAACACGATAAAACGTCTATGAAATTACAACCGTTAAAACAATTCCATCTGACCCATGCATCATCAACATTACGTCGCTGTCTGTTTTGACGTTCTCCAACCAAACATTAGGTCTTTCTGTCGCAAATGAGGTTGTTGTTCGTCTTCGCTGGATCCTTCTAATTTTCCCCCTCCACGATGTCTCCGTCTAGCCATCGCATCAACTCCCGCTTCAGACGCTCCATGGAGTGAATATGCCAGAATTTCATTTTCATCGAAGGTTTTATGGCGGAGAAGATAACGTAACCATCTCTGGTAAAAATCATTGGGGATGTCATGACGCAAATAACAGAGTAAAAAATAAGAAAATAGTACGAGAAAGTGTGAGAAATGACGGAGAAACGGACGAATTATTTATAAAAATAGCATTTTGCCCTAGGAGCCAAGTGAGATGGCGGCTCCTCTCACTTTTAAAGTGCATGTGCCATCTCACTTGGCTAAAAGTGAGAGGAGGCGCCAAGTGGGATGGCGCCTAGAGCATAATGCTGAGTGGAGGCGCCAAGTGAGATGACTCCTCCCTTAGAGAGTCTTCTGAAACATGATTATTTGCATAATTTTTTCTAAAACATGGTTATTTGTGATTTTTTTTTAATACTTGATTATTCCAAAAAAAAATTCCACTAAAAATTTGCATCTCTCTCAAGGAAAAAAAAAGGAATTTCAAATAGCAAGAGGAGAAATTTTTCTAAGAGTCAGAACAATATTGTTATTGGTATTAACAGTTTGAATGTTTATTTAAATGTTTATTTTCTTAGTATTACAACTCACAACTATATTTAATTATAACTTAAATGTTTTATATAATATACTTTTTATACTTATTTAAAGTTTTTAATTTATTTTAACCATCATCCCAAAAAAAACTAATCTAGCTCTGCCACAGATTATATGAAGCATATTTTGACCATTTCAAATGACATGATATGACACAGCTCCTTCACTTTTATTGGTCCAAATACAAACGTAAAACTATTTCTGGTTTTTTTATGGAGAACATAATTTTGAATTTTGACATGTAAAACTATAGTACAACTTATAATTATTGATGTGACCGAACGAGAGATTAAATTTATTGTAGACAAACTATATTTTTATGAGATTAATTTTTATGCAATTTTAATGTAAAATATTTTAAATCATCAATACATCTAACTATTCATAATATTTTAAATACTATTAAAATAACGTTCAACATTTTCAAAATTTTAATAACATATATTTTCAAACTTTTTACATAATCATTTTGATTCATCCGTGGCAGGCAAATAGAGATTAAATGATTAAAACATAATATAAAATTAAAAATAAAAATATATTATTTTTAAATTTCAATAGTGGTATTTTAATTCATCATTTACAAAATCATCAAATAAAAATGCATTTATTAATTAGACAATTCAAATTTTAAACATTTTTTTTAATTTAAAACCTTCAAATTATATCAAATTATAATGGTTTAATTTCTGTTCAGTAATCACATATAAAAGACAATTTTTATATAGTATTGGACACTAAAATTGATTATAGAGTAAACATTTATTTCTTTTTCAGAAATAATATTATGACACCAATTTCATACACTTATATTCAATATATTGTTTACAAATATGTGAACAGTATTTTTATTATTATTTTAATTTTTTTAATATAATAAAAACTTATTTTTATTTTTCTTTAAAATTATTTTTATTTTTCTTTAAAATTATTTTTGGTTAATAAAATATTAAAATTTAGTTAGTACACTTTAAAATTTGGTTAATATATATGCTGACATAAAAAAGTTGATTTGGATTGGGCCTACACTTGCCCTTCGAAAGGGAAGTCCAAAAACAGTCCAAGTTAGGGACCGTTGGACAATTTCTCACTCGACCGTTGGAGGACATGGCCCACGATCCCACGACAACCATCTTAAACTGTCCTTCGGAAATCACGGGTCCAACCCTGTTCTCGCGAAGCAGTTGACCAGGGAGAGTCCATTTGTTGGACTCCATACACACGTAAGCTCTGGCAGTTCCTATTATTGGGCCTCAACGTGGCCCAATAGTGGGAACCTTGGCCCAGCGTTGGAGGCTATAAATACTCTCTCTCCTAAGAGGATCGGGTATTCAATTCATCTCTCTGAACTCATACTTGCTTGCACATCCCGCAACTTACTTTGCCATCAGAGTGTCTTGTAGGTACCCTCTATCTCATTCAACTTCTGCCCGAGATAGCTGTGACGGTCCATTTCTGATCCGGTAAGATCAGTGGCGCCGTCAGTGGGAAACTTGCTTCCCCGTCTTCTATTTACTTAAGACCAAAGCTAAACAATTCCTGACTGTCATGGCTGATCAGACTCCAGAGAACATGAACGCTTGTATCATCGACGTCAACAACAACGCCGCCGATAATAATGTCGGCCTCGACAACGCCGATACCACCGGCCATAACACAGTCCTCGACGTTAATATGCATGGGCCTTCTGACTATAGAGACGTAGCAACTGCTTCGTCATCATCACTCCCTCATCAACTTGAAGATGATCGGCCACCACCCCATTACTACCAACACGTCCAGTTCCATGAGGTTCCTGTTCCCGCCGGGGCAGATGCCACGACCAGGGCACTGTTTGCGACAATAAATCAGACCAACTATCTGATCTTCATCCAGGGAGAAAGATTGAGGGCGCTCGAAGACGATCGGAGATCCCCAAGAAGACACATGAGACCCCAATCTCCTCCTCCTCGAAAAGCAGAGGAACATCCCCAATCTCCCCCGCAGAGACGTAGTCGGGACATCTCTCGAAGCACGTCTCCCCGACCAATCGGGCGACGGCCCGTGTTAGAAAGGGAACAGCCCGTTGATACAGGAAGGCGCGATCACGGCCCTTCGCGTCAAGAACGAAGACCCCCCTGGAGACAGAAACGGGGGAAACCTTGAACGACCATACTGCCCGAGGATCGCTCCGCGCGACCAGGGTCACCGTCACCGCCACTACATCAGATCTCCGTCTCGCTCGCCCGGAAGGAGTGACGAGGACGTCCCCCGCGGTCCCTTATCACAAGCTATCATGGAGGCACCCATTCCCCCGGGCATGGAGAAGCCTCCCCACCTAATGGAATACGACGACATCGTCGACCTGATCGACCATATAGACGGGTTTGAAGCCATGCTACACAATCACAATGTCGGGGGATCGATCAAATGCTGGTTGTTCCCCACGAATCTGAGGAAAGTTGCAATGGACTGGTACAAAGGTCTCGCCCCGGGGTCAATTACCTCTTATCGAAATATGAAGAACCAATTCATTAGTTCATTCACTGCTACGCGACGAAACCCGAAGACAGAAGCAACCCTCGAGGCCATCGTCCAGAGACATGATGAGACCCTGAGGGAATTTATTGATCGGTTCAACCAGGAGGCCATCTAGGTCCCCTGTACGGACCACATGAAGAGATATCTGCTCGAGAGGGGACTCCTCCCGAGCACGGAATTCAGAAAGGCCGTAGGCATCGAACCACCACGTACATTCGATGCCCTTCTCGAGAAGGCCAGAGCCTACATGGACTACGAGGAGAGAGAATCGGCCAACAGAGCCCGGGATCCCAGGAATCACAGATCTACCAGTCATCCACGACAAGACACCGCCCCTCCTCGACGAAATGGCGAGAAGAGAAGGGACGACAAACCCCGAGACGCCCGGGAACAAAGGGAACCCTTGGGGAGGTTCACCGGGTACACTCCGTTAATGGCTTCCCGCTAGTGCATCTTAGCAGAGTGCGCAAATACAGATTTCAAGGATGGCGGTGCCAAGCGTCCTCGCCCCTTTCCTGCTAAACCTGGGGTAGATCGAAGAAAGTACTGCCAGTATCACCGGAGCCATGGACACTTGACCGAAGATTGTGTCCATCTCAAGGACGCCATCGAGACCCTCATAAAAGGTGGTAGACTCGGGAAATATCGGCGTGCCGACGGCCCTCGTCGAGATGCCTGTGAAATAAGGGAAGTAGAAGAGGATTCCCGACCATCTGACGAGTCGTTCCCCGTCCAAACCGCGTTCTCTGTCACGAGACCAGAGGACTTTTACGTCCCCAACCATATGCAAGAGCCTCTGCCTACGCACATCAGGTGGGAAAACTTCCCCACCTCTATGGTCATCAATGGTGGAGGGTTTAATGATTTGACCATAAATTCAGCAAAGAGGAAGCTGGACGAACTAGTCAATGCGGCTCCCCCGTAAATGGTGACCTTCGAGAGGGTAAAAGGCAGATCAGAGCCGATCACCTTTTACCTCGAGGAGCTTCCCGGAGGGCCCCTCAATTCAGCCATCCCTCTTCTGATAAGGGCGAGAATGGCCAACTTAGACGTCCATCGCGTCCTGGTCGACCAAGGAAGCTCTGTCGACGTGATGTACAGCCAGCTGTTCAGAACCATGCAGCTCGATGACTCTCACCTTTCACCATACGTGGGGTCAGACTTGCAGGGCTTTAATGGCTCGACCTCAAAGCTGCGGGGGTACGTGGAGCTTATGGTCACCTTCGGTGAAGATACTGCTACCAGGAAGGTCAAGGTGCGCTTCCTCATCATCGACTGCCCATCCCTCTACAACTGCATCCTTGGGAGTCTGACACTGGTAGAGCTGACCGCGGTGCCCTCCACCGTCCATCTGAAGATGAAGTTCTACACCAAGAGGGCACGGGTTGCCACCATTCAAGGCGACCTAGCAGCCTCCCGAAGATGCTTCAACGCGGCGACCAAGGGACACAACACAGTCGACACCGGGGCACGGCCCGCCAAGAAAGCTGCAACTACGCGACCAGAGCCTCAGCAGTCAGAGCCATAACCCATCAGAGAGGAGGTACAAAGGGCCCATCCAAAGGTCGATTCGATCTCTTTGGACACTCGCTTCGACCAAGATGAACCCTCCAACGGCAAGCAGGCGCTCGTCCGACCAATTCCGGATGAGGACTTTGAGCTCGTACCTCTCGGTGAAGACCCGAACAGAGGAGTGAAGATTGGCACTGGACTCCCCAAACTTAGCGAGAAAGCAGATTAAGACCTGCTTGACGGATAATGCAGATCTTTTTGCATGGAGCATTGCGGAGATGCCCGGTCTCGACCCTGAGGTCGCCTGTCATCAACTCGCCATTGACCCAACCGCTAGGGCAGTAGTACAACATAGGCGTATGCAGTATCTCGAGAAAGTGGAGGCTGCTGAAAAAAGTTGTAAAAGACCTCCTAGAGACAAATTTTATTTCTGAAGCCCGGTATTCAACCTGGCTGTCAAATGTTATACTTGTTAAGAAAAATAATGGAAAATGGTGTATGTGTGTTGACTATACCGATCTTAACCGGGCATGCCCCAAAGATGCATCTCCCTTGCCTAATATTGACATGCTGGTCGACAACTCGGTCGACTATAAATTTTATCTTTTATGGAAGCCTATTCGGGCTACAACCAAATCCCAATGGCAATGAGCGACAAACACTGCACTGCTTTCATGACCATCTCGGGCAACTATTACTACAACATAATGTCATTCGGTCTGAAAAACGCAGGAGCAACATATCAGCGGATGATGAACAAAGTCTTCTGCAACGAGATCAGAGATATGCTCGAGGTATACATGGACGACATGATTGTCAAGTCCCGAGTAGATACCGACCTTGCCGCTCATCTCAGGGAAGTCTTTGCACAAGCAAGGCAATGTAGAATGAGGTTTAACCCCGAGAAGTGCACGTTCGGGGTTAAGGCAGGCAAGTTCCTCGGCTTCTACCTAACGGAACGAGGAATTGAAGCCAACCCCGACAAGTACCGAGCTTTCTCTGACCTCCCTACACCCACGTCGAAAAAATACATACAAGTCTTGAATGGTATGCTTGCCTCACTCTCCCGTTTCGTCACAAAATCCGCTCAACACGCCTTGCCTTTCTTCAAACTCCTTCGCAAGGAGGCAGCTTTCGAGTGGACCAAGGAATGCAAACAGGCCCTTCTCCATCTCAAACAGAGCCTCTCGCATCCTCCCATGCTATCACGACCAGACGACCGGGAGACCCTATTTCTATACCTGGCCGTCTTCGTCGAAGTTGTTAGTGCGGCTCTCATTCGCGAGACTCATGATGGACAAAAACTCGTTTATTTCACGAGCAAAGCACTCTAGGGGCCCGTGGTTAGATACCAACAGATTGAGAAGGTGGCTTTGGCCCTTGTCAATGTAGCGATAAGGTTCAGACACTATTACCTCGCACACACGATCGTTGTACGAACAGACCAACCCGTGAAACAGATATTAGGTCGACCAGATATGGCGGGCCGAATGCTGAAACGGTCCTTGGAACTTTCAGAATTCAACATCTAATACAAAAGCAAGAAGGCCCAGGCTCTGGCCGATTTCGTCGCGGAGATGACCGCTCATAACCCCCCCCCCCCCCCCCCACAGGGAAGGAGCACAAATGGACCATCTCTGTCGATGGAGCCTCCAACTCGACTGGGAGTGGAGCAGGAATCCTCCTCAAAAATGAGGAAGGAGTAGTGATCGAACATTCACTCACCCTCTCTTTTCCAACCTCAAACAATCAGGCAGAATATGAGGCTTTACTCGCAGGTCTAAGACTGGCCGAGGATTTAGGCGCCCGCGAGATACAAATATTCATTGACTCCCAACTTGTCGCATCTCAAGTTCAAGGGGGATACCAGGCTAAGAACAACATCCTCATCAAATATTTGAACTTGGTCAGGGAACATATGAAAAAGTTTGACTGAGCAGAAATTTCACACGTACCACGCGAACAAAACACACGGGCCGACATACTTTCGAAGCTCGCAAGCACGAAGAAGAAAGGCGAAAACAAATCTGTCATACAAGAATCTCTATCTCGCCCGAGCATTGAAAAATCCACACCCTTACCCGAAGTAAATGCCATCAGGGACAACTTAGGCTGGATGAACCCGGTATTCAATTTCCTAACGCAAGGATAAATTCCCTTGGACCAAAGGGAAGCGACCGCGACCAAACGACGAGCATGCTCTTATGTGGTGCTCAAACACAAACTGTATCGTCGGAGATTTTCCATCCCACTCTTGAATTGCATCGAAGAGTCCGTGGTCTCCGAGATACTACAGGAAATTCACGAAGGGATTAATGCCCAATACATGGGCGAAAAGTCCCTAGCGCGAAAAGCATTGCGAGCGGGGTACTACTGGCTGACCATGCAACAAGACGCCAAAGAACACGTCAAGAAATGTGACAATTGCCAAAGACACGCCGACATGCACCTCGCTCCACCGCACGATCTGAACATGTTATCGTCCCCGTGGCCATTTTCCTGGTGGGGAATGGACATCCTCGGACAATTCGTGCAAGTGACATACAAAAAAAAATTCCTCGTCGTGGCCGTAAATTATTTTACAAAGTGGATAGAGGCCGAAGCCCTCGCGAAAATCACCTCGCACAACATTCTCCATTTTTACAAACGAAACTTACTACTCGGTTTGGAATCCCACAAGCGCTCGTCATGGAAAAACGACACCCAGTTCACCGACCAAGGTTTTCAAAGCTTCGTTTCCAAACTCGGCACCAAACAACATTTTACCTTAGTTGAACACCCCCAGACTAACGGGCAAGCCAAGACCGCAAATAGGGTTATCTTGCGAGGACTCAAACGTAGGCTAGGAGAAGCCAAAAGGCGATGGGTCTAAGAATTACACAGCGTCCTATGGGCTTATCGAATAACGCCCCACTCGACTACCAGCGAGATACCATTATGACTGACTTAGGGCACCGAGGCATTCATCCCAGTAGAAATCATGGAGCCATCCAGAAGAACTAAAATGCCCCTCGACGAGGAGATGAACGACGAGGCCCTGAGAGACGAGCTCGATCTTGTTGAAGAAATCCGATCAGGAGCAGCCCTGCGCGAGGCCACGCTGAAACATTAGGTAGCCCTACGCCATGATAGCAAAGTCATAAAACGCGAATTTCAGGTCGACAGCCTAGTCTTGCGAAGAAACTAGAAGGATTCCCACGAAGGAAAGTTAGCCGCAAACTGGGAGGGACCTTATCGCGTCCAGGGAGCTACAGGCACCGGATCATATTACCTCGAGCAACTAAATGGAGAACCACTGCCTCAACCCTGGAATGTTGTGAAGTTAAAACAATATTATAGCTAAAGTCCCTCACCTGCTGAGGACTTTTGCCGTTGAATATTAATCTTCAATCGACGAAGGGAATAGCTCGACCACGTAGGCGAGTCGAGGTACGAACGCGACCTACCAACCAACAAAAGCATAATGTTGTTCTCTTTGACGAGCAACATCCTTGCCCGACAAGGCCACCTCGATCGAGCTTCACTATCGAAGTACCCCAACATGGCAGAACACCCAGCTCGCGATGGGCATTTCACGCCACGAGCGTAGGATCTCGATCGTGATAATACGCCCATCCTGCGGATCCCTAATCTGTGCCCTTGTCACATTTTAAAGTGTGTCAAACCGATATTATGGTCGAATGCATATCTCTACACGAAAAACACGAACTTCGTGAAAAATTCATAACGACCACAACAATGGTCGGACACATATATCCAAAGGTTATACCAAGTATTCATCAAATAAATAGTTATAAACAACGCAATTATAATATGCCGACCACAAGGGCCGACGTTGTTCAAAATTATAGTTTAGGCACGACGACCACAAAACTAAATGAATGATAATGAGCACGCATCCCCTGAAATGACAGCGGACACGTAGGCCATGAATAAAAAATACAATCAAGCTTCATCCTCCCTGTCGCTACTATCAGGGGGATAAAGGATCTTCCCGTCAATGACTTGGTTAAATGGGCCCGCCCTCTCGACCACTATCTCAACCCCCGGGTTCAAGATCTTCAGCTGCTCGACAGTGGTGTTGAATCCGTAGCCAAGGGTATCAGCAACGTCTTGTTCGAGCACGCGGATGCGAGCGATCAAATTTGTCCTGGTCGCCATGTTCTTCTCTGCATCGGTCTCATCCTCGGTTGGGGCAGTGATCCCTTCTAACTCCGAGGTGCGAGCGACCAGACACTCGTTCTCTTTAGTGGCGGCCTCCAGTTGAGGTCTCATCTCATTTAAATCCTTGAGAAGTCGAACATGGGCCTCGAACTTTGATTCGTGGTTGAGGATATCACACTTTAACTTCTCATTTTTGGCCTTCAGCTTGTGAATTTTGGCATAGGCCGTGTCGAGAGAGGCTTGAACACTCGAGGACTCATCGTTTAGCGAAAGAGCTGTCTCGAGCACTCTCATCACAACGGCCACATCCTCGGCCAAGTGCTTTCTATGAACCTCCTTATCTTCAGTCAAGATTGCCTCCCTCTCCTCCTCGCGCATGCCGAGGGAGCTTTCCTCGCTTAAGAGATCACGGTTTAGATAGTAAGGAGGAAATACAAAGACCTCCGCGGGCGCTTTGTCACCCTCGGGCGTTACGCCCGTAACACTATCCACACACTTCCTCTTAGCCCCGGGCTCGTTGACGGGAATCTGGGCAGGTTCAGCAGAGAAAGCCAGATTTTTTGATGACAAAGGGGAATCACTTGTTCAACCGGCATATTTGGCCTGTTCCTAAAGCTGAGTGACTCTGTTTTTTGGCCCAGAGGTGGATGCGTTCTTGGGCCTCAACTTCAACAGATGCTTAGAAAGGGATGCCATTCGACCTGCAATAAAAAAGAATCGTTAGTCGGGTTGGAAAACCAAAAATAGCGCGAGCACGTTCCCGCATAAAGAGGAGCAAAATAACTAGGCTACGCCCCCTACCTAAAAGCCTCATGGCCTCCCTGTTTGAGGAGCACTCGAGCAAGGCTTTCGTGTTGATGAACCTATTGACTAAAAGATACTCCCCCTCGTCGTCGAACAAGAGGTTGTTGTTCACATCCACGCACTTCGCGGGGGAGAAACTCTTGACATAAGTCGAAAACTTCTCGTACGAAAACTGGTCTTGGGCGTCCAGGTCCTTGGGTTTCACAGTATAATATTCGGGCCTTTGTTCATAATGCTTCCACTGCCATTCGAGCGGAAATCTGGCCATAAGTCAGGTAACTGGCCGCCCGTCCTCCACCTGTTCCAGACGAGTATACAGGGAATCTATGGCTGCTTCCGTGAGGGGCTTCACGATGTCATATCCCAAATTTACCCGCCTTAGTGCTACCGTCAAAGTTATTTTCGAACTTGGGTTTTATAGGGTAAAATTCCTTTGGTTTAATTGCATTAATATTTTGGGGTTTTTAATAAATATTCACTTTCAAATCTGTGTAAAAATATAATAATTATTTATATTTTTAAAATAGAAAATAATTGCCCGTCTTCATATACTTTCAATTGGCTTATTATTTTAAACAAATAACATAGCACAATTGGTAAAGAAACATAGCTTGAAAGCATAAGGTCACGTGTTCAAATCTCACCTGGTACATTTTTTATATTTCTTTGTTTATTGTTACTAATTTTATTTCCATTTATAAAAATCATTAAAAAAAATCATTTTTTAAATATTTAAATATTTAAATATTAAATTTCATATTTTCAATTAATAAATTTTTAAAAAATAGTTTTTTTTTCACCTTTTATTCTAAAAATAACCAAAAAAATCTAAAATACAAAAAGATTTAATAAAAATTTGTTATCTTTTGTAGTAATATTTGTTTTAGGAGAGAAACAATGTAATTGGTTACAATAATTATAAATCCAAAAATTTGATTTCTTTTTGGATTTTAATTATTTGGATTGATGATTATTTTATTCTATTTTGTTAATTTTATTTTCAAGTTACATTCAAATCTTCCCAAAAATCATGTTTTTTATTATTTACATATTATTTTCGTTTTTCTATTTTAGGCAATTTTTAATAATAATATTTATTTTATTTTATGCATTTTTCATCAAAAAGTGTCTAAAAATTCACTAAAAAAATCAAATCTTTTACAAACCAAATTCGAAAATATATAATTCCAAAATCTATCTCCATAATCTACGTTAACAAATTGTAACAACAAATTTCACTAAAACCCTAATCAAACTATATAAATAGAAGAACGAAATTAACAGTGGAGGAGGCGATTTACAGAAAAGCTGGGAAGAACTGAGAAAATATTGAAGGAAGCGGCGAACTCGAAGAACAAACCAAGTTGGTTGAAGAAGAGGAGGACGATTGGGGTTTCATTATCTGAAACCACAATCGTCGTTGCTAATTGGCCTCGTCTCCGCCATGCCTCCAGCCGCAGTAGCACCACCATCTTCAATCATCTCCGTAAACTGCACAAAGAAGAAGAATTGACGGCGGAATCGTAAAGTTTGAGATCGAGAATCTGGTTAGCAAAGGGTAACTTAACTTGTTTTTTCTTTGGTTATTGATTGAGGATTTGGGTTTGGGGTAAGTTTGTTTGTAGCCGCCGCGGTGAAAGGGAGAAAAATTAGGTTTGAAGGATAAGAGGACAAAGGGTTGCGTATGGAGAGAGAGAGAGAGAGAGAGAGAGAGAGAGAGAGAGAGAGAGAGAGAGAGAGAGAGAGAGAGAGAGAGAGAGAGAGAGAGAGAGAGAGAGAGAGAGAGAGAGAGAGAGAGAGAGAGAGAGGGAGAAGAGGATAAAGGGTTACTGAATATGTCTGGCCCAACTAATTTTTACACACCCCTAGATCATAATTACATTATTTTATTTTTTTACTTTTAATTATATCTTCCTGCATATTATTTATTTTGTATTTATAATAATTATTATTAGTAATATTAATTATCATATTTTTTTAATATTATTATTATAATTATTATCTATTAATTTCTTTTTTCTATTTACTATTATTTTATTTACTATGTAAATATTATTTATTTCTTATCCATGTGTAAATATTATTATTATTTATATACTAACAAATAAATTATTTTATATCAAAGTTGCATATGTTATTTTATATATTATCTGCATCAAATATTTTTAATCATACATTAATCAAGATCTTCGCAATTTAACACAATAAAAAACACTAACAAATCATCAAACTATTTTTCGCAATATACTAAGCTAATCAACTGTTTTTTGCAAAAGGGTTTCAAACTAGTTTTGACTTACTGCGCACTCAGTCAAAATATCCGCAATCACTACTCTCGATCGAGTGCGAGGTGATTCAAAATATGTTTGCAAACCCCTAAAAAACACCAACCCCATACGAACTACGAATTGAGACTCTGATTCCTCATAAGAGGATACGTAGGCATACGATCTAAAATCGTGGCGAGTCTTTCTAATTAAAACTGAAAATCCAGTTTACCTCAAACCTAAACTTATAGCCTAGTATCCTTGTGAACAAGGTAGATGAAAGGTGCCTAACACCTTCCTTTCGTCTAACTGAGTCCGAAACCTAGAATATCTGTCTACGAATTAGGGTTTTCTGTTAGGTTCCCTTCCCTAGGATAAAATCTAATAGTGGCGACTCTGATTAAAAAACCAGTTGCTAGAGCTGGCGACTCTGTTGGGGACTCTCCTTAACCCTAGGTTTTAGGTTTTACTTTGGAGTTTTTCTATTTTATTTATCACATTTATCTATTTTATTGCGTTTATTTATTTGTCATCAATTTTTCTTATCAACATATACTTACTGCGTGGCGGGATATTTTTTATTGCTCAAAATATTTTCAACAACCCTTAGAAAGAAGGTTCGTCTATTAGCTTAGGGGGTACATCATCCCTGTGAGTTTATGTGACGACTTCGCCTAGAGTCGGTGAACTTCCGAAAAAGGAATACTTATTGAGATATATCCTCTTGACGAGTAGGACTTTGGAAGGACACCCATGACTCTTTGTAACAGCCTTAACCTAAAAACTCATGATGAGACCTTTCACGACTTTGAGACGAAGGTTTCGGTCCGTAAAGAGGCTCCACCTAAGGGAGGCCCTTTTCCCTTTCCCTCTGGTGTTATTCATGACACCTTTAAGGAAACCACCTTTTGGGAGGGTAGACTAACCGCAGGTCAAAATTAAAGAGCCTACCTTCTAAGGGTACTTATCACAAAAACCCCGTCACTGAACCATACATCCCTACCTTATAGGGATACATATCAAAAAAATTCCATCACTCAACCTTACACCCACACATTCATATTTCATGTATTCATCATATATTCGTCACACGTTCCTTTGTCTTATTCACGGGATACAAAAAAAAATCAAGATCTCGGTGACTGTCTTTAAAATGGATACCGAAGGAAACAACTTGCATGTGTCAACATGCCAAACATGTCTGAAATCAAGGCCACGAAAAGGGAATAACGTGTTAAAGATTTTCTCAAGCTTTGTCAGGTCAAGGTGGATGACCTCCAGATCAGATATCCGCAGACGCACCTAGAAGACTTATTTCCTTTTGCTTGATTTCATGTAAATAAAGTTTTGGTTTAAGATTATAACATTTTTCAATATCTGAATTATGTTACCTTCAATAAAGGCATCTTGTTTCCACATCTCATTTGCGTATCTATTTTAAAGATAGTCGCTAAGTAAAATAATACGCAAAAGACAAATACATACCCAAGTGAATAAGACAATAACCATTTCATATTCATACGTATTCATTCACATGCATGCATTCACGAACACCCGCATATCATGTCAAAACTCATTTTTCAAAAACATCTCTCCAGTTGAACCATTGGTAGAAAAAGGTCTCCACCTGCTTGGCCTCCATATCAAACAAGAGCCTACCAACAAAATGTAATGGAGAAAATCGAGGAAACTCAGGCTGCGTTCAAAGAGGATCTCGACCAAGTAAAGGACGACATAAGTTCAATGAAAGGAGATCTGAGTCAAGTCTTCTTAGCTTTGAAAAACATTATTGACAGGCAAGACCAGATTCCCATGGCAGCTTTCGAAGAAGTAGCCCAGATTATTGGTGCATCAAGTGGTCACCAACTAAGGAAAGAGTCAGAGACAGGACTCTAGAAGTCCTTCATGGCCTAACAAGAAGCTGTAACTGAAGGGTTTATCCCACCGCCGCCAAAAGCAGGGGCATCTCGTACCCTACAAATTCCAACCAATAATGCAGACAACTACTGGGACATACAATACGGAGACCACGACCCAAAGTATGCCAACCAAGTGCCGTTAATGACAATTGGTACTCGTGTTATTAATAATCCACTAGCGATGAATCAGTACAAAGCTCTGGAGGAAAGACTAAAAGCTGTGGAGGGTTTCGACGCTTTCAAAATAGACGCTCTCGAAATGGGCCTAGTTCCTGATGTGGTGATTCCACCAAAGTTCAAAGTACCTGACTTTGAAAAAAACAAGGGGCTCACTTATCCAAGAAATCATATTCATATGTACTGCAGGAAGATGCATGCCCACGCCCACGATCAGAAGTTGATGATTCACTATTTTCAAGATAGCCAGAGTGGGGCATCTTCAGACTGGTATATGCAATTGGAGCAAACGCATATTCGAACCTGGGCAGATCTTGCTAATGCTTTCCTAAAGCATTACAAATATAACCTGGATATGGAGCCTACCCGCATTCAACTCCATAATTTGTCCCAGAAGAAAGAAGAGTCCTTTAAGGAGTATGCTCAGAGATGGAGGGAGTTGGCATCCCTTGTGCAACCACCACTATTATAGAAGGAATTAGTAGACACGTTCATGGGAACTTTGCACGGGCTGTATTATAAGATGATGGTTAGAAGTATCTCTTTGGGGTTCTCAGACCTAGTAACCATCGGAGAAAGAATCAAGACCGGGATAAAAAGTGGAAAGATATCAGGGGGACTATTAAATGCTCCCTACAATTCAAAACGGTCTGCTTCAAACTTCACCAAAGGAAAAGAGGGAGAAATTAATGCTGCAGCGTCACAATCTAGGGTACAAAAACCATTAGTGATCTCACTAGGGAAGCAACAAGGCAGAAGGTCACCCAGGAAATTTTATCCACTCCCTATGCCACCTAGCCTGTTATTGCAACAGCTAGTTAAGGCATTCTTAGTGGAACTCAAGCCTCTAGCTCCTCTAGTCGGTCCACTCCCACAAAGATATGATGCCAACGCCAGATGCGAGTATCATGCTAATTCTCCTGGACATACCATAGAACAGTGTTGGCCTTTCAAACACAGGGTGCCAGATTTGTTGGATTCTTAAGACATCACCTTCGAGAAGCCTAACATCAAATCAGACCTTATGTCTTTGCACGATGGGTCGATAATAAATGCAATTGAAGTAGCCACTGACTCTGGGGCAAGAAGACAAGCAAAAACCCCGATAAACTTATTGAAAGAATATTTGTTGGAATGTGGATTCCCGCTAGAACACAATGAAGCCTTCGAGAAAAATCCGCTAAAGCTAGTGGACCAGGGGATAGTCCAGTTTGGACAATACCATGAAGAGAAATATGTAGCTACTCTAAGGGATAAAGCATGGGTCTCTCCAATTAGGGAAACCTTTGTTAACAAGGGAATAGAGCAGGGCAGACATGTGGCAAAGATATCCAACAAAGTCAATACCAAAAGGGGCCAATGACTTCATTCGAGAATGCACCTCAGGAGAAGGACTCAAAAGATGGACGGGCGTGGAAATTCCTGAGATCTTTTTTCTTTCCTAAGTAATTTTTCTTGTTTTTTGAAAGAACCTATGTCAAGCCCGAGGCATAGGGGTTGCTTGTAAGGGTTCCCCTATTTTGTTTCAGACAATATTCTCAATTAATAAAAGTTATATTTTGTTTTCAATTAAGATCCTTGTTTTTCCCTTGCATTTATTCCGTAAATTTAAAAATGGAAATACTTTCTCTGCATATGCATATTCAAATTTCATATACTAAATATGCACCAAAACATCATAAGTGTGCAAGTTCATGCCCAAAACCACCGATAATGTTACTGTTGTGACCCGATATAATTTCGATGCTCCTATCAACCAAGCTAAAGAGGAAGATGATAAAGATCTTGAAATCTCTGAGAAAATGGAGAGGGAAATAAAATGAAAGGCTGACTATATGCGACTGTATCAAGAGGCTATTAAGACCATTAATATGAGCATAGGGGAAGATCCAGAAGAAACCAAGCTAAGGGGTAATATTAGAGCGGAGCCACAAAGAAGCTGATCAAATTATTGCACATATCTGCTTGTTCCTACAGGAATAGACCAAGGTTAGATACATACATTGTTGTAAAAGTAAGCAACTACGAATACCAGGACTTGACAAAGGACCCGAGCCAGGGGCACGTTGGATACTCACATTCGACGGGGCTTCAAATGCACTGGGACATGATATAGGGGCAGTTTTGACTTCTCCAAATAAGGCTCACATGCCATATACCAAGTTAATGGAGAATGGGATAATAAACATCCAAAACTGATTCTCTACCAGGATCATGTTTTAAAGCTGGTTAAGGAACTTATAGAGATCACTTTCAGCCATATCCTAAGAGAAGAAAATCAAAATGACAGACGCACTGGTAACTATATTAGCTATGTTCAAAGTAACCTGGCCAAATCACGAACCGCGCATCACAATCAGAAACTTATAAAAGCCCACACATTGTCTTGCTATCAAAGAAAGACCGGATGACAAGCCTTGGTTTTACGACATCAAGAAATGCCTCGAAAAATAAGAATATCTAGAAAATGCCTCTATCATTAACAAACGAACTCTATGGAAATTAGCCTCAGAATTCTTTCAGAGTAACGGTGTACTGCACAAGATGAACCATGACACAATCTAGTACTCAAGAACATTCTGCTACCTTGCCTCGACTCACGTGGTAATGGGATACCCAACTATGAAGGTCCATATATAGTCAAAACAACATTCTCCGGTGGTGGTCTTATCCCCACAACAATGGATGGGGAAAAACTACTACATCCGACAAATTTAGATGCAGTAAAAAATAATATGTATAAGAAGCTCGCTAAGATCGAACCTTAAACATGCGACTTAGGCAAAAAGGAGCGTCCCGGTGGATCGAAAACCCTAAAGGGAGATCCAAGCAAAAATTAGGGGCATATAAACAAAAAATTATCCCGGTGGATTAAAAACCAGAAAGGGAAATCCAGGCAAAAGTTAGGGATTTCATACAAAGAAATAAAGAACTAAAAGACTGTGATATAAGAACTGCGACTACGAACCACGAAGGGAGAGATAGATATGAATCATACAACTCATAAGCAAATGAGATAACATCATTAAAAGGATACTGAGGAACAACAACAACAATTATAATATTTTATTGCCATTCACAGTTTTAAAACTTTCTATAATTACCTCTTTCTAGGAATTTCATCTTGTTTTCTCGCCTATTCAGAGGCATATTAATAAAAAATTTGCTTTCTTTGCATCTTTCAAATTGATTTTTTTTTTCTTTTCTCAGACCTGTTTACAAAATACTACAATCATTACTTGTGAATATTGTCTTGAAATCATTTCGGGGGATTAACAAAATAAAATCATTTGACAAAACATCGAAAAGGCATTTTGGGTTAGAAAAACATCGAAAGAAAATCCACGTCTACGTCCATGCACACAGCTACTCCTACGTCTTGCAACACAAAAGTCTATACGCATGTCTACGCCTATGTTTATGCTTACGACGCAAAAAAGACTACGTCCGCACATACGTCTCTGCCAATGCTTGCACTCACAATACAAAGTCTATACACATGTCCACGTCTACGCATGCGCTTACAACATTAAAGGATACACATATGCCAATACATACGTCTTACGCATGTGCTTACAACATACAAATCTATGCATATTCCATTACCTACGTCTACGTTTACACCTACGCTTACAATACAAAATCAACGTTCAAAATTTTGCTAACGCTTTTTCATCGCATTCAAATCAAATTCATCAAAGCTACAACGGCACAACATACAATGCCAGGGGATTGGTAACTCTAAGCCAATGGTTTAAAGGAGAGAATTCCAGGAATAGTCTTCATAATATTTCAAGGCATACGCGCATCTTACGCATATTTCATACATACATTTTTCAAAGTGTGATACGTTGGGAGAACTGACTTGAGGGTTTTGCGTTTTATCGCAAATTTTGCGGTTAGCAAGAGTCACCACCGACTTTTCTTTTATCCAAAAGGAAAGGTGAAAAAGCACAGGAAATACCTTTGAGATTGTTTCTTGAGTTAGGGGGGTAGATTATGAAAAGGGAAGGTATTAGCACCCTTTTCATCCATGGTTTTCCATGGGTTCTTAGTTACTTGCTAGATCATTTGCTTTTTGTTATTAAATTGTGCTTTGTGTGGTTTTGAAAGTATTTTGTAAAAGAGGCCATTGTTTAGGCGATCTTTGTAATGATTCTCGTTCGTAAGAATGTATACAAAGATGTTTGTCTTTTTGAAAATGTTTTCATTGTTTGTAATATGTTTTTGAAATGTGTGTGTTTATTTTGGAAATAGCAAGGATAGTTGTTAGAAAATATAGCAAGTAACTAGAAGTAATCTACCTACTCAAATGTCTTTCTTATTCCTTTTCTATTCCTTTGACATTGTTGTCTTACCATTGATTTGGTAAGCAACCCTATCTTTGGATATAAACGGGACGGGCGTGGGTCATCGTGTAACCATGATTAGCAATGTTGCAAAGTATCTTAGCATTTTTTAGGGACCAAGATCATTTTGTAAGGCAACTTTGAATAGTGTCATCGAGGGAGTTATGCTCTTATATTTGTTTGTTTTTGCTAATATATTTCGTGTGCGTAATATGGCCATTTTTGTATAAGGCAACCAAGTGGAGCAACCCTAGGTGTGTTTGTGTGCAAGTGTATTATTTTCATTCTTGATTTTATTTTTGATTAAGGTTTTCTATTTGATTTGTTTTTATCTTGTCATTCAAACCCTAATTACTAGTATGGTATATAAAAGCAATAAATTGCGTAATTTAAAGATTACTACGCTATTACAACATTGTATGGGAGGGGGAATACAAATTATGAATTGGGGTTATCAATAATGTAAATCTAATTAAGCTATTACAACCAAATCGATTTTGTACAAATATTTGAATAAATAATATACAATATAAATATGCAATGATATGTATGCAAGAAAAAAAAGATTTTTTGTTTTGTTTTTCATATAAAGAAGAGTTTTGAATTAAACCTAATAAATAAATAAAAAAAGGAAATTATTTTTATACATTGATTAACCCTAATTTCTAACTTAAGAAAATAAAGTTCTTTAAGTATTATTTTGTATATTTTTGTTTTAAAATAATAAATGATATTCATGAAAATATTTTGGTCTTTTTATATGTCAAAATAAATATTTATAAGTATGAAAAAAAAGGATAAAAATATATCTAAATTTAATTTATTTTTACAAGTTTATTTAAGAAAAATAGTTAGTATATAATTTAATAAAATATATTTTTTTATGTGAAAATAAAATAAAAATAAATAAAATACAATATATATCATGTTTTATATTTTTTATAATTTTTTATGTTAAAGAAAATATTTAATAAAATAAAAACAAATAAATAAAATGTATGAGCCAGGGGGTATCCTGAGTAAACAGGATGTAAGCATAATAAAAAATTATGAAGCCCAGTAGTTGAGCCCATGCTGCAAAAATAAGAGAAATGGCCAAAAATGAGAAAATATGCAAAAAAAATAGGCACCAAGGCTCGAACCCATGACCTTGGCATTCTCAGCGTGCTGCCTTGCCACTGGGGTGGCTGTACATCTGTTAGTTCAAATGAAACAAGAAAAACATAACACATAACGCCTCCTTGCCCTGTACTTCATCTTCTTCCTCAAGCTGGCCAGAACCTCTGTATCTTTCTCATTTCTCCATGAAAATGGAAACTTCAAACATGAAAATGGTAGTACTTTTTCCCACGATTTCAACCATGTAAATCATGTAAACTAACAATCAAAGATCAAAGCGAATTTTAATGGCCCTAATTTCAACCCTAAATTTTACAGAAATTTGAACTCTAAAATTCTCTATACATAATGAACAAAAATGAAATCTATGCACATGGTTGGCTTTAGCACAATAATATCTACATTTTCCTTTCACAAATCGAGGTTAATGGATGCATGTATGAAGAGATAAAAGTTGGAGTTCTTACATCTTTCAGCTGAGATTGTGATTGGAGTTTGAGTGAGATTTATAAAGGCCTGAAGATTCCTTTAGCTTGCCTGAACCTCCCTGAGTGTGTTCCAATCCTTGCATTGCTTTGAAAGGGCCCGAATCTCTCTATCCAAGTCAACCTGCAAGCTTGAAAAACAAAAATGGCAGATGAAGAAGGAGGAGTTACAGTGAAGGGATGATGATCTGGAATACTTATATATGAGGTAGGTAAGGTGTTTGAGTGATTAAAACTTGAAACGCACGAGTAGATTTATGGATTGCTATGCTTGGTCTCAAACTGCAAGTTTTGACAGGTTTTTGGTGATAGGGAGTTTTTGAGTGTTTCTGGCCTTTAGCAATCTTGTATTAGGTTACAATATGTTTGTGTATAAGTATAGAGAAGGTTTCAAGTCAGCTCCACAACAGACTTTTGAGTTCTAGCATTTTTGCACTCTTAGTTGCTTTTTAAGAAAGGTGAAGAGACCACTCTCTACATGCTTGTACAAGCCTGCTTGGAGTTGGTACAAATCCTAGACAACTTGATTTTGGTTTATAGGACTTATGTGTGCAGAGAAAACAGGTCCAATGCTCAAGAAGTGAAAAGTTGCAAAAGTCATGCTTTTCTAAAATGGCAATGGCAACTTTGTGCCATTTATGGAATTAAATCTTGGACAAAGACTCTTGTGCTTTGATTAAGGCTTTATCATCTGTGTAAGCATTAAATTATGAAGTGATAAACAAGTTTGAGACCTTTAAAGCAAGGATTAGGCAGCATAGGTTCAGATTTGAATTTTGTTCTTCATGGAATGGCTTGAAATCAAAGTGAGAAATTGCCAGCTTACTTTCTTTGATTCTCCATACTCAAGAATGATCTCAAAGAGTTCTTGGACATTTTGGAAAGCTTGCAATGTGCTCTATAACTCATCTTTGAAATGTATTTCAATATTCCTCTTGGAACTAGGTGAAAAATTTCCATGAAGTTAGGTCAAAAACCTGTCTAAATTAGGGCAAAATTTCACTAAGTTATTTTAGTTCATGGGCATGTATTCACAAATTTATATCTTGAGATCCAAGCATCTTTAGGGAAAAATGTGTGAAGAAAAGTTGTAGATTTCATGGAGATCTACCACTTTTATGTTGGGAACTTTCTTTGAATCATCTTGTATCATGGTGAAAAATTGGCTTAAAGTTGAGAAAAAATAAGAAATTTTCTATACTTAGAAAAATTTCTAAGTTAAGAAATTTTCAAATTTTAAAACAAAATCTTCAATATTTGATTCCTTGATGAACAAGTTTCACACTTTGATATGTTTTGATGAATTGTGATCCTTGGCACTTGATTTTGACCAAAAAGTCAAAGTTTGACTTTTCAGTATACAATTGACTTTTGATCAGTTGACTGCAAATTTCATCTGTCAATCCAATGAAATTGCAATGTTTTGAACCATGTTATTAGGTAAAGATGATACAATTGAACCCTCGAAATCATGCTTCAAATCAATTGGTCATTTGCTAGGTCAAAAACCAGAAATTGCCCTTTCTCAGCCAAAACCCTAATTTTGACCATTTTCCCTTTTGATGATTTGATCAAATTTCTTGAGGAATTATGGTCCAAACTTGATCAAATGATACATATGAGTCTAAAATGTTGATTTGGATCCAAAATTATGAAGTTTGACTGTAAATTGGCCATGGTTGACTTTTCCCCCAATACAGTTGATTTTTAGGTCAACTGTCCAATTGACTGATAAAAAATGTGATTCAAAGCTTGAAACTTGTCATGAGTAATCTTAGGGGTCCATAATAATATTTGAAAGTCACATGAAGCATTGATAGTCCAAAAATCCTTGTGTAATTCCAAACCCTAGTTTTAGGTCATCAGTGCAAGATGAGATGTCTTGAGCTGACCAAACCCTAATCCAGTCTTGAGTCAAAGAGATCTTGTGAGAAAAATCTTGATAAATGAGAGGGAAAATTTTGTGGTACAGCAGCTGCCCCTGTTCAATCTTCTTAAACCTGAAGAGTTAGATTGGCGAGTTTTTCCATTCGTGACTCGAAGGTGAAGATGATTGGACACTAGAGTGCCCAGAAATTTGCACTTGATGATGTGATGATAGAAGGAATGGGATTACATATGCCATTTGTAAAGGTGATATAATCTTGTTGGAGATGGGCTTTGTAGATTCCATCCAAGAATGTTTGTTGAATTGTAAGTTGTAAGCTGAAAGAATGAGTATCAGAACGGAGTCCGTGTCTGGAGCGTATCTGAACTGTATCTGAAAGGTTGTATCTAGACGAGTATCAAAATGGTATCCGTGTATGGAACATATATGAACTGTATATGAGAATTGAATCTGAATGATTATCAGAATGGCGTCTGTGTCGGGAGCGTATCTGAATTGTATCTGAAAGTTGAATCTGAATGAGTATCTGAATGGCATCCGTGTCTGGAGCGTATCTGTATTGTATCTGAAAGTTGAATCTGAATGAGTATCAGAATGGCATCCGTGTCGGGAGTGTATCTGAACTATATCTGTAAGTTGTATTTGAATGAGCATCAGAATGCCATCCGTGTCGCGAGCGTATTTGAACTATATCTGTAAGTTGTATCTAAATGAGTATCAGAATGGCATCCGTGTCGGGAGCGTATCTGAACTGTATCTGTAAGTTGTATCTAGATGAGTATCAGAATGGCATCTGTGTCGAGAGCGTATCTGAACTGTATCAAGATTGCATATTGTTAATGATAATTGTTAATATTATCCTGAAAAGGGTAAAATGTTAGCTGAAACACAAAGTTATGTTGCATGAAATGTATGATGCAATGTATTTGCTTTATCAATGTTTATGATATATGGATGCAATGTATGTGCAGGTGAGCTGATTTGTTGTATTGCTGTTTGATTGAGGAAAATAAATCCCTGAATGTTGCTGAGGATATGTAAGCATAAGTCTTCATGTTGTGAAGTCTAAGTGTTGATGAATTTTTGTTGAGAGAAGTAAGTTCTGTTGTGAGGGAAATGCCATGTACTGCTCGTAAGATCCGCTAGGGGAATCCTGAGAAATTTGACGATTTCTACTGAGGATTAATAATTTGAAATTTTGTTCCACTGGGGATTTAAATGACGTACTGTGGGGATTTCTTGGGTAATAATCTAGAGGTATTTTCCTATCCATTCAAACCATCAGTAATTGTCTCTCTCATTTTGTTTATTTGTAAACAGTAATCATGTTCAAATGCATATGTTCATCAATGAATCATTGGACGTTTTTTGCAAACAAAACACAAGCGTAAAGAAAAGACAAATAGTTTTTTTGCACTTTCAAAGGGATATCTTTGTATTGATTTTGAATAAATATTTGTACAAAGGAGACAAACATTCTAATAAGAGAATGCTGTCGTAAAACAAGAAAACTTTGATACAAAGAAATATGACTATGTGTAATAATCCCATGGGGTTCCCATTCTGCTATAATCTTCATATCTCCGAATATCTTGTCTATTTGTTGCTTCTTCCGAAGATGATTGAATTGATCAGAAACTCCGAGTTTGTCAGTAGAAGCTAGAGGTTGTCCGTCAAATGATCTGATGGGACATAGTCATACGCTTTAATTCCCTAACTTTTGCCTGGACCGCCCTTTCGGGTTTTCAGTCCACCGGGAAACCCTTTTTTGTCCAAGTCGCCCTTTCGAGTTTTCAACTTTCCGGGTGTACAATTTTTTATTATTTTATCCCTAATTTTTGCCCGAACCTTTTGGTTCACTGGGATGCCCCTTGTTTTTCCTAGGTGTGTCAACTTAGCGAGTCTCTTATGCGTAGTATCTTTTGACTATATCCATGTTCGCAGGGTGTGGCAAGTCATCACCATCCATGGTGGTCAAGATCATTGCTCCACCGGAGAATATGTTCTTGATTACAAATGGTCCTTCATAGGTAGGAGTCCATTTTCCACTGGGATCACTTTGTGGCAAAATGATTTGTTTGATCACTAGATCCCCAACTTGATATACTTGGCACCTGACTTTCTTGTTGAAAGCCTTGATCATCTGTTTTGGTACATCTGACCATGGCAAACAACAGTAAGTCTCTTTTCATCAATTAAGTTCAGTTGATCAAGTCGAGTCTAGATCCAATCATTTTCATTCAATCATGCATCCTTCATAATCCTCAGAGAGGGGATTTGGACCTCAATAGGCAAGACAACCTCCATGCCGTAAACCAAAGAATATGGTGTTGCCTCGGTTGATGTGCGAGCCATGGTACGATAACCGTGGAGAGCGAACGGTAACATCTTATGCTAGTCTTTGTATATGACTGTCATTTTCTGTATGGTCTTCTTAATGTTTTTATTTGCAGCTTCGACAACACCATTCATCTTTGGCCAATAGGGAGAAGAATTGTGATGCTGGATCTTGAATTGCTTTCATAATGCGGTGATCATAGTGTTGTTAAGATTTGTACCATTGTCAATGATGATCCTTTCCAGGATACCGTACCGGCAAATAAGGTTTTGCTTGATGAAGCGGGCAACAACATTCTTGGTAACGGAGGCGAAGGATGCTGCTTCAACCCACTTTGTAAAATAGTCAATGGCCACTAGGATGAAGCGGTGTCCATTAGAGGTTATAGGCTTGATCTCTCCAATCATATCAATTCCCCGCATAGCAAAGGGCCAAGGATCCGTCAAGACATTCAGAGGAATTCGAGGTACGTGCACCTTGTCAGTATAAATTTGACACTTATGACAGGTCCGAGAGTGTTGATAGCAATTTGCTTCCATGGTAGACCAATAATAGCCTTCCCGTAGGATTTTCTTCGCCATCGTATGCCCACTGGAGTGGGTGCCAAAAGTACCTCCATGTAATTCAGCCATGATCTTTTCAGCTTCAACCTTATCCATGCACCAAATAAAAATGGAGTCATGATTGCGTTTGTACAGGATGCCATTAATAAGGAAAAACTTAGCAAAAAATATCCTTAAGAACTTCTTATCATTGATTGAAGCTCCTTCTGGATATTCTTGAACCTCGAGATACCTCTTGACTTCATGAAACCAGGGCTGGTCCACTATTTCTTCATTATTAATCTCGTGACAATGCGCTAGTTCATCCATTCGTTCGATGGTGATCTGGGGAGCCTCGTTATCCCAATTAAGTTTAAACATAGATGACATTGTGGCTAGAGAGTCTGCTAGCTGATTTTCTTCTCGCGGGAAATGCTCGAAGGTAATCTTCTCAAAATGTGGTAGCAATGTCAAAACATGTTCTTTGTAAGGGATAAGATTTGGGTGCTTAGTGTCCCATTCCCCTTTGATGTGACTGATGACCAAATCTGAGTCTCCAAATACGTCTAAGGATTTGATTCCCAAGTCTATGGAAGCTCTGAGACCAAAGATGCACGCTTCGTATTCCTCCATGTTGTTTGTACAATTTAAGCAAAGTCTGGCAATAAAGGGAGTATGACACCCTTCCGGAGATATGAGTACAGCTCAGATACCATTACCAAGTGCATTGGATGCTCCATCGAAGAACAGGGTCCATCGGGATCCTTGTTCAGGTTCATCATATGGCCTGATTTCTTCACAGTTGTCTAATGTCATGATGTCTTCATCCGGGAATTCAAACTTCATGGACTGATAATCTTCTACAGCTTGGTGAGCGAAATGGTCATCTAGCACACTTCCCTTTATAGCTTTCTGGGTAGTATACTATATGTCGTATTCTTTTAGGATCATTTGCCATCTAGCTATCCTCCCAGACAGAGCAGGCTTCTCGAAGATGTATTTTATCGGATCCATCTTAGATATCAACAAGGTAGTATGAGTCAGCATATACTGTCTTATCCGGCGAGCAGCCCATGCCAGAGCGCAACAAGTTTTCTCGAGCAGTGAATATCTGGTTTCACAGTGGGTAAACTTTTTGCTCAGGTAATAAATAGCGTGCTCTTTTCGGCCAGACTCATCATGCTGCCCCAATACACACCCCATTGAGTTTTCTAAAACAGTCAGATACATGATTAGTGGTCTTCCCTCGACTGGTGGCATCAATACAGGAGGCTCTTGTAGGTATTCTTTGATTTTGTCAAAAGTAACCTGGCATTCATCATTCCATCTGACTACTTGATCTTTCTTCAATAGTTTGAAGATTGGCTCACAAGTAGCTGTTAGGTGAGAAATGAATCTGGAAATATAGTTCAAGCGTCCCAAGAATCCTCTGACTTCCTTCTCAGTATGAGGAGCAGGCATCTCTTGTATTTCTTTTACTTTGGCAGGATCGACTTCTATACCCTTGTTACTAACAACAAAACCTAAGAGTTTATCAGACCGTACTCCGAATGTGCACTTGTTTGGATTCAACCTCAACTTGTACTTCTTCAGTCTCTCAAACAGCTTTTGCAAGTGATCAAGGTGTTCTTCTTCTGTTTGTGATATGACTATCATATCGTCTACGTAGACCTCTATTTCATGATGTATCATGTCGTGAAATAAAGCTACCATGGCACGTTGATAGGTTTCCCCAGCTTCTTCAGTCCGAATGGCATCACCTTGTAGTAGAATGTGCCCCACTGTATGACAAATATAGTTTTCTCCATGTCCTCAGGTGCCATTTTAATTTGGTTATAATCTGAGAATACGTCCATGAAGGAAAACACTTTGTATTGTGTCGTATTGTCAACTAGAATATCAATGTGGGGGAGTGGAAAATCATCTTTAGGGCTTGCCCTATTCAAATCTCTATAGTCCACACGCATTCGTACTTTGCCGTATTTTTTTGGTACAAGAACAATGTTGGCAACCCATTGAGGGTAGGAAGTGACAGCCAAGAATCCAGCATTGAATTGCTTCATGACCTCCGCTTTGATCTTTTCTGACATATCAGGCCTCATGTGCGGACCTTTTATTTTACTGGCGGACAATCTTCTCTTATAGGCAGACGATGTACCACGATGTCTGTATCAAGTCCCGGTATGTCTTCATATGACCAGGCAAAGATCTCAACATAATCATGCAACAGATGAATCAGACGCTCCTTGACACTGGGCTCCATGTTGGCACCCACCTTGACCTCTTTGTTATCCTCCTCGGTACCCAGGTTGATCGTATCCACAGGTTCCTCGTGAGGATGAATGGTTCTTTCCTCTTATTATAGTAGTCTGGCCAGTTCCCTGGTACTTCACAATCTTCCTCACCTTCGTCTTCGGCTTGGTAGATTAGATCCTCAGAGTCACAAAAGGCCATAGCAGTATCGTTACCCATGGGATCCAGAATGGAAGGGTACCTACATATGTGAGTGTGGTTGTGTGTAAGGGTATAGTCATCCTTAAAAATAAAATGTAAAAAGAAAAATAATGAGCACAAAATTTTGTATGCAAAAAACATCCATGATTCATTGAATGTCATATGAAGATGAAATAATAACCCTTACAAATGGACCATTGTGCCTCAGGCAATACACAAGGTTTTAAGAGTGCGAATTATTTTTGAATATTACAAGTCCAATTAAAATGTAAAGATAAATTACTGAGGGATTAAAGTTATTGGGACAAAGTCTCTGGTTTCCCAATTGCGAAGTCCTCCATTGACAGTAGGAAAGATCCAATCCTCCAAGCTGCAATCCTCTTCACCATCTTCTATCGCATTGACCTCTCGGTTGCTAATCTTCAAGGGTGGCCCTCCAGCACGAGCACGGCGTACAACCTTCTGAGCACTTGAAGTGAAACCTAAGCCAAATTTGTCATATTTATACGGAATATCCGGAAGTTTCCCCTAGATGGTGCATCCAACCTCCTCTACTACTGCTCTGGCGTCCTTCAGAGATGACATCCGAAGTGGAGGTCTTGTAATCTTGGGAATCTGGGACGCAGTCTTGGTTACTGCTACCTCTTGGGGGACCTCTTCGAAATGTTGGAAAGGAGTTTCAATGAACTCGCTGTCCAATTCCACATACCTGAAGGAATTGAGATGGATAATGATATATTCTTCCTCTCTGTGGACATTGATAATCTTTCCTTGGACCGGATATTTCAGCATCTGGTGCGGTGTAGAGGTGACAACGCCAGCATTATGGATCCACGACCGTCCTAGCAGACAGGAGTAAGAGGGGCGGATGTCCATTACATAAAAGGTTGAATTGAAAGTCTGAGTCCCAACCTTTATGGGGATATCCACCTCCCCGTGTACCATCCTTTTTGAGCCATCAAATGCCCTTACGACTATGTTACTTGGTTTCAACGTCAGTCCTTCGCAATCCAGTCTGTCGAGAGATTTCTTCGGTAAGACATTCAAAGATGAGCCAGTGTCTACCAAGACATGGGCCAGGGTTGTGCCTCTACATTCCACAGAGACATGCAATGCCTCGTTGTGCTTTCTTCCCCTTGGTGCCAGATCAGCATCTGAGAAGCCTAGGCCGTTATCCACTGTCAAGCTGACCACACAATCTTGAAATTGATCAGTAGACATTTCATGAGGCACATGGGCTGTCTTTAGGAACTTTACCAGGGCTTTCGCATGTGCCTCGGAACACAAAAGCAATGCCAGCATGGAGATCTTGGAGGGAGTTTGCCCCAACTGTTCAACTACGTCGTAGTCGTTCCTCTTTATTATTTTTAGAATCTCCTCCATTTCTTTCTTGGAGGTCTCGGGGATAATCAGTGATTGAGCCTTTGTCCGGATAGGCTCTACTTGAATACTTTTTCCTCGAGTTTCAGCAGCAGGAATGTTGGTAGGAATGACAGTGGGGGATATAACGGCTTCGTCAATAGGAGCACTTGCAGAGATGATTATTGGTACGGAAGTAACCTTTGGAGCAGCCACGGGTCCAAAAACTGCCTTTGCGGGGGAAATTTCTGGAGAAAAGATTCTACCGCTTTGGGTAATCTTACTAGTTCTAGAAATATTGCTAATGTCGGAGTCTTCTTCTTCGGAGCTTATCTCTTCGGCGGCCAGCCCATCTTGTTTGATGCCATGGTAGTAGATATCCCCACCATAATTCCACGACATAGTTTTATCTGATTTATATGGGACTGGCCCAGACATTGTGATTAAGAGTAGTAGTTTTTGGAAACTATGTAATTCTAACGGGTCTTTTGGGGACCCTGGAAGAATTGGTGGAGATGGTAATGATTGAAACGTCGTCAACAGGAATAGGTGAAACAAGATTACTTTCAAACATGATCTCTTTGTTGTCTATCAAGCGTTGAATGCCTATTTTCAACAAAAGACAATCAGTTGGTGAGGATAAGAAGAGGTGGGAGTCTTCATTACAACTCGGGAACACATCGACTTTCAACAAGTTTATCTTAATGATTGGGAGTGGAGTTAATAGTTCATTAATTGCGGTAATAAACAAATCTTTTTCAATAGCATTGGTGTTGTGACCATGTCTGGGCATAGGAGCAGAAATGATGTTTGGCTTCTCGGGCGCATCAAACTCAATTTCTTTTGCCTCTATAAGGTCTTGAATTTTGTTTTTCAAGGCCCAACAGTTGTTAGTGTCGTGACCCGGACTTTCAGAGTGATATGCGCAATAGGCATTTGGATGATAATGAGGGACGCTGTGTTGGGGTTTTTTGGAGCTTCTTTCAGAGTTGTCAAATTGGATTTCAGAAGATGCGGTAATACTTGGGACAGAGTCATATTGATTCTGGTGAATTGCCGGACCGGCCTTTCCACCCTCGATTAATTACTTCTTGGTTGATCAGATGTTGGCTTCGGGATCATAACAGCCCCTACCATTAGTCGGCGTTCGAATCTCCCTTGGTTCCTTTATGGATATACAACAGCTACTTCTTTCTTCCCAATAAAAGGCTTCCTCACAGCTGTAGAAGAAGATGAATCCTTCTGAATCTTTCCACTTTTTATGCCAGCCTCCACCCTTTCTCCGGTCAGTATTAACTCAGTAAATCCAGCAGATGAGCTTCCAATTAAATGGTTGAAGAAAGGGCCCGATAGAGTGCCTAAGAACATGTCCACAAATTCCCTTTCAGACAAAGGGGGTTGAACTCTCCCATCCAGATCTCTCCATTTCTGCGCGTAATCCTTGAAACCCTCATTGGAAACCATAGTCATACTCTGAAGTTGAGTACGGGTAGGCGCCAAATCGGCGTTATATTGATATTGCTTGTAGAAAGATGCGGCAAGATCCTCCCAATTGTGGACGTTGGCCCCTTCCAGTTGGTAAAACCAATTGAATTGTGTTCCAGATAGACTATCTTGGAAAAAATGCACCCATAAGTCTTTATCGGCGGAGTGTGGTTGGATCTTTCTCACATATGATCAGAGGTGCATCTTAGGACATAACACTCCATCATATTTTGGAAACAAAGGCACTTTGAATTTCAGAGGGATCACAATTCCTGACACTAGCCCCAATTCTTCAAAGTCTAGGCCTGGAACCTTTTGTATTTCCATAGCGCTCAAACGCTCTTCAAGATGTCTGTACTTATCATCAGCTGGAGGATACTGTTCCTCAGAGTAGTCTTCCTCTTCTTCCTCCTCTCCAGATTCTGACGGAACCGCTGTTTCCTTTCCTTTCCCCTCTCCTTCACCAGATGTTGTTGCAAAATTCAAGGTTCTTCTGGTCTGTCCCTGAAACCTTCTCCCCATGTTTAAAACCCCGGTGACCTTCTTTGTTTTCTTTTTCCTTTCCTCAGCCAGTAGAGTCTTCAACTCTTCTTTCCCCTTGGCTAGGGTCATGAGCAACTATTGAAACTACGTGTTTTGAGTTTGGAGATCTTTGACTTTCTGTTCGAGATCCATCTTATTGAAATAAACAGTAGAGAGATGAGGAAACTCGTTGCAAAAGACCTGTTTATGTTATGATGAATGATATGTGCATATGCAATGTTTTCAAGGATTTCAAAGATTCAAATTTGTTTTAGACAAAAAGAAACACACATTATATTAATAAGATAAAGTTTAAGTACATCAATGCCCCTTGGGAAAAATAGTACAAAACTCTAAGATAAAAAAGTAGTGTGCATCCTCTTTGGTGCAATATAGGCATTTAGAGTCTGCTCCTCATGAAGTAGCCTAGTGAGTTCCAAAACCTTCTTCTCACTTGCATAGAATTGGGCTTCGAAAGTATCTCACTCTCCTTTGAGTTGTATCCAATCCCTTTGTAGGTCTTCAAGAGATGTGGGCATGTCAGGATGTAGGATAGTGTATGGAACATCTCCCTCCTTAACAGGCTCAATGATCACCGAAAGAATGGAAGGATAAGGCATCATAAGACTTTGAGCATGGGTTCGTACCCATTTGAGGTAAGGCTCAAGAGGGATGGAATTCTTGTGCCCCAAAGTCTTGCTAACCACCTTGTTTAGCATCCTCCAAGCTCGGATAAATCTCAGGCGAAGACCTTGATCGTCGTTGTCGTAGTCGAATACCAAACCTTGAACCAATATCTCGTGCGGGCCATCCCTTTGGGCGTAACCAAACTGTCTTAGAGCCAAACATGGGTTATAAGTGGTTCCTTCCCTAATACCAAGTAGAGGGACATTAGGGAATTCCCCACAACAGTCAACAGTGATAACATTCTCTTTGGATCGGAAGCACCAATGAATATCTGAATGTTTGAGCGTCATTAACCTTTGTGACCACCTTGAACCTTGCTCATTCTTTAAGACTGATTGGGGAAGATGAGAAATAAACCATCTTTCCAGGATAGGAGTGCAACACATAAGGACACCTCTTTTCCTCATTGTACGAGTGTGAAAAGAGTGTAGGATATCCCCTAGCAATGTAGGCACCGGATTGTGTGACATGAATATTTCACCGGCACTCACATCTATGAGTTGGCCAGGATTGGGAAATAAGACCATCCCATAGATAAGAAGAGCCATAATTTCCTCAAAGGCTTGCAAGTCTAAGGAATTCCAACAGCTTTGGGCTTTCTCAAACAGGAAGTTTGCTAAGAAGCCTTTGACGCCACTTCTAGTTTCCCAATGAGTTGTGACATTAGATGAGTGCAAGTGCAGAGCTTGAGCAATCTCTTCTGGATTTGGGTCTATTTCCGTACCGTTGAAAGGTAGTTGATTGATAATGGGAATCCTCAAGAATTGATAGAATTATTCCAAAGTAGGCACAAGCTGATAGTCGGGAAATGTGAAGCAATGGTGCAAAGGATCAAAGAACTGGAAGAGAACCTTCATCATATCCTCATCTGCGTTGGAGGTGACCAAGTTGAGTAGATGACCATGCCTCTCGGTGAATGGAGAGTTCTCAGGGATCCTTGAAGCTAGCTCTTTAAGTTGTGGAGGAATTCTTACAAGGTTGACTTGGATAATTTTCCTGCGAAGTGAATCCATATCCTACAAAACAAGAACAAAGATGAACCTCCAAAATCCTTGAAATAGTTAGTAGATGTATATGATGTTCATGATGCCCATGATGTTATGTACAAGTATGCATATACAAGCAAAACAAACAAGTTATTAGTTTAGGCTTGCATGGGGTTTTATAGGTAAGTACCCTCTTGAAGTTTAGTTGGCTTAAACCTGCCCTAGTAATAGTAACCGGGTTCTAAGGAGCTCAATATCACCGAATTGTTTCCTTGGTCATTGTTTTAGCTCAAGCCTCTTTAATGGCGACCGAAATATCCTAAGAAACCAAACCTCAATGAGTGTAGTATCGAGTATCTACCAACTTCGGACTGCACCAAAGCCGGTCATCTCACTACATCCTAAAGGCTAAGTTGGTCAAGTAAAGGGTTCTATAATTTCATTAGTGCTTCATGACATCACTCAGCGGCCCCATATTCTCTTTGATTAACTCAAAGGCTACCGGTACCCACAAATATGTCACACTAACATAGCTATTGCTTAGACCATGTCGGTATAGCCCGCACAATTTCCACAACGTATTGCTATTTACCTATAATGTATCCCTAATCCGGGTAGAGGATTTCAAACCCAAACAAAGAACCATAATGTAAAGCATACAAGTTAAACAATGTAAGCAAATAAATGTGATCTAGCCCTAAGGTAACCCCACTTTTATAAAAATCCCCAGCAGAGTCGCCAGTTCTATGATATGGTGGGAGAACTGAATTGAGGGTTTTGTGTTTTATCGTAAATGTTGCGGTTAGAAAGAGTCACCACCGACTTTTCTTTTATCCAAAAGGAAAGGTGAATAAGCACAGGAAAGACCTTTGAGATTGTTTCTTGAGTTCGGGGGGTAGATTATGCAAAGGGAAGGTATTAGCACCCTTTTCATCCATGGTTTTCCATGGACTCTTAGTTACTTGCTAGACCACTTGCTTTTTATTTTGAAATTGTGCTTTGTGTGGTTTTGAAAGTATTTTGTAAAAGAGGCCATTGTTTAGGCGATCTTTGTAATGATTCTCGTTCATAAGAATGTATACAAAGATGTTTGTCTTTTTGAAAATATTTTCATTGTTTGTAATATGTTTTTGAAATGTGTGTGTTTGTTTTGGAAATAGCAAGGATAGTTGTTTGAAAATAGAGCAAGTAACTAGAAGTAATCTACCTACTCAAATGTCTTTCTTATTCCTTTTCTATTCCTTTGACATTGTTGTCTTACCATTGATTTGGTAAGTAACCCTATCTTTGGATGTAAACGGGACGGGCGTGGGTCATCGTGTAACCATGATTAGAAATGTTGCAAAATATCTTAGTATTTTTGAAGGACCAAGATCATTTTGTAAGGCAACTTTGAATAGCTTCATCGAGGGACTTATGATCTTATATTTGTTTGTTTTTGCTAAGATATTTCGCGTGCGTAATATGGCCATTTTTGTATAAGGCAACCAAGTGGAGTAACCTTAGGGGTGCTTGGTGCAAGTGTATTATTTTCATGCTTGATTTTATTTTAGATTAAGATTTTCTATTTGATTTGTTTTTATCTTGTCATTCAAACCCTAATTACTAGTATGGTATATAAAAGCGATAAATTGCGTAATTTAAAGATTACTACGCTATTACAATATTGTATGGGAGGGGGGAATACAAATTATGAATGGGGATTTGCAATAATGTAAATCTAATTAAGCTATTACAACCAAATCGAATTTGTACAAATATTTGAATAAATAATATATAATATAAATATGCAATGATATGTATGTAAGAAAAAAAAGATTTTTTGTTTTGTTTTTCATATAAAGAAGAGTTTTGAATTAAACCTAATAAATAAATAAAAAAAGGAAATTATTTTTATACATTGATTAACCCTAATTTCTAACTTAAGAAAATAAAGTTCTTTAAGTATTATTTTGTATATTTTTGTCTTAAAATAATAAATGATATTCATGAAAATATTTTGGTCTTTTTATATGTCAAAATAAATATTTATAAGTATGAAAAAAAAGGATAAAAATATATCTAAATTTAATTTATTTTTACAAGTTTATTTAAGAAAAATAGTTAGTATATAATTTAATAAAATATATTTTTTTATGTGAAAATAAACTAAAAATAAATAAAATACAATATTTATCATGTTTTATATTTTTTTATGATTTTTTATGTTAAAGAAAATATTTAATAAAATAAAAATGAAAATAAAAACAAATAAATAAAATGTATGGGCCAGGGGGTATCCTGAGTAAACAGGATGTAAGCATCAGAAAAAATTATGAAGCCTAGTAGTTGAGCCCATGCTGCAAAAATGAGAGAAATGGCCAAAAATGAGAAAATATGCAAAAAGATAGGCACCAAGACTCGAACCCATGACCTTGGCATTCTCAGCGCGCTGCCTTGCCACTGGGGTGGCTGTACATCCATTAGTTCAAATGAAACAAGAAAAACATAACACATAACGCCTCCTTGCCCTGTACTTCATCTTCTTCCTCAAGCTGGCCAGAACCTCTGTATCTTTCTCATTTCTCCATGAAAATGGAAACTTCAAACATGAAAATGGTAGTACTCTTTCCCACGATTTCAACCATGTAAATCATGTAAACTAACAATCAAAGATCAAAGCGAATTTTAATGGCCCTAATTTCAACCCTAATTTTTACAGAAATTTGAACTCTAAAATTCTCTATACATAATGAACAAAAATGAAATCTATGCACATGGTTGGCTTTAGCACAATAATATCTACATTTTCCTTTCACAAATCGTGGCCAATGAATGCCTGTATGAAGAGATAAAAGTTGGAGTTCTTACCTCTTTCAACTGAGATCGTGAATGGAGTTTGATTGAGATTTATGAAGGCCTGAAGATTCCTTTAGCTTGCTTGAACCTCTCTGAGTGTGTTCCAATCCTTGTCTTGCTTTGAAAGTGCCTGAATCTCTCTATCCAAGTCAACCTGCAAGCTTGAAAAACAAAAATGGCATATGAAGAAGGAGGAGTTACAGTGAAGGGATGATGGTCTGGAACACTTAGATATGAGGCAGGTAAGGTGTTTGAGTGATTAAAACTTGAAACGCACGAGTAGATTTGTGGATTGTTATGCTTGGTCTCAAACTGCAAGTTTTGACAGGTTTTTGGTGATAGGGAGTTTTTGAGTGTTTATGGCCTTTAGAAATCCTGTATTAGGTTGAATATGTTTGTGTATAAGTATAGAGAAGGTTTCAAGTCAGCTCCACAACAGATTTTTGAGTTATAGCCTTTTTGCACTCTTACTTGCTTTTTAAGAAATGTGAAGAAACCACTCTCTACATGCTTGTACATGCCTTCTTGGATTTGGTACAAATCCTAGACAACTTGCTTTTGGTTTATAGGACTTGTGTGTACAGAGAAAACATGTCCAATGCTCAAGAAGTGAAAAGTTGCAAAAGTCACGCTTTTCTAAAATGGCAATGGAAACTTTGTGCCATTTATGGAATTAAAGCTTGGACAAAGACTCTTGTGCTTGGATTAAAGCTTTATCATCTGTTTATGAATTAAATTATGAAGTGAGAAACAAGTTTGAGACCTGTAAAGCAAGGATTAGGCAGCATAGGTTCAGATTTGAATTTTGTTCTTCATGGAATGGCTTGAAATCAAAGTGAGAAATTGCCAACTTCCTCTCTTCGATTCTCCCTACTCAAGAATGATCTCAAAGAGTTCTTGGATATTTTGGAAAGCTTTCAATTTGATATATAACTCATATTTGAAATGTATTTCAATATTCCTCTTGGAACTAGGTGAAAAATTTCCATGAAGTTAGGTCAAAAACCTGCCTAAATTAGGGCAAAATTTCACTAAGTTATTTTAGTTCATGGGCATGTATTCACAAATTTATATCTTGCGATTCAAGCATCTTTAGGGAAAAATGTGTGAAGCAAAGTTGTATATTTCATGGATATCTACCACTTTCATGTTGGGAACTTTCTTTGAATCATCTTGTATCATGGTGAAAAATTGGCTTTAAGTTGAGAAAAAATAAGAAATTTTCTATACTTAGAAAAATTTCTAAGTTAAGAAAATTTCAAATTTTAAAACAAAATCTTCAATCTTTGATTCCTTGATGAACAAGTTTCACACTTTGACATGTTTTGATGAATTGTGATCCTTGGCACTTGATTTTGACCAAAAAGTCAAAGTTTGACTTTTCAGTATATAGTTGACTTTTGATCAGTTGACTGCAAATTTCATTTGTCAATCCAATGAAATTGCAATGTTTTGAACCATGTTATTAGGTCAAGATGATACAATTGAACCCTTGAAATCATTCTTCAAATCAATTGGTCATTTTCTAGGTTAAAAACCATAAATTGCCCTTTCTCAGCCAAAACCCTAATTTTGACCATTTTTGCCCTTTTGAAGATTTGATCAAATTTCTTGAGAAATTATGGTCCAAACTTGATCAAATGATACATATGAGTCTAAAATGTTGATGTGGATTCAAAATTATGAAGTTTGACTGTAAATTGGTCATGGTTGACTTTTTCCTAAATATAATTGATTTTTAGGTCAATTGTCCAATTGATTGATAAAAATGTGATTCAAGGCTTGAAACTTGTCGTGAGTAATCTTAGGGGTCCATAATAATGTTTGAGTGTCACATGAAGCATTGATAGTCCAAAAATCCTTGTGCAATTCCAAACCCTAGTTTTGGGTCATCAGTGCAAGATGAGATGTCTTGAGCTGACCAAACCCTAATCCAGTCTTGAGTCAAAAAGATCTTGTGAGAAAATTCTTGATAAATGAGAGGGCAAATTTTGGGGTACAACATAAAGCATACATACACTATACACTTTTGCATACAATACGCATATATTCAGGGTTCCATATCAATGTCAAACATAATACATTTTGCATACATCCAAACATCTCAATATCAGACATCATATGCATGTATCATGCAGTAAACAAACAGTCTCACCCTCGATTTAGCTATCTAAGGGTGAACCAACAAAATACTTCTCCTACAATTCAACCTGTCACCTAAGTCTTCATGCTGTGACACATTCGGCCCATCACCTAAGTCTTCCTGCAGTGATGAGTTCCTTACAAACCTAGGTCATCGCCTCAGACTTCATGCAACGATACTCGAAAACAAATTTAGCTTATCGCCTCAGACTTCACGCAGCGATTTGTGAACCTAACCAATTTCCTCATACTTCATGCAACAATGTGTTCCAAGCTCCAGACCATCGCCTCAGACTTCATGCAACGATGTTCGAAACCCAAATTTAGCTTATCGCCTCAGACTTCATGCAGCGAATTATAAACTTAACCCATTGCCTTAGACTTCATGCATCAATGTGTTTCTTTACTCCATAACACAAACCATCGCCTCAGACTTCTTGCAGCAATGCTCGAAAACTACAAAACCCAACCTATCGCCTTAGACTTCACGCAATAATTTGTGAACCAAGCCCATTTCCTCAGACTTCATGCAACAATGTGTTACTTTATTCCACAACACAGATCATCGCCTCAGACTTCATGCAATGATGCTCGAAAAATACAAAACCCAGCCTATCGCCTCAGACTTCACGCAGCGATTTGCAAACCTAACCCATTGCCCCAGACTTCATGCAGCAATGCGTTTCCTTATTCCACGACACAAACCATCGCCTAAGACTTCATGCAGCGGTGCTCGAAACAATAAATTTAGCTTATCACATAAGACTTCACGCAATGATTTGCAAACCTTACCCGTTACCTCAGACTTCATGCAGCAATGTGTTCCAAACTCCAGACCATCACCTGAGACTTCATGCAGCGATGTTCGAAACCAAAATTTAGCTCATTGCCTTAGACTTCACGCAGTGATTGGAAAACCCAACCCATTGCCTCAGTCTTTATGCAAAAATGTGTTTCTTTATTCCAAGATCCACACCATTACCTCAGACTTCATGCAGTGATGCTCGAAAACTAAAATTTAGCTTATCGCCTCAGACTTCACGCAGCGATTTGCGAACCTAAGCTCATTGCCTAAAAACTTCATACAAAAACGTATTTCTTTATTTCGTGATACTGATCATCGCCTCAGACTTCACGCAGCGATGCTCAAAAAACAAAAAAATCTAGCCAATCACTTCAGACGTCATGCAGCGATTCGCGAATGTGATGCGGTGGGAGAACTGACTTGAGGCTTTGCGTTTTATTGCAAATGTCACGGTTAGCAAGAGTCGCCAACGACTTTTCTTTTATCCAAAAGGAAAGGTGAAAAAGCACAGGAAAGACCTTTGAGATGTTTTCTTGAGTTCGGGGGGTAGATTATGAAAAGGGAAGGTGCTAGCACCCTTTTCATCCATGGTTTTCCATGGGCTCTTAGTTACTTGCTTTAGATCACTTGCTTTGGTTTATTTGAAATGGTGTTTGATGTGGTTTTGAAAGTATTTTGTAAAAGAGGCCATTCATTTAGGCAATCTTTGTAATGATTCTCGTTCGTAAGAATGTATACAAAGATGTTTGTCCTTTTTTGAAAATGTTTTCAATATTTGTAAGATGTTTTTGAAATGTGTGTATTTGTTTTGAAAATAGCAAGGATTGTTTGTTTGAAATGGAGCAAGTAACTTAGAATCTATCTACTTACTCAAATGTCTTTCTTATGCATTTTCCATTCCTTTGACATTGTTGACTTACCATTGATTTGGTAAGCAACTCTATCTTTGGATGTAAACGGGACGGGCGTGGGTCATCGTATAACCATGATAGCAATGTTGCCAAGTATCTTAGCATTTTTGAGGGACCAAGATCATTTTGTAAGGCAAATTTTGAATAGCATCATCAAGGGACTATGATCTTAAATTTGTTTTGTTTTGCCAAGATACTTCGCATGCGTAACATGGCCATTTTATTTTAGGCAACCAAGTGGGAGAAACCCTAAGGGTGCTTGTGTGCAAAGTATATCATTTTCATGCTTTTGATCTTGCATTTAGGGTTTTCTATTTGTTTTGTTTCGTTCTTGTCATACAAACCCTAATTACTAATCATGGCATATGAAAGCAATAAATTGCATAATGTAATATACTAAGCTATTACAACAATTTTATGGGAGGGGGGAATACAAGTTTGAATGGGGATTTGCACAAATATAAAGCTAAATATATTATTACAACCAAATCGAATTTGCGCGAATTAAAATAAATATAATACAATATTTAAAATTTAATGCAATGTAATGTACATGTAAAGAGATTTTTGATGTCTTGTTTTTGTATAAAAGAATATTTAATTTAAACCCAAAAAAAAATAAGGAAAAATATTTAATTCTTTTGAGAGGGGTTAAACCCTAATTTTCATTTAAAAGAAAATAATGTTTCTATATTATTATTTTGTGCATTTTTTGTATGAAAATAACAAATAATATTGTATATAAATATTAAAAATAAATATATGCAAAAAATAAGTATTTGTAAGTATGAAATATAAAATAAAAATATTAAATATATATAATTATATTTATGAGTTTATTAAGAAAATAAATTACATTTTATCAAAATAAATTAAATTTTTATGTGAGAAATAATAAAAAATAAAATAAAAGTGTATAAATAATTAAATTATTTTTTAGGATTTTTATCATTAAAGAAAATAATTAAATAAATTAAATATAAAAATGAAAAATAAAATAAAATATGAAAAGAGTTAGCAGGGGGTGTAATAGCAAATCAGTGGTAGTGTTTAGCAAAAACAAAAAAGCCCAAGAAGCAAAAAGCCCAAACAGACTCATCCTTATCCTGTCTTCCTCTTCCTCACGCCATGGCCAGTTCAACATGTAACTTCCTCATACTTGCATAAAAATGAAAACTTATAACATGAAAAATGTAGCATTTGAACTCACGATTCCAACCATATAAATTATGTAATCTAACTATCAAAGATCAAAGAGATTTTGAAATCCCTAAATCGTGACCTAAAATTTTCAGAGATTTCAAACTCCAAATTCTCTTAGCACAAGTAATATAAATGCAAGATAATGATATGTACAGCTTCGTTATGATGAGAGCTACATTTTTCATTCACAGATCGTGGCCTGAGGTTGACTGTACAAGGGGATAGAGTTTGAAAAATTACCTCCTTCAGCTGGAATCGTTTATGGCAATGCAGGGACTTTAATGGAAGCCTGATGATTGTTTGAGCTTCCTTGAGCTTCCCTGAATCTATTCCAACCCTTACCTTACTCTGAAAGTGGCTAGAACTCCCTGACCAAGTCCAACTGCAAGCTTCAAAGTTAACAATGGAAAATGGTGAAACAGAGGTTACAGAACAGGGATGATGGTTTGGATGAGTTTGATATCTAATATGTAAGATGTTTGAATGGTCTAAACACAAAACGCACGAGCCAAATGGATGTTTGATGTGTGTATGCAGAAATTGTATGTTTGGGCAGTTTTTTGGTGTTTTGCTGTTTTAGAGAGTTTCAGGTCCTTTCCAAGCGTGTTATGTGTTGCACATTGTTTGCATATTAGTATAGAAATGATCTAAAGTCAGCTCTCTATCAGCTGTACAAGCCCTAGCCTTTTTTCCACTTTTCTTGTACTTGAAGCAATTTGACAAGACAAAACTCTCATGCTTGTACCAACTTGATTTATGGTTGGTATAAGTTTGTACAAGTTGCTTGAGACCTGTGTGGTTTGTATGCATCAAGGGGACAGGTTCAAAGCTCCAAGTTGACAAGTTTGCAAAAGTGCTTCTTTATGAAAATGGCAATGAAGCCTTTTTGCCCAAAATGGAATTACAAGTTGTGTAAAAGTTCAAAAGCATGGATAAAGGCTTTGTCAACTGTGTAAGCATTTAATTAAAGAGTGTGTAGCAAGTTTATGACCTGTAAAGCATGAAATAGCCAACACAGGTTTGATTTGCAACTTGGTTCTTCATGAAAATGGCTTGAACAAAAGTGAGAAAATTCTAACTTCCTCTCTTCGATTCTCTTTACTCAAAAATGATCTTGGAGAGTTCTTTGACACTTTGGAAAGCTTTAAATATGCTATATAATCCATCTTTGAAATGCATTTTGAGATACCTCTTGGAACTAGGTGAAAAGTTGCCATGAAGTTGGGTCTAAAACCTGCCTAAATTAGGGCAAAATTTCACTAAGTTAAGAAGTTCATGACCATGTGTTCACAAATTTATAACTTGAGATCCAAGCATCTTTAGGGAAAAGTTTGTGAATAAAAGTTGTAGATTTCATGGAGGTCTACAACTTTCATGTTGGGAACATTCCTTGAATCAAAATGCATCATGGTGAAAAAGTGGTGTAAAGTTGGGGAAAAATAAGAAAATTTTATACTTAGAAAATTTCTAAGTTATGAAAATGTTCACATTCAAAACCCTAATTATCAAATTTGATTTTCTTGGTAAACAAGTTTCACATTTTCACATATCTTGATGAATTATGACCCTTGGCACTTGATTTTGACCAAAAAGTCAAAGTTTGACTTTTTAGTGTACAATTGACTTTTGATCAGTTGACTGCAAATTTCATCTGTCAATCCAATGAACTTGAGATGTTTTGAACCATGTAATTGAGTCAAGATGATGCCATTTAATCCTTAAAATCATGCTTGAACTCAATTGGTCATTGGCTAAGTTGAAAATCAGAAATTGCCCTTCCTTAGTCAAAACCCTAATTTTGACCATTTTGCCCTTTTGATGATTTGATCAAGTTTCTTGAGGAGTTGTAATCCAAACTTGATCAAATTGTATATATGAGTCTAAAATGTTGATGTGGATAAAAAATTATGAAGTTTGACTGTAAATTGGCCATGGTTGACTTTTTCCCCAATACAGCTGATTTTTAGGTCAATTGTCCAATTGATTGATAAAAAATGCGGTTCAAGGCTTGAAACTCATCATGAGCAATCTCAGGGGTCCAAAATGATGTATGAAAGTCACATGAAGCATTGATGGTCTAAAAATCCTCGTGCAAACTCAAACCCTAATTTTGGGTTATCAATGCAAGATGAGATATCCTGAGTTGAGCAAACCCTGATCTTGTCTTGAGTCAAAGAAATCTTGTGAGAAAAAACTTGATAAATGAGAGGGAAAATTTTGGGGTACAACAGCTGCCTCTGTTCAATCTTCTTGAACCTGAAGAGTTAGATCGGCGAGCTTTACCGTTCGTGACTCGAAGGTAAAAGATGATTGGACACTAGAGTGCCCGTAAATTTGCACTTGACAAAGTGTAGTTGAGGGAATGGGCTTAAAGATGCCATTTGGAGAAGTGATAGAATCTTGTTGGAGATGGGCTTTTAGATGCCATCCAAGAATGTTTGTTGAATTATAAGTTGTAAGTCAAAAGAATGAGTATCAAAATGGTGTCCGTATCTGGAACGTATCTGAGCTGTATCTGGAGACTGAATCTGAATGAGTAACAAAATTGCTTCTGTGTCTGGAGCGTATCTGGACTGTATCATGAACTTGAAATTTTAATAAGTGTCAGAATGGCATCCGTGTCTCGAGCGTATATGAACTGTATCTGAATGTTGAAGTCTAAATAAGTAACAGAATGGCATCTGTGTCTGGAGCGTATCTGGACTGTATCAAAAGGTTGAATCTGAATGAGTAACATAATGGATTCTGTGTCTGGAGCGTATCTGAACCATATCTGAATTTAAAAACTGAATGAGTATCAGAATGGCCATCGTGTCTGGAGCGTATCTGTACTGTATCATGATTGTACATTGTTTAATAGTAGTTGTTAATCTTATCCTGAAAAGGGTAAAATGTTAGCTGGAACTTAGAATTATGTTGCATGAAATGTATGATGCAATATATGTGTTTTATCAATGTTTATGATATGTGGATGTAATGTATGCACATGTAAGCTGATTCACTGTATTGCTGAGGAAAATAAATCCTTGACTGCTGCTGAGGATATGTGGATTCTTCATGTCTTGAAGTTGGAGTAATTGACAAAAATTCTGTTGTGAGCAATGCCATATACTGCTTGAGTAATCTGCTTGGGAAATCCAGAGAATTTTGATGACTTCTACTGGGGATTTAACAAAGGGAATCTTCGTTCTGTCGCGGAGCAATGAAAACTCTGTGGGGAAAAAGCTTATTCCTGTTTGAAAAAAGCTCAGGAGTTTCGGTTGTCTGTCACCCTACCGGGGAGTTATCCTAGGTTGGGGAGTAACAAAAGTTAGCTGTTATCCGGTTGATTTTCAGGCGTCAAGATAACTTGCTGGGGAATTTGGAGAAACTGGATGGTTTCAACTGTAGATTAATAGTTTGAAGTTTCAGCTCTGCTGGAGATCTTAATGATGTACTGTAGGGATTGCTCATGGAATAGCCTAAAGACGTTTTTCCTATTCTTTCAACCTGTCAGTAATTGATCTTTTCCATTTTGTTTATTTATAAACAGTAATTATGTTCAAATGCATATGTTCATTAATGAATCATTGGACGTTTTTGCAAATAAAACACAAGTGTAAAAAGAAAAGGACAAATAGTTTTCTGTACTTTAAAGAGATATCTTTGTATTTACTTTGAATAAGTATTTTGTACAAAGGAGACAGACATCCTAGTAAGAGGATGGTGTCATAAAAATAAGAAAAATTTATACAAAGAAAGATAGCTATGTGTGATAATCCCATGGGGTTCCCATTCTGCTATAGCCTCCGTATTTCCGAATATCTTGTCCATTCGTTTCTTCGTCCGAAGATGATTGATTTGATCAGAAGCTCAGAGTTTGTCAGTGAAGAGATTGTCCTCAAAGTGATTCGACGAGACATAGTCATATGCTTTAATTCCCTAACTTTTGCCTGGACCGCCCTTTCGGGTTTTCAGTCCACTGGGAAACCCTTTTTTTCCCAAGTCGCCCTTTTGGGTTTTCAACTTGCCGGGTGTACAGATTTTTTATTATTTTATCCCTAATTTTTGCCTGAACCTTTTGGTTCGCCGGGATGCCCTTGTCTTGCCTAGGTGTGTCAACCTAGCGGGTCTCTTATGTGTAGTATCTTTTGACTATGTCTGCGTTCGCAGGGTGTGGCAGTTCGTCACCGTCCATGGTGGTTAAGATCATTGCCCCACCGGAAAAGATATTCTTGATTACAAATGGTCCTTCATAGGTAGGAGTCCATTTTCCCCTGGGATCACTTTGTAGCAAGATGATGCGCTTGATCACTAGATCTCCGACTTGATATACTTGGCGCCTGACTTTCTTGTTGAAAGCCTTGATCATCCATTTTTGATACATTTGACCATGGCAAATAGCAGTAAGCCTCTTTTCATCAATTAAGTTCAGTTGATCAAGTCGGGTCTGGATCCAATCGTCTTCACTCAAACCTGCATCTTTCATAATTCTCAAAGAGGGGATTTGAACCTCAATAGGCAAGACGGCCTCCATGCCATAAACCAAAGAATAAGGTGTTTCCCTAGTTGATGTGAGAGCCGTGGCACGGTACCCGTGGAGAGCAAACAGTAGCATTTCATGCCAGTCCTTATAGGTGACTGTCATTTTCTGTATGATCTTTTTAATTTTTTTATTAGCAGCTTTGACTGCACCATTCATCTTTGGCCGATAGGGGGATGAATTGTGATGTTGAATCTTGAACTGCTCGCACAAGGCGGTGATCATAGTATTATTAAGATTCGTATCGTTATCAGTGATGATCCTTTCTGGGATCCCGTACCGACAAATAAGACTTTGCTTGATGAAGCGGGCAACAACATTCTTAGTAACGGATGCGAAGGAAGCTGCTTCGACCCACTTTGTGAAATAGTCAATGGCCACTAGAATGAAACAGTGTCCATTGGAGGTTGTAGGCTTGATCTCCCCAATCATATCGATTCCCCACATAGCGAAGGGCCAAGGAGCTGTTAAGACATTTAGAGGAACCGGAGGCACGTGCACTTTGTCTGCATAGATTTGACACTTATGACAGGTCCGAGAGTGTTGATAGCAGTCTGCTTCCATGGTAGACCAATAATAGCTTGTCTGTAGGATTTTCTTTGCCATCGTATGCCCACTAGAGTGAGTGCCAAAGGTACCTTCATGTAATTCAGCCATGATCTTTTCAGCTTCAATCTTATCCACATAACGGAGCAGAATAGAATCATGATTACGTTTGTACAGGATGCCATTACTTAGAAAGAACTTAGCGGAGAATCTCCTTAGGAACTTTTTATCATTGATTGAAGCTCCTTCTGGATATTCTTGAGCCTCGAGATACCTTTTGAATTCATGAAACCAAGGCTGGTCCACTACTTCTTCAGTATTAATCTCGTGACAGTGCGCTGGTTCATTCATTCGTTCAATGGTGACCTGGGGAGCCTCGTCATCCCAATTAAGTTTAAACATAGATGACATTGTGGCTAGAGCATCTGCTAGCTGATTTTCTTCTCGCAGGAAATGCTCGAAGGTAATCTGCTCGAAGTGTGGTAACAATGTCAAAACATGTTCTTTGTAAGGGATAAGGTTTGGATGCTTAGTGTCCCATTCTCCTTTGATATGACTGATGACCAAAGCTGAATCTCCAAACACATCTAAATATTTGATTCCCGAGTCTATGGCATCCTTAAGACCAAAGATGCATGCTTCGTATTCTGCCATGTTGTTCGTACAGTTGAAGCAAAGTCTGGCAGTAAAGGGAGTATGGCATCCTTCCGGAGATATGAGTACATCGCCGATACCATTACCAAGTGCATTGGATGCTCCATCAAAGAACAGGGTCCATCGGGATCCTTGTTCAGGCCCGTCATATGGTTTGATTTCTTCACAATTGTCTAATGTCATGATGTCTTCGTCTGGGAATTCAAACTTCATGGACTGATAATCTTCTACAGATTGATGAGCAAGATGATCAGCTATCACACTGCCCTTTATAGCTTTTTGGGTAGTGTACTGTATGTCATATTCTGTTAGGATCATCTGCCATCTAGTTATCCTCCCAGACAGAGCGGGCTTCTCAAAGATGTACTTTATCGGATCCATCTTAGATATCAGCAAAGTGGTATGAGTCAACATATACTGTCTTAGCCGGCGAGCAACCCATACCAGAGCGCAGCAAGTTTTCTCGAGCAGTGAATATCTAGTTTCACAGTCGGTAAACTTTTTGCTCAGGTAGTAAATAGCGTGCTCTTTTCGACCAGACTCATCATGCTGCCCCAATACACACCCCATTGAGTTCTCTAAAATGGTCAGATACATGATCAGTGGTCTTCCCTCGACTAGTGGCATCAAGACATGAGGCTCTTGTAAATACTCTTTGATTTTGTCAAAAGCGATCTGGCATTCATCATTCCATCTGACTACTTGATCTTTCTTCAACAACTTGAAGATTGGTTCACAAGTAGATGTTAGGTGAGAAATGAATCTGGCGATATAGTTCAAGCGTCCCAAGAATCCTATGACTTCCTTCTCAGTACGAGGAGCAGGCATTTCTTGTATCGCTTTGACCTTGGTAGGATCAACCTCGATGCCTTTGTTGCTGACAATGAAACCCAAGAGTTTACCGTAACAGACTCCGAATGTGCACTTGTTTGGATTTAATCTTAGCTTGTATTCCTTCAACCTCACAAACAACTTTTGCAAGTGATCAAGGTGCTCCTCTTTAGTTTGTGATCGGGCTATCATCTCATCTACGTAGACCTCTATCTCATGATGTATCATATCATGAAACAAAGCTACCATGGCGCGTTGATAGGTTGCCCCGACATTCTTCAGTCCGAATGGCATCACTTTGTAGCAGAACGTTCCCCACTGTGTGACAAATGTAGTTTTCTCCATATCCTCAGGTGTCATTTTGATCTGGTTATAACCTGAGAATCCATCCATGAAGGAAAATACTTTGTGCTGGGCCGTATTATCAACCAGAATGTCGATGTGGGGGAGTGGAAAATCATCTTTAGGGCTAGCCCTGTTTAAATCTCTATAATCCACACACATTCGTACTTTACCGTCCTTTTTAGGCACGGGAACAATGTTGGCTACCCATTTAGGATAAGAAGTGACAGCCAAAAATCCAGCATTGAACTGTTTCATAACTTCCGCTTTGATCTTCTCTGACATGTCAGGTCTCATGCGGCAAACTTTTTGTTTCACTGGTGGACAATCTTCTCTGGTGGGTAGACGATGTACCACGATGTCTATATCCAGTCCCGACATGTCTTCATATGACCAGGCAAAGATCTCAACATAATCATGCAATAGCTGAATTAGACGTTCCTTGACACTCGGCTCTAGGTTGGCACCCACTTTTATTTCCTTTTTATCTTCATTGGTACCCAAGTTGATTGTATCCAACAGTTCCTCATGAGGTTGAATAGCTTTTTCCTCTTGTTGTAGTAGTCTGGCCAATTCCCCTGGTACCTCACAATCTTCCTCACCTTCGTATTCGGCTTGGTAGATCAGATCTTCAGAGTCACTGAAGGCTATAGCAGTATCGTTACCCGTGGGATCCGGAATGGAGGGGTACCTGCATTTGTGAGTATGGGTGTGTGTAAGGGTATAGCCATCTTTAAACAATAAAATGTAAAAGAAAGATAATCAGCACAAAAGGTTTATATGTGAAAAAGCGTCCATGATTCATTGAATTCCATATGAAGATGAAATAAAACCCTTACAAATGGACCATTATGCCTTGGGTAAGACACAAGGTTTTTAAAGTGTGAATTGTTCATGAATATTACAAGTCCAACAGAAATGTAAAAGATAAATTACTGAGAGATGAAAGTTATTGGGACAAAGTCTCTGGCTTCCCAGTTGCGAAGTCCTCCATTGACAGTAGGAAATATCCAATCTTCCAAGCTGCCATCCTCTTCATTGTCTTCTACTGCATTGACCTCTCTGTTACTAATCTTCAAAGGTGGCCCTCCAGCACGGGCATGGCGCACAGCCTTCTGAGCGGTTAAAGTAAACCCCAAGCCAAACTTGTCTGATTTATACGGGATGTCTGGAAGCTGCCCCCAGATGGTGCATCCACCCACTTCCACTACTGCCTTTGCGTCCTTTAGAGATGACATCCAAAGTCGAGGTCTTGTGATCTTGGGAATCGAGGATACCGCCTTGGTCGCCGCTACTTCTTGAGAGACTTCTTTAAAATGTTGGAAAGGGGTTTCAATGAACTCGCCATCCAACTCCACATATCGGAAGGAATTTAGATGACTAATCATGTACTCCTCTTCTCCATGGACAGTTATGATCTTTCCTTGGACCGGGTACTTCAGCATTTGGTGTAGTGTGGAGGTGACGACAACTGCATTGTGAATCCAGGGGCGTCCTAACAGACATGAATAAGAAGGACGGATGTCCATCACATAGAAGGTTGAGTTGAAAATCTGGGTTCCCACCTTTATCGGGATGTCCACCTCCCCGTGGACCATCCTCTTTGAACCATCAAACGCTCTCACAACTATGTTACTGGGTTTTAATGTCAGCCCTTCACAATCTAATCTGTCAAGGGCTTTCTTCGGTAGGACATTTAAAGATGATCCCGTGTCCACCAAGACATAGGCCAGAATCGTTCCTCTACACTCCACAGAGACATGCAAAGCCTCGTTGTGCTTTCTCCCTTTCGGTGTCAAATCAGCATCAGAGAAGCCCATGCCGTTATCAGCTGTCAAACTGGCCACACATTCTTGGAATTGGTCAGCAGACGTCTCTTGTGGCACATGAGTTGTCTTTAAAAATTTTACCAGAGCTTTTGCATGTGCCTCAGAGCACATCAGCAATGCTAGCGTGGATATCTTAGAGGGGGTTTACCCCAACTGTTCAACCACATCATAGTCACTCTTCTTTATTATCCTTAGGATTTCTTCCATCTCCTTCTTGGATGTTTTGGGAATAGCTAGTGATTCAGCCTTCGTCCGGACAGGCTCTTCTTGAATGCTTTTTCCTCGATTTTCAATAATAGAAGTATTGGTAGGGATAACAACAGGGGTCGCGTCGTCTTTGTCGGTAGGTACACTTACATGTATGATCACTGGTACAGAGGTAATCTTCGGAATGGCCGTGGGTTCAAAAACTGCCTTTGGAGGGGCAATCTCTGGAGAGAAGATTCTACCACTACGGGTAATCTTGCTAGTTCTGGCAATATTGCTAATGTCGGAATTGTCTTCTTCGGATCTCTCTTCTTAGGTGGTCAGTTTATCTTGTTTGATTCCATGGTAGTAGATTTCTCCACCATAATTCCATGGTACTGTTTTATCTGATTCATACGGGACCGGCCCGAGCATTATGATCTTAAGTGGAGTAGTTTTTGGAGCAGGTGTAATCCTAACGGGCCTTTTGGGGACCCTGGAAGGATTGGCATAGATGGTTATGATTGAAACTTCTTTAACTGGAACGGGTAACACGGGAGCATTCTCAAATAGAATTTCTTGGTTATCAATCAGGCGTTGGATACCTGTCTTCAATAGAGGGCAATCAATTGGAGAGGATAAGCAAATATGGAAGTCTTCCATACATCCTGGGAACACACCATCTTTTAACAAATTCATCTTAATGATCGGGAGAGGAGTCAAAAGTTCATCCACTGTGGCAACAAATAAATCTTCCTCGACAACATTGGCATTGTGACCATGCCTAGGCATCGGAGAGGAAATAACATTTGGCTTCTCAGGTGCATCAAACTCAACCTCCTTTGCATCAATTAGGTCTTGAATTTTGTTCTTCAGAGCCCAATAGTTGTTAGTGTCGTGCCCTGGACTTTCAGAATGGTATGCGCATCTGGCATTTGGATGATAATGAGGGGACGCATTATTGGGATTCTTCGGGGCCTCTTTTAAAGTTTCTAGATTCAATTTCAGAAGATGTGGTAGAACCTGGGCTAGAGTCATGTTAATCTTGGTGAATTGCCGGACTGGCCTTTCCACCCTTGGCTGGTTATTTCTAGGCTGGTTATTTCTAGGCTGGTCTGATGCGGGCTTTGGGATCATAACGGCCCCTACCACTGGTTAGCGTTCAGTTCTTCCTTGATTTCTTTGTGAATAGACAGCATATACCTCCTTCTTTTCAGTGAAGGGTTTTTTCACAGCTGTAGAGGCAGACGAATATTTCTGAATCTTCCCACTTCTTGTACCAGCTTCCACCCTCTCGCCGATTAATATCAATTCAGTAAACCCTGCAGAGGAACTCCCAATCAGATGATTGAAGAAAGGGCCCAATAAAGTTCCTAAGAACATGTCCACCAAATCCCTTTCAGACAGAGGGGGTTGCACTCTTTCGGCTAGATCTCTCCACTTTTGCGCGTAATCTTTGAAGCCCTCATTTGAAACCATAGCCATAGTCTAAAGTTGAGTACGGGTAGGCGCCAAATAGGCGTTGTACTGGTATTGTTTATAGAAAGTTGTGGAAAGGTCTTCCCAATTGTGGACGTCGACCCTTTCTAATTGGTAAAACCAATCAAGTTGCGTTCCTGATAAACTGTCTTGGAAAAAGTGGACCCACAAGTCTTTAGGGGCAGAGTGCGGCTGAATCTTTCTGACATATGATCGGAGGTGCATTTTAGGACACGACACTCCATCATATTTTGCAAATAGGGGCACTTTAAACTTTGGTGGGATCACAATTCCTGATACTAACCCCAATTCTTTAAAATCTAAACCCGGTACCCTCTGTATTTCTATAGCGATTAAACGCTCTTCAAGGTGTTTGTACTTATCATCAGCTGGAGGGTACTGTTCTTCAGAGTAGTCCTCTTCTTCCTCTTCTTATTCAGAGTCTGACGAAACTGCCGTTTCTTTTCCTTTCCTTTCCCCTTGATCAGATGTTTTTGGAAAATCTAAAGTCCTTCTAGATTGTCCTTGAAACCTTCTGCCCATGATTACAACACCAACTAGCTTCTTCTCTTTCTTCTTTTTCTCTTTCTCTTTTTCCAGCAGAGTCTTTAGCTCCTCTTGCCCCTTGGCTAAGGTCATGAGTAACTGTTGAAACTGTGTGTTTTGAGCTTGTAGGTCTTTGACCGTCTGTTCGAGATCCATCTTACTGAAATAAACAGTAGAGAGACGAGGAAACTTGTTGCAAAGACCTGTTTATGTTTATGATGAATGATATGTATTCATGCAATGTTTTCAAGGATTTAAAAATTCAAATTTGTTTCAAACAAAAAGAAACACACGTTATATTGATAAGATAGAATTTGAGTACATCAATGCCCCTTGGGCAAAATAATACAAAATTCTAAGATAAAAAGACATTGCGCATCCTCTTTGGTGCAATGTAGGTATTTAGAGTATGCTCTTCATGAAGTAGCCTAGTGAGTTCCAAAACCTTCTTCTCGCTTGCGTAGAATTGGGCTTCGAAAGTATCACGCTCTCCTTTTAGTTGTATCCAATCCCTTTGTAGATCTTCAAGTGATGTGGGCATGTCAAGATGTAGGATAGTGTATGGAACTTCTCCCTCCTTAACAGGCTCAATAATCACTGGGAGAATGGAGGGGTAAGGCATCATAAGACTTTGAGCGCGGGTTCGTACCTACTTGAGGTAAGGCTCAAGAGGGATGGAATTCTTGCGTCCCAAAGTCTTGCTATCCACCTTGTTTAGCATCCTCCAAGCTCGGATGAATCTCTGGCGAAGTCTTTGATCATCGTTGTCGTAGTCGAAAACTAAACCTTGAATCAGCATATCATGTGGGCCATCCTTTCGGGCATAACCAAACTGTCTTAGAGCTAAGCATGGGTTGTAGGTGATGCCTCCCCTAATGCCAAGTAGAGGGACATTAGGGAACTCCCCACAACGGTCAACAATGATAACATTCTCTTTGGATCGAGAACACCAATGAATATCTGAATGTTTAAGCGTCATTAACCTTTGTGACCACCTCAAACCTTTCTCATTCTTTAAGACTGATTGGGGAAGATGAGAAATAAACCATCTTTCCAGGAGAGGAGTGCAACACATAAGAACACCTCTTTTCCTCATTGTACGAGTGTGAAAAGAGTGTAAGATATCCCCAAGCAATGTAGGCACCAGGTTGTGTGACATGAAGATTTTGACAGTGCTCACATCTATGAGTTGGTCAGGATTGGGGAACAAGACCATCCCATAGATAAGAAGAGCCACAATCTCCTCAAGTGCTTGCAATTCTAGGGAATTCCAACAGCTTTGGGATTTCTCAAACAGAAACTTTGCCAAGAAGCCTTTGACACCACTTCTAGTTTCCCAATAAGTTGTGACATCAGATGAGTGCAAGTGCAGGGCTTGAGCAATCTCTTCTGGCTTTGGATCTCTTTCAGTACCATTGAAAGGTAGTTGATTAAGAATAGGAATCCTTAAAAGTTGAGAGAATTCTTCCAAAGTGGGCCCAAGTTGATAGTCAGGAAATGTGAAGCAATGATGCAGAGGGTCAAAGAACTGGAAGAGAACCTTCATCATATCCTCCTCTGTGTTGGAAGTGACCAAGTTGAGTAGACGACCATGTCTCTCGATGAATGGAGAGTTCTCAGGGATCCTTGAAGCTAGTTCCTTGAGTTGAGGAGGAATTCTTACAAGGTTGACTTGGATAGTTTTCCTGCAAAGTGAATCCATATCCTACAAAACAAGAACAAAGATGAATCTCCAAAATCCTTGAAATGGTTAGTGAATGCATATGATGTTCATGATGTCCATGATCTTATGTACAAGTATGCATATACAAGCAAATCAAACAAGTTCTTAGTTTAGGCTTGCATGGGGTTTCATAGGTAAGTACCCTCTTGAAGTTTAGTTGGCTCAACCTGTCCTAAAAATAGTAACTGGGTTCTAAGGAGCTCAATGTCACTGGATTGTTTCCTTGGTCATTGTTTCAGCTCAAGCCTCTTTAATGGCGACCGAAATATCCCAAGAAACCAACCCTCAATGACTGTAGTATCGAGTATCTACCAACTTCGGACTACACCAAAGCCGGTCATCTCACTACATCCTAAAAGGCCAAGTTGGTCAAGTAAAGGGTTCTAAAAGTTCATTAGTGATTCACGACATCACTCAGCGGCCCCGTATTCTCTTTGATTAACTTAAAGGATACCGGTACCCACAAATATGTCATACTAACATAGTTATTTCTTAGACCATGTCGGTATACCCCGCACAATTTCCACAATGTATTGCTATTTACCTATAATGTTTCCCAAATCCGGGTGGAGGATTTAAACCCAAACAAAGAACCATAATTGTAAAGCAAACAAGTCAAACAAGGTAAGCAAATAAATGTGATATAAACCCTAAGGTAACCCCACTTTTATAATAATTTCCCCAGCAGAGTCGCCAGTTATGTGATGCGGTGGGAGAACTGACTTGAGGCTTTGCGTTTTATCGCAAATGTCGCGGTTAGCAAGAGTCGCCACCGACTTTTCTTTTATCCAAAAGGAAAGGTGAAAAAGCACAGGAAAGACCTTTGAGATGTTTTCTTGAGTTCGGGGGGTAGATTATGAAAAGGGAAGGTGATAGCACCCTTTTCATCCATGGTTTTCCATGGGCTCTTAGTTACTTGCTTTAGATCACTTGCTTTGGTTTGTTTGAAATGGTGTTTGATGTGGTTTTGAAAGTATTTTGTAAAACAGGCCATTCGTTTACGCAATGTTTGTAATGATTCTCGTTCGTAAGAATGTATACAAAGATGTTAGTCTTTTTTTGAAAATGTTTTCAATATTTGTAAGATGTTTTTGAAATGTGTGTATTTGTTTTGAAAATAGCAAGGATTGTTTGTTTGAAATGGAGCAAGTAACTTAGAATCTATCTACTTACTCAAATGTCTTTCTTATGCATTTTCCATTCCTTTGACATTGTTGACTTACCATTGGTTTGGTAAGCAACCCTATCTTTGGATGTAAATGGGACGGGCGTGGGTCATCGTATAGCCATGATAGCAATGTTGCCAAGTATCTTAGCATTTTTGAGGGACCAAGATCATTTTGTAAGGCAACTTTTGAATAGCGTCATCGAGGGACTTGTTGGCTGAAGATTTTGATAGTGTTATTTAGAATTCAAAAAGAGCTAGAAGTTCTGATCGAAATGGAATTAAAACACCACGCTTCGAAATTGCAGAGGCAGTGTTTCGAATGAGTGTGTCAAAGCTTGAAGCTTCGAACGGTGATCATGGGAGCGTATCCAAAGGGGTCTCGGAACAGCAGCGAAGCTAGGTCTGAGAAGAGCGTTCGAAACAGAGAAACACCAAAGCATTTAAAATTTAAATGAAAGCGGGACTTTCAAAGTTTGAAAGTTATGTGTTGGAGCATTTGGGGACACGTGGAAAGATGAAAGGAGCATTGTCTTGCATGTTCGAAACGTGGCATGATCTTGTAGCGAGACCGTTAGGGTCGAGTTAGTATAAATAGAAGTCTTAGTGTTAGGATTTCAGTGTGTCATATCTGTTATACAAAATACTCAATAACATTCAAACTACCACATGGCAAGGGAAACGAATGCAAGAGAAATGTATGTATGATAGCACCATGTATTTCTAATTTAATAAAAGCCTTTTCACTATTTCAACCACTTTCCTTCTTTTTCTTTCTGTCGAATAACATTTGCAAGTTTCTTTATCTACTGTCTTTTCATTTCAAAGTCTTTTCTTCAAAGTTTTACATTTTACTGCTTTCTTTATATTTCGAGCACTCTATATTTCAGAGAACTTTTACGCTCTCAATACCTTTACTTTCAAGTATTATTCTTCAAACATGTACTTTCACTTAAAGTCATTTCTAGATTTCTTGCATTAAACGCTTTCTTCACATTTTAAACTTCCACATTCCAGAAACCTTTTGTGTTAAATGTTTTATGGGTCGAAACCAGTTACTTCATTTTCCATACAGTTTTATATGTCTTTTCAATCAGCATTACAATTAGCAATTATTCGTATAACTTAGTTTTCACATACATTTTGACCATATTTTTAAACTCTTAGAGAGAGGGATCGAAATAAACCAAACATTTGTACAATAGCACCCATGAATAATTGTTCGATTGTGAGAGTAACCTTAATATCCAAGGAGTCCTAGGATCAATCTAGTCGATCCTGTGAGTTACCAAAGAGATTGAGTAGCGTTAATAAAGATTATTCGATAGTTTGGAAGACTAGCGGTTGTTTACCAGAAATCACTGGAAACAAATTGGCACACCTGGTGGGACCAATAGTTGGATATCAGAATTAAGGATTGTCGAGACATAGCCATCCCAGAAACGTAGGAACCTAAGAAGTTTGCTGTTTTATGAACCTGAGAAGTGGTAAGATAACCAACAGCAACCAACCTTTATCCAGAAGAAAACGTTTGGACAAAATGTCTAATTCAGACAATCAACAGGGAGACCAAGGTGGCCCACAGGCAACAGGCACTAACGCGTCCATTTCGAGCGGAGCATCTAATGTAATCCCTTCGAATGCACAGGCTGTTGCATCTTCAACCAGTAACATGGCCACCAACGGAGTAAGTGGCATATCAACCAACAGTTCGATCTTAGGAAATACTGGAACTATGGGCTACCCTGGGGGATTCGTTCCGCCACCTGGGACACAATCCCATTTCGCCACTCCATCAACTAGACCACCCGGCTTCGATGGGAATAGAATTAGAAGTTCTTCTTACGGAATGCCAACATCTTTTATGGCAGGTTTACACAATTCCACATCGAATTCATCCCCACAACTAGGATCTGGGTCTGGGGCAAACCAATTTATGTCAAATAACCAAGGGTCAGTGGGTTATAGCACGTTGCCTATCCTAACCACAGATAACCAGTTGGCTTTTAGGCAATTGATGGATGACAGCAACCACAATATGATAGGGGTGTTAGCGCAAACCATGCAGGAAATATTCGCCCCAATAGTTCAGAATGTGACTGTGACGAACAGGGAAAACGCTGACAATATGAGTCGAATAGCAGATTTCTTTGCTCCCACAGAAAGGCGTAGGCAGAACCAGGCGGGATTTCGAACAAACGTGCCTGTTATAGAACAAATTGCCAACGACCCAATTCATAGACCACCCAGAGAAGAGGTTAACTTAGGGGCCAGAGCACCAAGGTTAGAAGCCCCAATAATTCCGGGCCCACAAAGGGAAGTTATGGAACCAGGGGCAAGGATCGAAAGACCAGAAGCCCCAGAATTTCGAGGAGAACAACCTAGGGGAGTTGTTTTGGTTGGTCGAAACCAAGATGCCGATGCTGTCGTTCATAGGATTCGAAACGATAACATCTTGGCAGAAAATAATCTGACCACCATGATAGAGAGGATCATGACCCAAAACGGCCTCAATATGGGAATGAGGAGGCCAAATTACGCTTCTCCTATATTAGATTGTATAATGCATACTGATTTACCAAGGGGATACAAAGTCCCTAAATTTACAAAGTTCGCTGGGGATACCAACGAGTCAACAGTCGAACACATAGCGAGATATTTAACCGAAGCGGGGGATATAGCCAATAATGAAGATCTCAGAATCAAATATTTCCCAAGTTCCTTGACAAAAAATGCCTTCACTTGGTTTACCACGTTGCCTCCTGGGTCTGTTGACACTTGGACCCTTTTAGAGAGATTATTCCATGAACAATTTTACATGGGACAATCGAAAATAAGTCTGAAGGAATTGGCCAGTGTTAAGAGAAAGTTCACTGAACCCATTGATGACTATTTGAATAGATTTAGGCTGTTAAAATCCAGATGTTACACAGTAGTGCCTGAGCATGAGTTAGTCGAAATGGCCGCTGGGGGATTGGATTACTCTATTCGAAAGAAATTAGATACTCAGCATTTGAGGGATATGGCTCAGTTAGCCGATAGGGTTCGACAGGTCGAAAGACTAAAAGCCGAAAAAGCCCGAGTCTTTAAGAATAGTAAGAAAGAAAGGATTTCCTATGTTGGAACTGAGGAAGTAGAAGAATATCCTGAATTCGAATTCGAAGAGGTCGAAATCGACCTCGCTGAATTAAAACAGGCCCCGCCTTACTCCTGCAAAATGTTAGTTCCTACGAAAGGGAAAGATATTGTTGAAAATGAGAAAAGTGATAAGTTTCCAAAGAAGGTTTACACCTTCGATGTCACTAAATGTGACGAAATCTTTGACTTGCTTGTCAAAGATGGCCAACTAATTGTGCCATCAAATGTCAAAATACCCCCTTTGGACCAGAGGAAGAAAAGGGGATTTTGCAAATATCATAGTTTCCTAGGCCACAAGACCTCACAATGTTTTCTTTTCAGGGATTTGATTCAAAACGCAATCAAAGATGGCAGATTAAAATTTGCTGATAAGGTGAAGATGAAAGTGGACGAAGATCCTTTGGACGTCGCAGACACCAACTACTCCGAGCCTGCATGCATTGGAGAAGTCAACATGGTGGAAATTGATCGAAGCGACACCCTAACAGGAGAGAAGGACATTGGAGTCGAAAACTGGGTGATGTTCGAAGTCAGCGAGGAAGTCATTGAAGGCATCCAGAATACACCAGACACTTCGATTGCTGGACCTGTGGCTGTTGCAGGAGAAACCCAGGCTACTGAAGGCCAAGGGGATCACAACGAAGGATTTACACAAGTCACTGAGGGCTTGAGGTTGGAATTAGAGAAAGTCCAAATTACGCAGCCAGTCCCCTCTCAGAAGGAAATATGGGACACTCTAGGGGAACCCAGTGGAAAATATGACTATCTGGTCAAATATTCTGCCCCAGAAAGTTCGAGGGTCCAGATCGAAGATATAAAGCCCACAGGATGGGGCGATGACGAAACAAAAGAGGGGGATTTGGAAATAAATATGGTGGACATGGAAAGACCCCGTTCTGAGATGAAGGAAGTGGAAAAATACTTAGAAAAAGAAAAGCATAGGATGGGGGACAATCACACTGGAGATGATACTCTCAAAGACTATCTCATGTCATGCCACAAAGGAGATCCAGGCATGATACTGTGCCCTAGGTGCAGCATCCTCTGCAACCAAAGAATTGCTGCAAATTTCGAAAGGGTACAGAGGGCTCGAACTGGCAACAATTGGCGCCAGGATAACCAACTTTTTAGATGCTACCCCAAGGCTGGAGAGAGTTTGTTGGAGTTTGTTTTTCGCTGCTACAAGGGGGCAACTAAGTGCTTGGTGTGCCCAAGATGTTCTGCTGTGTATGACCAAAGCATGGCTAGGGCCTTCGAAACGATCCCCTTCGCCCCTTGCTGGAGCCATCAAGAAACTGCCTAGATGGGTCCGCGTTTCGACAGCAGATACAAACAGCGAAGACCTGATAGCCCTCACCCCAAAGTTGCTCGAAGAGTGACTTTCAAACTCCCTGCTGAAGTACCAACCGATAGATGGCTGCAAGCCAGAAATGACAAAGGCAAAGACAAATGGAGGAATGCTGAACGAAATGCACGCCATGCTGTGACATACAGGAGGCAATTCAACACACAAAAAAGGGAGGAAGTCAGATTAGAAAATTACAAAGGAAGGAACCCCATGTCAAGATCCCAGTGGCGCAGACAGCAAAGGATTCGAAAGGCTGAAAGAGAAGCTGTGGCAAACAAAGGGGATACTTCAACAAAGATACAAGGTGAATCGAGCACCAACAAACCAAAAAGTCAGACGGAAGAGAAACCTCCAGTCAACAGAAGGCTTTTTTCTGAAGACCAACAAGACGGACCAAAGGAATACACTCCAGGCCCGGAAGAGGACGAAGATATGATAACAGATAACTTCGAATCGGAGGGGGAGTCTTCATTTAACCTGAACTGTAACGTAGTGTCTGTGCTTCCCTGCGAATTCGGGCAGGAAACCGAAATCAATGAATATGAGGAAGAAGACACCACAGATTTAATGAAACATAGGCCCGTATGCTACTACGTGATGGACAATGGGGCTGTTGAAGAACAAAATGCGTTCTTCGAACGTCCAGAGCCTACAATGAAGAATCATCTCAAGCCACTTTTCATTCGGGCGAAAGTAGGTGTCCATGGTGTGAACAAAGTTCTAGTGGATGGGGGTGCTGCAGTCAATCTGATTCCCCATTTCATGCTAAAAAGGTTGGAAATCCGCGAAGGAGATATCAAGCCCCATAATATGGTTCTATCCAATTATGAAGGAAAAGTGGGTAAAACACTGGGGGTGGTCCAGTTGGAATTGACAATAGGCTCAAGTTGCAGGCCCACCATGTTTATGGTTGTCGAAGCCAAGGCCAACTATAACCTACTGCTAGGAAGAGAGTGGATCCATGGCGTGGGAGCAGTTCCTTCGTCAATGCATCAACGACTAGTCCTGTGGAGAGATGACGGAATCGTGGAAAACATCGAAGCAGACCAGAGTTACTTTATGCCAACTGTCAATTTAGTTGACAAAAGGGATTATGATAAAAATCTGGCAAAGATTGCTCCATGTGTTCCAAATGATGAGATGAATGAAACTAGAAATGCCCACTACTACATGACACTTCGTCATGATGGACTTTACTGGGATAGAACAATAATCAGTAAAGAAGAGGAAGGTGAAGGTGCTATACAAAAACGGCCAGCAGGCTGGGACTTCGACAACCTTAACCATGACTGAGTCTACCTTTTTCGAAAGGATTTCGGCCTATATGGCTGAGAATGAATCGAAAGCGGCCTTAGAGGCTGAAATAAATGAATCATTTGAAAAAACGAATGAAGTTAGTGGGGGGGGTTCGAAATGCTCACCCAGCGAAGAGTTGGAGATGGATCAAAGGTTGGATGCCATCTATGACAAAGAACCCTTAGGCTTCGAAAGGGATCCCATAAACTCAGGTGTCAAAATGTTGGCACAGGACCCGCTCGAAGAAGTCAACTTAGGGGATGACAAAACGAAAAGAGTAACTTACGTAAGTGCTAAACTTAGCCCAGGCCTCAAGGAAAAAGTGATCGAAATCCTTAAGGAGAACAAAGATTGTTTCGCATGGGATTATGATGAGATGCCTGGTTTAAAGAGGGAGTTGGTCGAACATAGGCTGCCAATCAAAGATGGCAAGAGGCCCATCAAACAAACTCCCAGAAGATTCGCGCCAGCGGTTCTCACAAAAATTAAAGCTGAGATCGAAAGGTTGCTGCGTTGCAAATTCATCAGAACAACAAGGTACGTCGAATGGTTAGCAAACATAGTACCTGTTATCAAGAAAAATGGTTCTTTAAGGATTTGCATAGATTTTAGGGATTTAAATACTGCAACCCCTAAGGATGAATATTCCATGCCCGTGGCAGAAATGCTAGTAGATTCTGCTGCAGGATTCGAATACTTGAGCATGTTAGATGGATACTCTGGATATAACCAGATTTTCATTGCTGAAGAAGATGTTGCAAAAACAGCATTTCGTTGCCCAGGAGCCTTAGGCACCTACGAATGGGTGGTGATGCCTTTTGGTTTAAAAAATGCTGGGGCAACTTATCAAAGGGCGATGAATTCAATCTTTCATGACTTTATCGAAACCTTCATGCAGGTGTATATTGATGATATAGTCATCAAATCTATATCTGCAGAAGCACATTTGCATCATTTAAGCCAATCATTCGAGCGAATGAGAAAACATGGCTTAAAAATGAATCCCCTTAAATGTGCATTTTTTGTGCAGGCTGGAGATTTTCTTGGTTTTGTGGTCCACAAGAAAGGAATTGAAATCAACCAGAACAAAACCAAAGCCATAATGGAGACGAAAGCACCTGCGTCAAAAAGGGAGTTGCAATCTCTACTAGGGAAAGTTAACTTCCTCAGAAGATTCATTTCGAACCTGAGTGGAAGGACTCAAGCTTTCTCTCCGTTACTTCGTCTGAAGCAAGGTCAGGCCTTCGAATGGAACGAAGCTCACCAGGAGGCGTTTGACAAAATAAAAGAATATCTTTCCCAGCCTCCTATGTTGTCTCCACCATCATGGGGGAAGCCCATGAGATTGTACATATCTGCCTCTGAAGTTAGCATAGGTAGTATGTTAGCACAAGAGGATAACAATGGCGTCGAAAGAGCCATATACTATCTAAGTAGAGTGCTGAATGATGCTGAGACCAGATATAGCAATTTAGAAAAGCTATGTCTCTGTTTGTATTTCTCTTGTATGAAACTCAAGTATTATATAAAACCTGTTGATGTTTATGTTTCGTCTCACTTCGATGTCATTAAACATATGCTTTCAAAGCCAATAATGCATAGTAGAGTTGGAAAGTGGGCTCTGGCCTTAACAGAATATTCATTGACGTTCATGCCCTTAAAAGCTATGAAAGGTCAAGTGATTTCTGATTTCATTGTGGATCATTCGTTGGTTGAGCAGACAAGCATGAGTTACGTCGAAATGCAACCATGGAAATTGTACTTTGATGGTTCAACCCACAAGAATGGAAGTGGTGTTGGAGTCCTTCTAATTTCTCCTGAAGGAATTCCAACAAAATTCAAGTATAAATTGGATGGTCCTCGTTGTTCGAACAACGAAGCTGAGTATGAAGCGCTCATTGTTGGACTTGAAGCTTTGTTGGAATTGGGGGCAACCAGAGTCGAAATTAAAGGAGATTCTGAGTTGGTGGTCAAACAAATCACAAAAGAATATAAGTGCATAAAGGAAAATCTAATGATATACTTCGTCATAGTCAATAGGCTATTGAGAAAGTTTGAATACATGGATATTCAACACATACCAAGATTAGAAAACCAAGAAGCAAATGACTTAGCGCAGTTGGCTTCAGGTTATAGAGTATCTACCAAGAATCTTAAGGATTTGGTCGAAATAAGGGGAAGAGTTATGGCTACTAGATTCACACCATCGGATCTGGAAAGTATGAGATTGGGATATGCCGAGAAACAGGGATTCGAAATTCTAGCCATAAATACTTTGTCAGATACAGATTGGCGAAGTCCATTAAAGAGTTATTTAGCAGACCCAACTCTAAAAGTAGATAGAAAAACAAAATATAGAGCATTGTCATATCTCCTCATGGGGAACGAATTGTTCAAAAAGACCCAAGAAGGTGTTTTATTGAAATGCCTAGGAGAAAGTGAGGCATATTTAGCATTGTCTGAAGTCCATAATGGGGCATGTGGGGCACACCAAGCAGGCCATAAAATGAAATGGTTGCTATTTCGATATGGTTTGTATTGGCCTAGCATGCTCAAAGATTGCATAGACTTTGCGAAAGGATGTGAGGAATGTCAGAAACATGCAGGAATTCAACACGCCCCTGCAAGTGAGCTGCATTCGATCATCAAACCATGGCCATTCAGAGGATGGGCATTAGATCTGATAGGCGAAATAAATCCTGCTTCGTCCAAAGGTCAGAAATATATCTTGGTAGGAGTAGATTATTTTACCAAATGGATCGAAGCTATACCTTTGGTAGTTGCTGATCAAGAGGCAATTATCGAATTTATACAAAAGCACATTATCTATAGGTTTGGATTACCAGAAAGTATAACTACAGACCAAGGTTCTGTATTTACTGGTAGAAAGATGCAAGGATTTGCCCAAGAAATGGGGTTTAGATTGCTAACTTCAACACCATATTATGCTCAAGCAAACGGACAAGTCGAAGCGGCAAACAAAGTAATAATAGGATTAATCAAGAAGCATATTGGCAAGAAGCCAAGAAATTGGCACAAAACTCTGGACCAAGTATTATGGGCTTGTAGAACATCTCCAAAGGAAGCCACTAACACTACTCCTTTCCAACTTACATTCGGCCATGATGCAGTGTTACCAGTAGAAATTCATCTGCAATCAGTTCGAATACAGAAACAAAACGAAATTCCAACCGCGTTATATTGGGAAATGATGATGAATGAATTAGTTGAATTGGACGAAATTAGATTACGTGCGTTGGAGATTTTGATGAGGCAAAAAGAAAGAGTGGCCAGAACATACAATAAGAGGGTGAAGAAAAAAGTATTCGTTATTAATGACTTGGTTTGGAGAGTCATATTGCCTATGGATAAGAAGAACAAAGCATTAGGTAAATGGTCACCTCATTGGGAAGGACCTTTTCGAGTATTAAAAGTTTTCTCAAACAATGCCTACGAAGTCGAAGAACTCTTGGATGATAAACGTGTCCTAAAGGTTAATGGGAAATATTTAAAGAAATATAAACCAAGCCTGCGGGAAATTCGAATAGTAACAACGTAAACAAAATATTATAAAAAAGCCAAGATGGCAAGATAAGAATGCCAAAATGGCGTTGTTCGAATATTACATTGAAAGAACCAAAGTTATGGTCAGATAGACAAAAAATCTAGAAATAAACATTATTTTTCAATCGATTAAAGGTACTTCGAAATGTTTCAAGTTTCTGCTGAGCAAACCGCCTGGCACCTTCCAAGGTTGCCACTTCTCCTTTAAGTTGTTCTGCAGTCTCCATTTCTGCAAGCCCCCGGTTGAGAAGCTCTTTGAATTGGTTACCTGCAGGATTAGTTTCGAAGGCTAGTTGTTGTTCCTTAGCCTCCTTAACTTTCTGCTGAAGTTCCAGAATCTGCCTTTCCCAAATAAGAATGGACTCAGCTCGAGCCTCATATTCAGTTTTTGCCTGCTTCAGATGCATAGCCTGATCTTCAGCTTCTTGAGAAAGCTTCGAAGCTTGTTCATAGGCGGCATCCATAGCAATGCGTTTCTCGTGAACCTTCTTGGCAGCAGATTCGTCTTGGAGAAGATAGCCAGTTACGTTGTCCAGCAAATTCTGAAGATCAAACAAGAGAGTACTAACTGGCAAAGAGCAGTTGGAAAGATTAACCTTTGTAAGCAGCTCCTTCATAGTATAGCAAGCAGTACTATCTTGCTTAAGCACTTCGAAGATATCCACATTGAGAATAGTTCTCCTAATTTTGTTGAGAAGAACAACTCTTTCATCTGTGGGAAGAGGATAGCTGGTTGAACTTGTGCCAGCCCTAGCGAGTGGGATGTCCCTCTGGGCCAACTTTGCCTTCATGTACCCAATATGGTCATTTCGCCTCAGAAGTGCCAGTTCCTCGTCAGTCATTCGAGACGGAGAGGATTGGGGGAATTCCACGCGTAGGGGAACCACGTTTGTTTCAACCTCTGGGTTTTCGTTGATTGTATCACCATCCCCTTCATTTGCTTCGTGCTCTTGGTCTTCTTCATCCTCGTCCAAATCTACCACTTCGATACCATCCTTTTCACCGCTATGTGCATTAGACTCTGTCCCGGCAGTCGAACCATCATTGTCGTTTTCCCCATCATTGGCGTTTTCCTCCTCAGATTCTTCGTCTGCAGATTCTTCGAATAGTAACAACGTAAACAAAATATTATAAAAAAGCCAAGATGGCAAGATAAGAATGCCAAAATGGCGTTGTTCGAATATTACATTGAAAGAACCAAAGTTATGGTCAGATAGACAAAAAATCTAGAAATAAACATTATTTTTCAATCGATTAAAGGTACTTCGAAATGTTTCAAGTTTCTGCTGAGCAAACCGCCTGGCACCTTCCAAGGTTGCCACTTCTCCTTTAAGTTGTTCTGCAGTCTCCATTTCTGCAAGCCCCCGGTTGAGAAGCTCTTCGAATTGGTTACCTGCAGGATTAGTTTCGAAGGCTAGTTGTTGTTCCTTAGCCTCCTTAACTTTCTGCTGAAGTTCCAGAATCTGCCTTTCCCAAATAAGAATGGACTCAGCTCGAGCCTCATATTCAGTTTTTGCCTGCTTCAGATGCATAGCCTGATCTTCAGCTTCTTGAGAAAGCTTCGAAGCTTGTTCATAGGCGGCATCTATAGCAATGCGTTTCTCGTGAACCTTCTTGGCAGCAGATTCGTCTTGGAGAAGATAGCCAGTTACGTTGTCCAGCAAATTCTGAAGATCAAACAAGAGAGTACTAACTGGCAAAGAGCAGTTGGAAAGATTAACCTTTGTAAGCAGCTCCTTCATAGTATAGCAAGCAGTACTATCTTGCTTAAGCACTTCGAAGATATCCACATTGAGAATAGTTCTCCTAATTTTGTTGAGAAGAACAACTCTTTCATCTGTGGGAAGAGGATAGCTGGTTGAACTTGTGCCAGCCCTAGCGAGTGGGATGTCCCTCTGGGCCAACTTTGCCTTCATGTACCCAATAGGGTCATTTCGCCTCAGAAGTGCCAGTTCCTCGTCAGTCATTCGAGACGGAGAGGATTGGGGGAATTCCACGCGTAGGGGAACCACGTTTGTTTCAACCTCTGGGTTTTCGTTGATTGTATCACCATCCCCTTCATTTGCTTCGTGCTCTTGGTCTTCTTCATCCTCGTCCAAATCTACCACTTCGATACCATCCTTTTCACCGCTATGTGCATTAGACTCCGTCCCGGCAGTCGAACCATCATTGTCGTTTTCCCCATCATTGGCGTTTTCCTCCTCAGATTCTTCGTCTGCAGATTCTTCGAATCCTTGCCCAGAATCAGCTTTTTCCTCTTCAGTCTGAGTATCCTTTGGATCCTCTTGAAGAGTTTCAAGAGGGGACTTTTGAAGAACCCTTTGTGAATCCTCTGCAGACGTTTGAGGTATGGTTTCGTTCACCTCTTTCAGAGGAATGGAGGTACCTTGGTCATCTGGCTGCTCAGAAGTTCCAGCCAAAACCGCCACGTTGGAAGAACCTTTGTTTTGGACCAAATTGCTGGAATCTCCTTGAGGAGAGGAGTTAAGCGGAACAGCAGCCCTGGACGGTGAGGTCGAAATAGTAGAAGTGGGATTCAGGATGTTCTGCAAGGAGCAGCAAAATGTTAGAGGATGACACTCCCCAAGGTAATAAGAAGTTAAACATTTTTAAAGAAGTTCGATTTACCTGTGGGCCCTCAGAAGAGAGGTTACTAGCTATGCGTTCCAACTGTGGGTTGGAGGTCGAAGGTGGATTTTTGGATTTTGGTAAGGGAGCAGCATCCCTGGAGTCGAGTCCAGAGACACTAGTAGGAACAGTACTTTTGGGTGTAGCTTTCTTTAGCTTCTTCTTCGAAGCAGTGTTTGAGTTTCCTCCAGCAGTCAGATCTTCCCCAGTGGTGCTTGGTTTCCGCTTCTTGGGAGTAGTGGGGGGAAGCTTGTTGGTCTGAACGAATTTTAACGAAGTTAGATATAAAAGGATTGAGTGAATTCGAAGCATAAAAAACTAAGTGATTACCGTTGGAATCGGGGCACTTGTTGTTGTTGGCGTTGTTGTTGTTGGTGTAGTTGCAGCAGTAGTAGTCGTTTCGGGTGGATTAGCTTTTTCAGTAGTTTCAATGGAGGTTTGAGAGGCACTCCCTTCCTTCGATTTCGAGGCAGCAGTCTTTATCCTGATAGCTGAAAATCAAAACATTTAAAGCAAAGGTTAAAGATTTGGAAAATAAAAGATATTTGGGAGTTTTTCCCAAGCATTCGCACCTCTGCCTTGATCAGATTTAATTGACATGGCAGAAAGGTCATATCGAAGATGTCCTGGGAAATCATGAAGCCAGTGTCGAGCCCATGTCACAGTCTCAGATGGCTTTGGTTTCCTTTGAAGATATTTGAACATCTCTTTGCAAGTAAACCACCATGGATATGGGGGAAACCAAGCCAGAGCCAGTTCTGAGGTAGGTAATCTGGGAAATTTAGGTGGATGCATTTCGAATGCCAACCTATACCTATCCTCAGGTGACAGCCCTGAAGGAAGTTTTAGCTTAGAAACTTTTTGTTTAAATTTTTCCTTCAAGGTCTCAGCCGCTTGATGCACAGTGGAGTCCAAGCGTGTGGGGTCGTAAGTAGTTTCGAAGTAATTTTGAAAAGCTTTTATTTCTTTGGCATGAGTAAACATACCTTTCTTTGCTGGTACCTGCACATCGAAGGCATCAATTAGTTTCTGTCGAATAGTAAGTGTATCGAACATACAAGCTTGATAAAACTTAATCCACCACTCCAGAAATCCTTTGGCCGCGAGATGGGTAGGTTCGAAGGCTATCAGTTCAAATTGGGCAAAGCCCTGATATTGTTCTTGCTGGATCTTGGCTTCCCTTGCCTTGAAAGTTCGACCAGATGTGATGGCGCTCTCAGTCTGGAACAAAGGTTCAGGAATCAGTTGGCATAGGCCAAACTGCCTCGAAACGAAGTTTGGTTGGTAGGCAAAGAGAAGAATTTGGTTCTTAGCTGGGGTTATCCTTGAAGAGATAAGTCTAGGAAGCAAGAAAGCTCTCCACACATCTTGGATTTCCTTACTCTTGATGGCTTCTGAGAGAGCCATGGTGAACCAAGAAGGTCCATGAGCCCTCGAAGCAAAGGGCGCCATGCTCTCTTCGAACTTATGTCTTTTTGAGAGTATCAAGATGTACTTCGAAAATTGAACCTTGAAGTCGTCCTTGTCATCATTAGGGGTTAGTCTGCGAAGCCTAGTGCCTTCGACTATCCTATCACTTATTTCTGAATCTTGTTCATCTATGGTGTTGGCGGTTGATAAAGAAGGTTCGAACATGGCGTTGAGCCATAATTGAAGTAACCAAAATGGGCCAGCTAAGAGAATGTTTTTGGAAGTGTGGGATTTGAGGCTCGAAACAGCTGACCTCAGGCTCTCATAGAGGTCAACTAAGAGTAATTCACTTAGGCACACTTTGCGATTTTCATGTAAATCCCTAGCTAAAGGAATGAACCTACTAGCTACCTGCAGGGATCTACTGCAGAAAACGTACCTAGACAGCCACAGGGTTAAGAAAGCAATGTGCTCTGTGTCAGACACATTATCCCCTTCAGCATGATAATGGCCGATAAATTTGGAGAAGCTGGCTAACTTGACTTCGAAGTCAATTATGCTTGAGTGCTCTTCATTGTCAGGAACATAAGTTTCCCCCACTGGCGACAGCCCAGTAATGGCTGCTATATCGAAGAAGGTTGGGGTGATCATTCCACCTGGAAGATGGAAAGTGTTGTAGGTACTATCCCAGAAATAGAGGGACGCAAATAGCAGAGGATGACTATAGGTGAATCCAGGTTTCGATAGCTTAATAAGGTTATAAATGCCTAGTTCTTCCCATTGCTGGGATTTTTTGGCTTCTACTTTCGTGAACCAGTTTTGATAAGCAACATCAGCAGTAGGGCAAGATCGGAATGGTTTAAAATTGCTTTTTACATAATCCAAGATAAATGGGTCCTTAGGATAAACAGTTGAGGTTTCTGTGGTATTCGGATTAAGAGATTCTACTGCCCTAGGGGCATCCATTTTGTTGAATAAAGGTTTGAAGTTATAACACACGGGAAAAATGGTCCTGGTGTCCTTTAGTATTTCAAAAACTGTAAGAGGGCCATTTAAGGCTAACCTCTTACCAGCAACATGGGTAGGGATGAGTACCTGTGATGCGTACAGCATTTCTTTTTCTTTGGAAATCATTTGAGGAGCAAGAGCAGATTGGCCTTGAATGGTGACGATTTTACTCTCCATAGTTGCTCCTGTAGTTTTTCCTTTCTTCTTGGAGACTTTCTTGAGTTGGGATGATGTGGAAGAAGACATTTTTGTTGTTTGAGAGCTTAGATTGTTTATGAGAGAAGAAGAGTAAAATTCCAGAGTTTGAAAGGTTTAGAGTGTAAAGAAGGAAAAAGGAAGGTTAAATTGACGTTTTATAATAAGAAGATTAAGCGTCCACCGAGTGAAAGTATGATACGTGGAGATCATGGATTGGTGTGATGAAGAGGTGGCGAGAAGTTGATATAGGTAATAGGCGTGATTTTAAAAACAATCATTACTTATAACTGCACCATGCTGTGAAGTGACTCTGGGCGGTTAAGGTACCCAAAGGATGCTATGATTGATGTGACTAGGGTCAAACGCATTAAATGCTATAATGATTCGAAAATCCTATCAAAATCTTGTATAAATGTTTAAAATAGGCATTTCTCAGAGAGATCGAAATACATATTTTAAAGGGGCAATTTGTTGGCTGAAGATTTTGATAGTGTTATTTAGAATTCAAAAAGAGCTAGAAGTTCTGATCGAAATGGAATTAAAACACCACGCTTCGAAATTGCAGAGGCAGTGTTTCGAATGAGTGTGTCAAAGCTTGAAGCTTCGAACGGTGATCATGGGAGCGTATCCAAAGGGGTCTCGGAACAGCAGCGAAGCTAGGTCTGAGAAGAGCGTTCGAAACAGAGAAACACCAAAGCATTTAAAATTTAAATGAAAGCGGGACTTTCAAAGTTTGAAAGTTATGTGTTGGAGCATTTGGGGACACGTGGAAAGATGAAAGGAGCATTGTCTTGCATGTTCGAAACGTGGCATGATCTTGTAGCGAGACCGTTAGGGTCGAGTTAGTATAAATAGAAGTCTTAGTGTTAGGATTTCAGTGTGTCATATCTGTTATACAAAATACTCAATAACATTCAAACTACCACATGGCAAGGGAAACGAATGCAAGAGAAATGTATGTATGATAGCACCATGTATTTCTAATTTAATAAAAGCCTTTTCACTATTTCAACCACTTTCCTTCTTTTTCTTTCTGTCGAATAACATTTGCAAGTTTCTTTATCTACTGTCTTTTCATTTCAAAGTCTTTTCTTCAAAGTTTTACATTTTACTGCTTTCTTTATATTTCGAGCACTCTATATTTCAGAGAACTTTTACGCTCTCAATACCTTTACTTTCAAGTATTATTCTTCAAACATGTACTTTCACTTAAAGTCATTTCTAGATTTCTTGCATTAAACGCTTTCTTCACATTTTAAACTTCCACATTCCAGAAACCTTTTGTGTTAAATGTTTTATGGGTCGAAACCAGTTACTTCATTTTCCATACAGTTTTATATGTCTTTTCAATCAGCATTACAATTAGCAATTATTCGTATAACTTAGTTTTCACATACATTTGACCACATTTTTAAACTCTTAGAGAGAGGGATCGAAATAAACCAAACATTTGTACAATAGCACCCATGAATAATTGTTCGATTGTGAGAGTAACCTTAATATCCAAGGAGTCCTAGGATCAATCTAGTCGATCCTGTGAGTTACCAAAGAGATTGAGTAGCGTTAATAAAGATTATTCGATAGTTTGGAAGACTAGCGGTTGTTTACCAGAAATCACTGGAAACAGGACTATGATCTTAAATTTGTTTTGTTTTGCCAAGATACTTCGCATGCATAACATGGACATTTTATTTTAGGCAACCAAGTGGGAGAAACCCTAAGGGTGCTTGTGTGCAAAGTAAATCATTTTCATGCTTTTGATCTTGCATTTAGGGTTTTCTATTTGTTTTGTTTCGTTCTTGTCATACAAACCCTAATTACTAATCATGGCATATGAAAGCAATAAATTGCATAATGTAAATATACTAAGCTATTACAACAATTTTATGGGAGGGGGGAATACAAGTTTGAATGGGGATTTGCACAAATATAAAGCTAAATATATTATTACAACCAAATCGAATTTGCGCGAAAAATAAATATAATACAATATTTAAAATTTAATGCAATGTAATATACATGTAAAGAGATTTTTGATGTCTTGCTTTTGTATAAAAGAATATTTAATTTAAACCTAAAAAAAAATAAGGAAAAATATTTAATTCTTTTGAGAGGGGTTAAACCCTAATTTTCATTTAAAAGAAAATAATGTTTCTATATTATTATTTTGTGCATTTTTTGTATGAAAATAACAAATAATATTGTATATAAATATTAAAACTAAATATATGCAAAAAAATAAGTATTTGTAAGTATGAAATATAAAATAAAAATATTAAATATATATAATTATATTTATGAGTTTATTAAGAAAATAAATTACATTTTATCAAAATAAATTAAATTTTTATGTGAGAAATAATAAAAAATAAAATAAAAGTGTAAAAATAATTAAATTATTTTTTAGGATTTTTATCATTAAAGAAAATATTTAAATAAATTAAATATAAAAATGAAAAATAAAATAAAATATGAAAAGAGTTAGCAGGGGGTGTAATAGCAAATCAGTGGTAGTGTTTAGCAAAAACAAAAAAGCCCAAGAAGCAAAAAGCCCAAACAGACTCATCCTTGTCATGTCTTCCTCTTCCTCACGCCATGGCCAGTTCAACCTGTAACTTCCTCATGCTTGCATAAAAATGAAAACTTATAACATGAAAAATGTAGCATTTGAACTCACGATTCCAACCATATAAATTATGTAATCTAACTATCAAAGATCAAAGAGAATTTTGAAATCCCTAAATCGTGACCTAAAATTTTCAGATATTTCAAACTCCAAATTCTCTTAGCACAAGTAATATAAATTCAAGATAATGATATGTACAACTTCGTTATGATGAGAGATACATTTTTCATTCACAGATCGTGGCCTGAGGTTTACTATACAAGGAGATAGAGTTTGAAAAATTACCTCCTTCAGCTGGAATCGTGTATGGCAATGCATGGACTTTAATGGAAGCTTGATTATTGTTTGAGCTTCCTTGAGCTTCCCTGAATCTATTCCAACCCTTACCTTGCTCTGAAAGTGGCTAGAACTCCTTGACCAAGTCCAGCTGCAAGCTTCAAAGTTAACAATGGAAAATGGTGAAACAGAGGTTACAGAACAGGGATGATGGTTTGGATGAGTTTGATATCTAATATGTAAGATGTTTGAATGGTCTAAACACAAAACGCACGAGCCAAATGGATGTTGGATGTGTATATGCAGAAACTGTATGTTTGGGCAGTTTTTTGGTGTTTTGCTATTTTAGAGAGTTTCAGGTCCTTGCCAAGTGTGTTATGTGTTGCACATTGTTTGCATATTAGTATAGAAATGATCTAAAGTCAACTCTCTATCAGCTGTACAAGCCCTAGCCAATTGCCACTTTTCTTGTACTTGAAGCAATTTGACAAGACAAAACTCTCATGCTTGTACCAACTTGCTTTAGGGTTGGTATAAGTTTGTACAAGTTTCTTGAGACCTGTGTGGTTTGTATGCATCAAGGGGACAGGTTCAAAGCTCCAAGTTGACAAGTTTGCAAAAGTGCTTCTTTATGAAAATGGCAATGAAGCCTTTTTGCCCAAAATGGAATTACAAGTTGTGTAAAAGTTCAAAAGCATGGATAGAGGCTTTGTCAACTGTGTAAGCATTTAATTAAAAAGTGTGTAGCAAGTTTAGGACCTGTAAAGCATGAAATAGCCAGCATAGGTTTGATTTGCAACTTGGTTCTTCATGAAAATGGCTTGAATAAAAGTGAGAAAATGCCAACTTCCTCTCTTCGATTCTCTTTACTCAAAAATGATCTTGGAGAGTTCTTGGACATTTTGGAAAGCTTGCAATGTGCTCTATAATCCATGTTTGAAATTAATTTTGAGATACATCTTGGAACTAGGTGAAAAGTTGCCATGAAGTTGGGTCCAAAACCTGCTTAAATTAGGGCAAAATTTCACTAAGTTAAGAAGTTCATGACCATGTATTCACAAATTTATAACTTGAGATCCAAGCATATTTAGGGAAAAGTTTGTGAAGAAAAGTTGTATATTTCATGGAGGTCTACAACTTTCATGTTGGGAACTTTCCTTGAAACAAAATGCATCATGGTGAAAAAGTGGTGTAAAGTTGGGAAAAAATAAGAAAATTTTATACTTAGAAAATTTCTAAGTTATGGAAATTTTCACATTCAAAACCCTAATTTTCAAATTTAATTTTCTTGGTGAACAAGTTTCACATTTTGACATATCTTGATGAATTATGACCCTTGGCACTTGATTTTGACCAAAAAGTCAAAGTTTGACTTTTTAGTGTACAATTGATTTTTTATCAGTTGACTGTAAATTTCATCTGTCAATCCAATGAACTTGAGATGTTTTGAACAATGTAATTGAGTCAAGATGATTCCATTGAATCCTTGAAATCATGCTTGAACTCAATTGGTCATTGGCTAAGTTGAAAATCAAAAATTGCCCTTCCTCAGTCAAAACCCTAATTTTGACCATTTTGCCCTTTTAATGATTTGATCAAGTTTCTTGAGGAGTTGTAATCCAAACTTGATCAAATGGTATATATGAGTCTATAATGTTGATGTGGATAAAAAATTATGAAGTTTGACTGTATATTGGCCATGGTTGACTTTTCCTCAATACAGCTGATTTATAGGTCAACTGTCCAATTGACTGATCAAAAATGTGGTTCAAGGCTTGAAACTCATCATGAGCAATCTTAGGGGTCCAAAATGATGTATGAAAGTCACATGAAGCATTGATGGTCCAAAAATCCTTGTGTAAACTCAAACCCTAATTTTGGATTATCAATGCAAGATGAGATGTCCTGAGCTGAGCAAACCCTGATCTTGTCTTGAGTCAAAGAAATCTTGTGAGAAAAAACTTGATAAATGAGAGGGTAAATTTTGGGGTACAACAGCGAGAACATAACCCATGGCCTCAGTCTTCAAGCAGCCATGCATCGTCAATTGTCGTTGTATTCATCCTCCAAATGGATGAATAAGCTAAAGCAAAACCTAGACATACAAGATTGCTCTCTCAAGCTCAAAATCGTCCTCATCTTTATTTAAATCCTAGTAAGCGATACATCATCAGCTTTGCCTCTCTTCAAAACTCTTGGGGGTATGCTATATCAGCGTAACCCTATCAAGCTAACTCTTGGGGGTATGCTATATCAGCGTAACCATATCTAGCCAACCATTGGTCAAATTTTGGGGGTCTTCTATTATTTAATAAATCTCCGATTCGAATTAACAAAGACCTACGCATTCTCGCGCCATTCAATCGAAGAGTTATTAAATAGGGGCAGTTGTCATATCCCAAATTTGCCTGCCTTAGTGCTACCGTTAAAGTTATTTTCAAACTTGGGTTTTACAGGGTAAAATTCCTTTGGTTTAATTGCATTAATATTTTTGGGTTTTTAATAAATATTCGCTTTCAAGTCTGTGTAAAAATATAATAATTATTTATATTTTTAAAATAGCAAATAATTGCTCGTCTTCATATACTTTCAGTTGGCTTCTTATTTCAAACAAATAACATAGCACAATTGGTAAGGAAACATAGCTTGAAAGCATAAGGTCACGAGTTCAAATCTCACTTGGTACATTTTTTATGTTTCTTTGTTTATTGTTATTAATTTTATTTCCATTTATAAAAATCATTAAAAAAAATCATTTTTTAAATATTTAAATATTAAATTTCGTATTTTCAATTAATGAATTTTTAAAAAATAGTTTTTTTTTATAAAAAAATTCACCTTTTATTCTAAAAATAACCAAAAAAACCTAAAATACAAAAAGATTTAAAAATATTTTGTTATCTTTTGTAGTAATATTTGTTTTAGGAGAGAATCAATGTAATTGGTTACAATAATTATAAATCTAAAAATTTGATTTCTTTTTGGGTTTTAATTATTTGGATTGATGATTTATTTTATTCTATTTTTGTTAATTTTATTTTCAAGTTACATTCAAATCTTCCCAAAAATCATGTTTTTTATCATTTAAATGTTATTTTCGTTTTTCTATTTTAGGCAATTTTTAATAATAATATTTAATTTATTTTATGCATTTTTCATCAAAAAGTGTCTAAAAATTCACTAAAAAAATCAAATCTTTTACAAACCAAATCTGGAAATCTCTAATTCCTAAATCTATCTCCCTAATCTACGTTAACAAATTGTAACAACAAATTTCAGTAAAACCCTAATCAAACTCTATAAATAGAAGAACAAAATTAACAGTGGAGGAGGAGATTTACGGAAAAGCTAGGAAGAACTGAGAAAATATGGAAGGAAGCGGCGAACTCGAAGAACACACCAAGTTGGTTGAAGAAGAGGAGGACGATTGGGGTTTCATTATCTGAAACCACAATCGCCGTTGCTAATCGGCCTCGTCTCCGCCGCGCCTCCAGCCGCAGTAGCACCACCATCTTCAATCATCTCCGTAAACTGCACAAAGAAGAAGAATTAACGGAGGAATCGTAAAGTTTGAGATCGAGAATCCGGTTCACAGAGGGTAACTTAACTTGTTTTTTCTTTGGTTGTTGATTGGGGATTTGGGTTTGGGGTAAGTTTGTTTGTAGCTGCCGCGGTGAAAGGGAGAAAAATTAGGTTTGAAGGAGAAGAGGACAAAGGGTTGCGTATGGAGAGAGAGAGAGAGAGAGAGAGAGAGAGAGAGAGAGAGAGAGAGAGAGAGAGAGAGAGAGAGAGAGAGAGAGAGAGAGAGAGAGAGAGAGAGAGAGAGAGAGAGAGAGGGAGAGGTAAGCTTGTTGATACTATAAACTAAAAAACAGTAAAAAAGAATAAAAACAAATTTTATGATCCGTCCCAATCGCATGCGTGTTAGCCCACCATAAGCATATACTCCCCCGCCCCACATAATCAATCGGCCCTCTCAATTTACTGAATAGGCCAGGCCCAACTAATTTTTACACACCCCTAGATCATAATTAAATTATTTTATTTTTTACTTTTAATTATATCTTCCCGCATATTATTTGTTTTCTATTTATAATAATTATTATTAGTAATAATAATTATCATATTTTTTAAATATTATTATTATTATTATTATCTATTAATTTCTTTTTTCTATTTACTATGTAAATATTATTTATTTCTTATCCATGTCTAAATATCATTATTATTTATATACTAACAAATAAATTATTTTATATCAAAATTGCATATATTATTTTATATATTATCTGCATCAAATATTTTTAATCATGCATTAATCAAGATCTTCACAATTTAACACAATAAAAACACTAACAAATCATCAAACTATTTTTCGCAATAAACTAAGCTAATCAACTGTTTTTTGCAAAAGGGTTTCAAATTTGTTTTGACTTACTGCGCACTCAGTCAAAATCTCCGCAATCACTACTCCCGACCGAGTGCGAGGTGATTCAAAATATGTTTGCAAACCCCTAAAAAATACCAACCCCATACAAACTAATTGGGACTCTGATTCTTCATAATAGGATACGTAGGCATACGACCTAAAATCGTGGCGAGTCTTTCTAATTAAAACTTAAAATCTAGTTTACCCCAAACCTAAACCTAGAGCCTAGTATCCTTGTGAACAAGGTAGATGAAAGGTTCCTAACACCTTTCTTTCGTCTAACTGAGTCCAAAACCTAGAATCCCTGTCTGCGAATTAGGGTTTTCTGTTAGGTTCCCATCCCTAGGATAAAAACTAATAGTGGCGACTTTGATTAAAAAACCAGTTGCTACAGCTGGAGACTCTCCTTAACCCTAGGTTTTAGGTTTTACTTTGGGGGTTTTCTATTTTATTTATCGCATTTATCTACTTTATTGCGTTTATTTATTTGTTATCGATTTTTCTTATCATCATATACTTACTGCGTGGCGGGATATTTTTTATTGATCAAAATATTTTCAACAACCCTTAGAAAGAAGGTTCGTCTATTAGCTTAGGGGGCACATAATCCCTGTGAGTTTACGTGACGACTTCGCCTAAAGTCGGTGAACTTCCGAAAAAGGAATACTTATCGAGAGATATCCTCTTGACGAGTAGGACTTTGGAAGGACACCCATGACTCTTTGTAACGGCCTTAACCTAAAAACTCATAACGAGACCTTTCACGACTTTGAGATGAAAAATTCGGTCCGTAAAGAGGCTCCACCTAAGGGAGGCCCTTATGCCCTTTCCCTCTGGTGTTATTTATGACACCTTTAAGGAAACCACCTTTTGGGAGGGTAGACTAACCGCAAGTCAAAATTAAGGAGCCTACCTTCTAAGGGTACTTATCACAAAAACCCCGTCACTGAACCATACATCCCTACCTTATAGGGATACATATCACAAAAATCCCATCACTCAACCTTACACCCACACATTCATATTTCATGTATTCATCATACATTCATCATATATTCGTCACACGTTCCTTTGTCTTATTCACGGGGTACACAAAAAAATAAAATCCAGATCTCGGTGACTGTCTTTAAAAATGGATACCGAAGGAAACAACTTGTCTGCGTCAACACGCCAAACATGTCTGAAATCAAGGCCACAAAAAGGGAATAACGTGCTGAAGATTTTCTCAAGCTTTGTCAGATCAAGGTGGATGACCTCCAGATTAGATATCCGCAGGAGGACCTAGAAGACTTATTTCCTTTTGCTTGATTTCACGCAAATAAAGTTTTGGTTTAAGATTGTAATATTTTTCAATATCTGAATTATGTTACCTTCAATAAAGGCATCTTGTTTCCACATCTCGTTTGCATATCTATTTTAAAGATAGTCGCTAAGTAAAATAATAAGCAAAAGACAAATACATAACCAAGTGAATAAGACAGTAACCATTTCATATTCATACGTATTCATTCACACACATGCATTCACGAACACCCGCATATCATGTCAAAACTCATTTTTCAAAAACATCTCTCCAGCTAAACCATTGGTAGAAAAAGGCCTCCACTTCATTGGCCTCCATATCAAACAAGGGCCTAAAAACAGAACGCAATGGAGAAAATCGAGGAAACTCAGGCTGCATTCAAAGAGGATCTCGACCAAGTAAAGGGCGACGTAAGTTCAATGAAAGGAAATCTGAGTCAAGTCCTCATAGCTTTGAAAAACATTATTGACAGGCAAGACCAGATTCCCAGGGAAGCTTTCGAAGAAGTAGCCAAGACTATTGGTGTATCAAGTGGTCACCAACTAAGGAAAGAGTCAGAGGCAGGACTCTAGAAGTCACCTCCATTCGACCACCTCGGGGACGAACTAATGCTCGACAGACCGACAACTCCCTTAAGACGGGCGTGTCAAAGGGAATGTCACGGAGGCTCCCATCACTAATACGGTCCTCTCGAGCAAGTGATTGACCCCTTCGGTCTCGCTGCCCGCTCATCCATAATATCCCCCGACGCACTCGAGCTTGTCCTTCACGCGGATAACAACTCGTTCCTTTCGGGGGACTTTGGCCGTCTACCTTGATCAAGTCTCAGGTATCGAGAGCTGAACTCAAGTCACCGCCCTTTTGTTCAAGGGAAATAACTTGGGGGCTCTTGATCTGGATTGGGCTTACACTTTCCCTTCGAACTAGAAGCCCAAAAATAACCCAAATTAGAGACCGTTGGGCAACTCCCCACCCGACCGTTGGAGCACGTGACCCACGATCCCACGACAGCCACCTTAAACTGTCCTCCGGAAATCACGGGTTTAACCCTGTTCTCGCGAAGCAGTTGACCAGGGGGGAGTCCACTTGCTGGACTCCATACACACGTAAGCCCTGATAGTTCTTGTTATTGGGCCTCAACGTGGCCCAATAGTGGAAACCTTGGCCCAGCGTTGGAGGTTATAAATACTTTCTCTCCTAAGAGGGCCAGGTATTCAATTCATCTCTCTGAACTCATACTTGCTTGCTCACTCCGCAACTTATTTTTGAAGTGGTGAAAAACACAAGAAGGGGGGGTTGAATTGTAAAACTGAAATCTAATGCAATGAACAAGATATTTTTATCCTGGTTCGTTTGATCTCAAACTACTCCAGTCCACCCGTCAAGGTGATTTCGCCTCTCTCCAACGAGGTCTTAATCCACTATATTCAACTGAATATTACAGACTGCTTTAACAACTGCTAAAGCCTTCTTGATGCAAACCACAACCCGGTTTGTCAAGGAAACACTTTCTTACAGAGAAATCAAATCTAAGTGTGTGAATGTTTTCTACAAAACTGTATCACAACTGTGATGTATACACAAATTAAAGCTTAGAAACTAGATTGCTAAACAATGATAGAATATCAGAATGTGTAGTGTCTAGCAAAACTAAGAGAAAGAAGATTTTGATCAGCTTTTATGCGTGTAAAGATTTGGAGAGCATTAGCCATTTCAATCTTCAAAGTCTTGTTTATATAGCACTGAGATGTTGAACGTTGGATGCAATATTCTTGATTCAATGCTAATAACAAACTTTCCTTATCGAGCAGATCTTGTCTGGAATGAGGCCGTTGGTATTAATTTGCTTTCAATGCACAGTACCGTTGCTTACTTAATGCAAGTTCTGGCTTGGCTCATTCTGACTCTGCTTAGCTGCTGATGAACTGTTGTGTTTCTTTATCATAGTGTTGAGCGCAGTCTTGTTCATCAGGCTTCAGCATGTACGTGAGTTGATCATCTGATTTTGATATTCTGATATGGCAACTTCTGATGCTGATGTCAGGAACTAAATTCTGATGCTGAATAGGTGTGTTCTTGTTTATATCAATCAGAGTATCTACAAATTAGAGCATAACAATTTAGGCAGCAGATAGTTCATACATGAATCATATACATAATATATCTTTTCACTTTGTTATCATCAAAACTTAAATATAGGGTAGTAGATTCAAACTTTGTTCTAACAATTTTATCATCAGAGTGTCTTGCAGGTACTCTCCATCTCTTTTAACTTTTGCCCGAGTTAGCTGTGACGGTCCATTTCTGATCCGATAAGATCAAAAGCTAATATATATATATATATATATATATATATATATATATATATAGTTAAAATATTGATTAATAGTTTATATAAAATTGATTCAATCAGTTTTTAATATGGTTAATGAGTTTGCAAACATAAAAAAAAATTTAAATAGTAAAATAAAATTGCTTAATGAAATATAAAAATTAGTTAATACATTTATAATTTAATATATTAACAATATATATTTTATTATTTAATAAAGTAGTAAAAGTGGTTAATAAATTATAACTAATAAGTGATTAATAACCTATATTTTTATGGTTAATATAATTGTGAAATTTTTAATGATACAATATTGTATTTATATTATAAAATAAAATTTAAAAGTAAATATTAATTTTTTAAAGAAATATTATTTTAATAATATTATTTTAATAAAAAAAACTTTTATTTTATAAATATAGTGTATACGATATAGAAAGTGATGTCAACATAGAAAGACTGTTATTTATATGGTCCGGGAGCATCTTAAATGAAAAGCTAACTAGTCACATCATTTAGGTTTTTAGTCAATTAAGATACAAAGAGATTTAATGTGGCAACGAACTATTTGTGATAGCATAGTAGTAGTCAATTTAAATTAGTTGCGACACAGATCTGATATATACACTAGTATTTTTTTATGGCGACATGAAACACATCTGATATATATGTTTTGGAAGTATTTACTAACAAGATATGAAGGGAGTACAATTCATTTAATATGGGGTACCCATGTAATTTAAGTCCACATTGTATAATTTTTCTATAGAACCATTTTGTGTGTTGCGGAACAATTCAATTATAAAAATAAATATTGAATGATTCCTCTTTTTTACTTAAACTATAGTGATAAAGTATTTTAAAAAATTCTACCTAAAAAAATAAAAAGTATTTTAAAAGAAAATAAAATGTTATGTACAAATTACCTACAAATCTTTAAAGAATACGTAATTATATTTAGGACTGTTCGCGGTTCGGTTTAGATCGGTTTTAAGATAAAAAATCATCTGATCCAAAGATAAATTTACTTGCGGTTCAGTTCGATTTTAGATGATATATTAAAAAAATTCAATTCGATCCGATCCAATTTTATGCTGTTTAATTTGGATCGGTGTTTAGATATCTAAATTACACATTATATTTTTATTAATATTATAAAACTACTAATAAATCATAGATTTGATATAATATATAACATATAGTATATTAAAAATTAATATTACAAAATGAGAGTGATTGATTATGATTGAAATAATAAAAATAAATAAATTATACCAAACTAATAACTATTATTAAAAAAATTATTATCATATAATAATAATTTCACATAGCATATCATGCTAATAAAAAGTAAATAAGTATAAAAATATATGTATGTAGTTTGGTTTGGTTTGGATCGGTTTTGAAAAATTAATTCGAAATCCGATCCGAACTGATCGATTTTCACAAAATAACATCCAAACACATCCAATAAATTTCGATTTTTTACGATTTTCGATTTTTTGGATCGGTTTTCAATTTTTTATTTGAATTGGTTTGAATTTGAACACCCCTAATTATATTATAGTTTTAGTCTTAGTTTATTCTTGTTATTAATTTTGATATTTTAAATTTAAATAATTATAAATTTTCTCTTAGATATTTGTATTAAAAAATTATAATTTTTATTATTTTTTTAATGATGCCTGATTTGTGGAATTTGAGATCATCATATAAATTTTTTTGTGAAGCGCATAAATTTTTTTATAAGAATAAAATCATATATTAAAATATTTAGAAAATTATAAATATATTTTATGTTATAAAAATTATTTATATGAGATGAGAGTGATAGTTCAAATGATATGAATTAGTTAAATTAAATGAATATAAATTGATTGTCTAAGATTTAATTTTTGAGGTAATTTAGTTAGTGAATGTAAATTGTTGTGTTTTAATAAGCATCACAATCTGTAGGGTTTGAGCACAATAGTGCAATATCTATTATTATATCTGTAATTTAAAAAAATTGTTTAAATAAATATTTTTATTTCTCAGTCTAAATCTATAACTATCGGTCTCTTTCTGCTTCTTCGATTGAGTCTCAATCGTCTGTGAATCACCTTTTTCAAGCACCTTCTCGTTCTTCGATCAATCTTGATCGTGGTCGTGACCGTGGTGGCAGTAGAAACAGACTCTGATACCATGTTAATTTTGAAATAAAATGATTGTATTATTCATTGTTTTGGAGTGTACAGAACAATATTATATATACTGTTTGAGTAACAAAGTGTAACCAACTGCTTAATAACTAACTAAACAGAATTATAACAAACTGTAACAAACTGTTTAGTAACAAACTAAACAGAATTATTTTCATCATGTAATACTCACATCTCTACCTTTCTTTCTCACATTCAATGAAACGTGTAAGCAATTAAACACCATTAATAAAGATTTGGTAACTGTTGGGATAATTCATTTCCACATCCTCGTGGATTATTTTCCACCAGTTATCTTGTGTCATCCATTTTAGAAGCACTGTTTAATGGAATTTGCATCCAATAAATGATCCCAAACAGCCCTTACAATTAACAACACTAGAAAATTTGCATCTCTCTCAAGAAAAAACAAATGGAATTTCAAATAGCAAGAGGAGAAATTTTTCTAAGAGTCACAGCAATATTGTTCTTGGTATTAACAGTTTGTTTAATTGCTTTTGATACTCAAACCAAGGTTGTCTTTTTAGCTATTGAAAAGAAAGTTACTTATAAAGACGTGGATGCTCTCAAGTAAATAACTTTTCTTTATCTCTATTTATTTTTGTTTGTTTTTTTCTTTCTATTTTTTATGTGACAGTATATTGTTTTTTTTTTTTTAGGATCTTGCTGTATGTTTCATCTTCAGCTGCTGGATATAACATGCTTCAATTATGCAAACACTCTTGTTCTTCAATAGGATCTTATGATATGAGCATGGTTTGGATTAGTTTGTTACTAGATCAGGTAAATTATTCTTTTTCTGTTTAATTGAGAAGGCGTTTTATAATAATATAATTATATACAAATTGAATCTAGATTAAAGTATGTGTATTGAATTAGGCTCATATATATATCTAAATAAATGAAACAAATGAATGAAAAGGACTCAAACAAACCTTTGTACTTGATGAAAAATGTATATATTTTGTCTTTATTTGGTCAGGTTTGACTAACAAATAAGCAATATATATATTAATAATAATTTAGTCAGAATTTGAATTCAGATTTAAAGTCTCCACTACGCCAAAAATGATTTTTTGTATCACCTAATTTAATAGCACTTTTAAAAAAAATGCTATTAAAATGGAAAAAACACATTTATAATAGCACTTTTTAATCGGGCGCTATTATATAATACAGACTATGTAATTTTGATAGCACTTTGTACTAGAACGCTATTATTAAACTTCTTTAAGATAGCATTTTGTATAAAACGCTATTATTTGACTACCTATATAATAGCGTTTATTAAAAAGCGCTATTAATTAATAACACGCGGAAGATGATTACATGGCAAATCCTTATTGGTCACATTCGCGTGGACAAACATCACAAATCCAAGTCAAATTTTATTTCTATTTTTTATAAATCTATTACAATTAAGTAAACGAGTAAACAAAGTTTTTTAAAACTTCATTCACCAAACACGACGAGTTCATCGTCTCAGATCACCGGCGCCGTTGATTCTCATAACCGGAATTCCCCATTTTCAGGTTCCTTTCTCAATTTTGTTTTTTAGTTGTTTAATCGGAGAAGTGAAATTGATTTGCTTGTGTATTTTGAGTTTCATGCAGTTAAGGTTCTTGGTCTAGGGTTTTGAGATTTTGGATCAAGGTTTCTGGTATTTATGAACTAGTGTTTTAGATGCTAAAACTTGATTTGAATTGTTGCTTGATTTTAGGATTGATTACTCTGGTTTGAAATTAGGAATTGGGAATTAATCTAAATTGGGTTTTAATTTTGATGTTAAGTGTGTGAATTTGCATTTCAGAAAATGGCTTTAGGTGGAGGAGGTCCCCAAAGAGGAAGTGCAGCTGCTACTGCAAGCATGAGGAGAAGGAAAACAGCAGGTGGTGGAGCCTCTGGAGGAGCAGCTGGAACTATGCTTCAATTTTACACCGATGATGCTCCTGGACTCAGAATCTCTCCTAGATCAGTAAAAATATCCTCCCCACACGTGGACCAAAACTTTTGATAAAAAGCCGGATTGAAACCATGAGGACCGGGAGATTTGTCGGGATGCATTTGACTCAACGGCTCAAAAAGCTCCTCTTTCAAAATAGGAGCGGTTAGAAAATCATTATCCTCAACAGTAATGACATGATGTATTAAGTGAAACACCGGCTCGTATGTCCCTATTCTAGCTTCAAACAACTTATCGAAATATCGTTTTGCAATGCCACACATACCTTCTTGATCCCTGATTTCTTCGTCATCCTCCTTTTTAAGCATTTCAATTTTTTGAAAATTCCGCCGCATTCTGATCATTACTATCTCGAAAACCAGTAAGCTTCTCCCGAAGAGTATCTTTTTCCTCATTATTCTTGATTCTTGAAAAGTGTTTATGTTACATTCATGTAAGTTTCATTTCACTTTCTTATTTCAATCTGTTTGGAATTGTGTGTTCTTTGGTTTGAATCTGGTTATTGAAACTCAATGTCATGACATTTGTGAAAGCATTCTGATAACAGGGCTAGGTATTTTGTTTCTCATGGCAGCATTAGAACTGTTATGCTGTTTAGGATCGAATTCGGATTAAACTTGTGTTTGTTGTGTCGAAAAATGGCGCAATTCGTATCAATATCATGTTCATGTTAAATCTGAATACAAAATGGTGGTTGCATCTTTGCTTAATTTTGATTCGGCTTAGTAAAGTTGGTCGAAACATCGACACGACTATATGTAGTACTTGTGATGAGCATTGGTTTTATAGCTTTTGTTGCTTTGAGGCGTGACCATTCTAAGGCACTTTCGTGGTTCTTGAAGGCAGTGGAGAAGGGTGAGCCTCGCTCCATGGAGCTTCTCGGAGAGATATATGCCAGGGGAGCCGGTGTTGAGAGGAACTATACAAAAGCCTTTGAATGGCTTACTCTAGCATCTAAGCATCACCTCTACTCTGCTTATAATGGGATTGGTTATTTGTATGTCAAAGGCTATGGAGTCGACAGCAAAAATTACACTAAAGTATGATCATCTTTGCCTTTTTTGTGTTTGTATGGACTTCAAATTTTTGGGGAATGGAATGGGGACACACTTTATCGGTGGTATTGTGTGTCTATGTATGTCTATGCTTAATTTATGATATCTTTTTCTGAATTACAGGCAAAAGAGTATTTTGAAAAGGCTGCTGAAAATGACGAGGTTGGTGGCCATTATAACCTAGGTGTCATGTTTCTCAAGGGGATTGGAGTGAAAAGAGATGTGCGGTTGGCATGTAAATATTTTATAGTGGCTGCCAACAATGGTCAACCAAAGGCTTTCTACCAACTTGCAAAGATTTTTCATCTTGGTGTTGGCTTCAAGAAGAACGTTCCATTGGTAAGTTGATTCTTCGTTTGTCTTATTTTTAAATGCAAGTGCTGATTATAAGTTAATGATATAAATGGGAGTTTTCTGTTGCAGTCTAGATATTCAAATCAGTATATTATTTGTATTAAGACTATGTTAAGTTGGGTTTTCTGTTCTACACTTAGGGATCCACGCTTTACCCTCGAAAGAAGGGAAACTTGTCGAATATCGAGGTAGTGTTGCATCGTCATATGGATGGGGAAACCACTGAATATGAAGAATTAAGAGCTGAAAACGGTGTTTTTTCGTTCTATTATTTATAGAGAATTCTAATTATAGATTCTTATCAGAAGTTCCTAAGTGGTTTATTTTATTCTAAAACTTTGTTATAGTCTCTCAAGGAGAGTTGAGGCTCAAGAGAGTTTGTCGGTAGCCATAGAGGTATATGCAGATTGTTGGCAACTTCAGTTCTCTCTGGTTTTTATGCTTATATTACTTGTATTAATTCAAAATGTTCATCCCTTCGCTGCTATTTATTGTCATTGCAGGCTCACAATAAGGAAGATATTGAAAAATTCAGTAAACGGACAGTGAAGGTTGGTCGTTGTTTCTTAGACATGTTTATTTTAGGACCTTTAATTTTTTTCTTCCGTATGATAGATTGAAGCAAGGTTTTGGTATTATATTGTTAAGGATATATTTCTATATTGTAGGTGACTAAAGAAAATAATCAAGCATGCAAAAAACTTTTAAAACTCATGGGAGTGCCCGTTGTTGAGGTAACATATTGCAATACTTCAATGAAATAATATATTGTACTATGTGTTAACCATTTGGCTAAGGCTTCAAATTCTCCAGGCACCCTCAGAAGCAGAGGCTCAGTGTGGTGCTCTTTGCAAAGTTGGAAAAGCAACTTCACATCTGCTGTTTGTCTCCTTCTTGAAATCTAAAATATGATAAAATTATCTAAGTTATAATCTTTTTCAAGCAGACTTCATGGAAACGAATAGAAAATTAAATGTTACTATATATTCTTACATCTTTTTATAAAACCATTTAAATTTCAAATATATTGTTTCTTTAATATTTTTTGCATTTGATAATTCTATATTTTTTAGTGTTGTTCTTAACAAGTATGGAACCAGGATTCACAATTTCATTCTCATTTATTGCTTTTGTTTTTTTTATGTCTACCATCAATTTAAAGCCTCTACCGGAGAGGATAGAAATGGTTTGTGTTAGCGTCGGTGATGTGAAGAAGTTGTTGAAAGTGATGCAGATGGAATCGATGAAAGCGAGGTTGAGAGGTTCTTGTGATCTTATATTCTCTTTCTTTCTTTCTTTTAAGTACCTCCCTGTGGCATCAGCTTTCATAACTGATAGTTTCACAATAACTTCCGTCAATCTTCATCAAGGTATTTAACTTTGTTTTTCTTCCATCTGAATTAAATTTCCTTGTTGTTGTATTCACCTGCAGGTCATTATTTTGATGGAGGGGGTTTTATGTCAGCTTCACCTTTTTCTGCTGCTGTTAATGCTTCATCTGTTGGGTTTACAAATAGTTCTGGGGGCAATGGTGGAGTGCTTCCTGCACGGACGAATCCTTGTATGGCTCGCTCAGTTAGTGTACATGGCTGCTCTCAGATGCAGGGCCAGTCATCAGTTCCTGCCCGAGGTTGTTATGCTATACTACTATATATTATATCCCTTGATCGAATTTTACCTTATCTAGTTCTGAGTTTTAATTTCAATGTATTCTTTAGTTTAGTTATGCTTGAGCTTGAGAAATGTCTTTGTCTGTGTATATGTAATCCTTGAGATCACATGTTTCAGTTAAATAAGTTCATATATTATATCCCTTGATCGAATTTTACCTTATCTAGTTTTGAGTTGTGATTTTGATGTAGTTTGTTAGTTAAGCTATGCTTGAGCTTGAGAAATGTCTTTGTCTGTGTGCAATCAATACTAGGGTAGTAAGATCACATGTTTCATCTAAATGAGTTCATCAACCTTCTTTTCTGAACTCTTCATACTTTGTCATTCTTCTTTAACTACTGCTGCACAGTGTTGTGGATGTAACTCTTGGTTTTTTAAGATGACCCAAATGATGATTACATTGATGGTTTAGAATTTGAATATGCTGTGATAAAAAAACAACACTGTTACTGCATTCAGTAAAGCAGAGTCTTATGTTGGAAATCGGACAGCTCACATTCTGAGCTTGTGCTTCGAATCTGATTTGATGAAGTCAGAATGTGAGCTATTGGATCTATGGTAAGCATTTAGATTTGCTGACTGCGTTGGTTATTGACTGCAGTAAATCCGTGTCTTTAAAATATTGTGCATAATGATATTATAACTACTTAGATGACATATCATACTAGTATTGTGTCATTTTGAAACAAAACTTTTATGCACATGATATAACCTTCTTTTTTTTTCCTTTTCACATTGTTTCCAATTTACAGAGGAAAAGTTCGATAGTTTCAAGGATGCAGGCACCAATGTATCTCCTGCTGTTTCAAGGAGGGACATGGCTACCCAGATGAGCCCAGAGGGAAGTTCATGCTCCCAATAGGAGGACTTCTTTCTCTGCTTCCACACCCCCTGCCATGCCTGTCACTGAGTTGCAGAGTGCCTCTCTCTCTAAAATGGATATCAGGGATGTGCAGGTAGATGAACGTGTAACAATGACAAGGTGGTCCAAGAAACACAGGGCTTTATTTTGTTTAGAGAATTTGATTGTATGTTTTTGGATTTGGATTGAAGTACTCATAGATGGGCATCTACAAATTTGGCTATGCAAACGCCCTCTTAATATTCTATATGTTATGATATTTGGAAACAATAGGATTTGGTAATTTAAAATGTTATTTGGTATTTGATGGATCATAATATATATGCAATGAGTAACTTAAAGCGTTATTTGTGTTGAATTGAATATAGTTATTTTATATTTACACCAAAAAAAATGATTGTGTAAGAAAAAATATTGTACTGTACTTATTAAAAATATTGTATCAAATATGTACCATTTATTAGCACTTTATTTGAAAGCGCTATCAAACATATGTTATATATTAGCGCTTTTTGTTTAGAGTGCTATAAAAAAACAAACAAAAAACATGCAAAATACTGACTTTGATAGCACTTTAATTAAAACGCTATTATAAATTGGTACTTTAATAGCGCTTTTAAAGTGCTATTAAATAAGAAATATTTACAATAGTGGCGCGGTTAATAGCACTTTTAAGCGCTATCAAAAACAAAAAAAAGCGCTATTAAATAGCTTATTTGGCGTAGTGCTCCTAATTGATTATTAATGTTGGAATATTTGAAAATTGTTAGTGTGATTTTTTTATTGAGTGATAATATTTCAAAAGTGTTTGAAACATAATATATTAATGACGATGAAAGTCTTTAAATTTTTTTTTGAATAATTTTAACTTTGCATCATCATTCATTCAGTTCACTAATCAAACATAATATTTTTGTTATTTTAACTTTATCTCAATTCGATTCAATAAATTTTTTGAATAATCTATCTCTAAGATTTTGTTTGAGAATTTAGAGAGGAAGGGAAAGAGGATTTTGAAAAAAAAAATTTAATTAAAAGTATTTCGAAGATATGTTTTTATTTATAATACAAAATTTCTTTAATTTGAAGAACTTAAAATTTGTATAGAAAAATGGGAATTTTTTTTAGAATAATCATGTATTAAATTTTTTTTCCGTAAATAACCATGTTTTAAAAAAAATTACGCAAATAACCATGTTTCAGATGACTCCTCAAAGGAGGAGCCATCTCACTTGACGCCTACACCTACATTTTAAGGGGAGGCGCCATCTCACTTGGAGCCTAGGTGCTTAGGGCAAGCCCTAAGTCAAGTGAGATGGCGCCTTAGTGCATTTGCTAGGGCAATTTTCGCGTTTTTTTTCAATGCGGTGCATTACGTATTCGATATAGGATCAACAAAATTAACTTTTTATTTATAAAATATGATTACACACATAAGTATTACATAAAAAAAAAACAGATTAATCAGTGGTTCCCCGGAACCCGATAATGACCCCCGGTTCCGCATCCCCGTCCTCGCCTTTCCCGTGCTGGGTTTCGTCGCGTTTCCTGCTGTGGCAGGGTCGATGGCCCAGTGAAGTCAATGCGTTCCGGATCCATGAAATCAGTCAGATCTCCATATCTAGAAGATCCGCTTTGGTATAGTCGGTTACCTATACCCTCAAAGTTTGGCCGTGTTGGCGGTGGGTGGGGTTCCATGGTTGGTCTGTAGCATTGGTCGTCTGAGACGGGGGGTAGAAAGAAAATGGATCTTGGGGTGTTTGGTATTGAGGATGTTGGGTGGTTTGGTGATATTGTGGTTGATGTTAAGTTGAGCCGGTTGGTTCATAATCTTCCGACATTCCCAGATCAGGGCTAAGGTTGAATGTTGAGGGGCCCATATTGGAATATGCAGAAGACCGAAATTGTGTGTGGGGTATGCGGGTGTGTTGGTATTGTGATTGAAATTGCGTTTGGGTGTGAGGCATATGGGGGTATGGGTACTGAGGTGGTGATTGTGGTTGGTTGTGGGGCATGTGGGTGTAATTGTATTGTGGTGGCGACTGTGGTTGGGTGTTTGTGGTTCTGTTTCGTCTTGGGGGTTGGTGGGAGGTTGATGTGTGTTGGGTTTGTTGTTGGGAAAATGAGGGTTGTGCCTATTGTGTTCGTGGGTCAACCAAATACCTTTAATGAGACACGTGCATTTCAGGGTTACTAACTGATCTGTACCAAGATAAATACTGATCTGCGTGTCGCATATTACCATGATTGAGGAAAACTGGAAATTGTAAGACATGTCGGTGACGCCTCTGCCACATCTTAGTCCATTCTGGAGCAAAGTCTTTCCAATTGGTAAGTCCCCATTGGACGTCGACCCTTTTGATATGCCACGGGGACAAACAAGTCGGATCACTGTGTATCTCTTGATGCATTCCAAACTGCATCTTCACACGGTCGTTGTGGTGCATTTCCACAACATTGAACCGTATGATTGCAGTCTTAGCGCTCCAAATTGCTGCATCCTCGGGGTTTGGTTCATGGCCCAAACCCAAATATGGTCTCCAGACAAACTGCACATAAAATTAAATCAAGTTAATGAAAACGTAATATATAAATTATTTTAGAAGTAGAAAAGTTGAAAGGTACGACGTACATCATCCGGGCCAAGGTGATCCAATAGATTGCGGTATAGTGCGACATTGAATCTTGGATTCTTGCCGTAATCCATACCCCTCACGCAATACCTAAAGGAAATGAAAAATATTTTATTTTTATCATATATTTGGTGAAGAGATGAATAATAATAAATGATATAACTTGATGACTTACTTTGTTGCGTACGGGAAAACGAATGTGTTGTTGTTGATGGGGTTTAGGGATTCCATCCTCCATCAACCCCATGCTTGAAGTAAAAAAGCGCAGCCATAAAATGTACATTTTTCCTTGATTGCTTTTTTACACAAGGAACTGTATAGGTGGGCTAAAACAGCAGAACCCCAACTATACTTTCTAGTTTTTTCGAAGTCTCTAAGTAAATTTAAATACATAAAATTTACACTATTTCCCGTACTTTCGGGAAATAAAAAGGTTCCAAATAGTATCATTATATAAGTTCTGGCTTTTATTACCTTGGCTAGCTCGGAGGAATTTTCGTTTAATTCCAAAGTCGCATAATGATTTTTAAGCTCAGTTAGTAGTATACCCTGACCTCTCGCACCACCACCTTCAACCATATCCCTGCCCAACAATTCTTCACACGGAGAATTGGGTTGTTGAACTGACCAGTTAACGGCCTTACCGTCGACAGGGATACCTAGTAACATGTGCACGTCCTCTAGCGTGACGATACATTCACCTATTGGTAGGTGAAATGTATGGGTCTCTGGTCTCCACCTTTCCAACATTGCAAGTATGAACTTTGAATCAATTATGCAGTTGGAGATCTTTATAACATGTCCGAAACCTGCATATTCCAGATATGGTACGATCAATGGGTCGGGAGCAAGGTAGTTGTGAGACCAGATTCTGAATCTTTTGGTATCCTGAGTTAAAAATGTAAAAGGTGTAAGAGTAGGTAAGATGAACAAAGCATTACCGGAAGTATGAAAAATGTATAACTATAAAAGAAACTTACAAATGCTGCAATGTTGTCCCTTGTGCCTCTGTGAGAATCGCCCATTGTGAGAAAAGCCATTGTTGAAAATGCCTGAGATTGTGAAAGAGTTTGAAATTGTAAGGGATTATGAAAGAGTTTGTAGCAGAGAGTGAGACGATTGTGGGTGAAAGAGAAGTATGTTATGCTCTGTATTTATAGAGTAAGTGAGGTGGTAGCTGGTGCATGCATACATGATAAGTGTCACTTTTGCAGTGTAGGCGCAGACTATATGGCAGCCTTGGAGAATGCATCTCTACATGCATGTAACACGATTGGACATGAAGGGAGGCGCCATTGGACTTGGAGAAAGAGTACAAAAATGAAAGGTGTCGCCATCCCCATTGGCGAATAAGAGGTGGCATGGGTTGCAGAGTAGGCGTAGGGTAGGTGACAGCCTTGGAGAAGGCATCCCTGAATGTATGTAACACTATTGGACGTGATAGGATGAGCCTTAGAGGTTACAGTGTAGGTGCAGAGTAGGCGCAAGCTAGATGACAGCCTTGGAGAATGCATCTCTGCATGCATGTAACACGATTGGACATAAAGGGAGGCGCCATTGGACTTGGAGAAAGAGTACAAAAATGAAAGGTGTCGCCATCCCCATTGGCGAATAAGAGGTGGCATGGGTTGCAGAGTAGGCGCAGGCTAGGTGACAGCCTTGGAGAAGGCATCCCTGAATGCATGTAACACTATTGGACGTGATGGGATGAGCCTTAGAGGTTACAATGTAGGTGCAGAGTAGGCGCAAGCTAGGTGGCAGCCTTGGAGAATGCATCTTTGCATGCATGTAACACGATTGGACATGAAGGGAGGCGCCATTGGACTTGGCGAAAGAGTACAAAAATGAAAAGTGTCGTCATCCCCATTGGCAAATAAGAGGTGGCATGGGTTGCAGAGTAGGCGCAGGCTAGGTGACAACCTAGGTAACACTATTGGACATGATGGGAGGAGCCTTAGAGGTTACAGCCTTAGTTAATTCGAATTCAGTATGACCTATTTAGTCTTACATTTATCAAAATACTGATTCACTTGATTTCTCAAACCTTCCAACCTTCAAACCTTTAAACAATCAAACCTTCAAACCTTCCAACCTTCAAACCTTCAAACAATCAAACCTTCAAACCTTCAAATAATCAAACCTTCAAACCTTCAAATAACTCATAAACTTCAAACCTTCAAACAATCATACGCAATGGCCTCCGCACCCCAATATGTCATCAGTGCATATTTCAACGGTGAGACATACATTTGTCCCACCTCTGGGTTTTTGTTTAGAGACACAGACAATATCCGATTTTGTTTAAACAGGAAAGCCAATTTCTTGTACTTCAAAAAACGATTGGAGGCCAAACTTGGACGAGACCCGGTGACACAAATATTTTATCAGAATTCAGTTTTTTTGGTAACAACCAAATAATATTTTATAAGGTTGAGGTTCAAGATGACGAGGATCTTCAGAATATATTTTCCAGTCATGAGTATTCTGGGTATGACTCTATTGAGTTGTACATTATGCTGCGAGAGCCCGAGGTGACACAAGTGGTTGATCCTTTGGAGACCGAACAAGCAGAGGTAGATGCAGTTGATGAAGAAGAAGAAGATGACGAGTTAGAGTTTGACGAAATGGTCAATGGTGATTTCGAAGACGATGGGATACCTGGTATTCCTGCAAACAAGATCTACACACCACCACCGCACATGACAAACTTCAACATGGGCGGAGATGAACCGTCTTCTGATTTATTTTTCAATCCGTATATGCAGTCGGATGAAAACTTAAAAGAGAAAGGCAAGTTTCGTAACATAGAAGAATGTATCAGAGCCATCAAAAAATTCCACATGCTCAACTCGGTCGATTTTAAGGTGGACCGTGTAAACCCAGAAAGGTACAAGATCAAGTGTGTCCACCCTGATTGTATGTTCAAGCTCACTGCATCATACAGATTAAGAGGTGATTGTTGGGTCATAGGTTCCATGTCTACCCACACTTTTGTCAGTTCTAATCAATCACAGGATCATCAAAAACTTAATTACAATATCATTTGTCAAGAAATCCTACCACTCGTCAGCAACAATCCATCTTTGAAGGTGAAAACCATCATCTCCCATATCACTACGATTTTTAACTACACTCTGTCTTACCGTAAGGTGTGGTTAGCAAAGACCAAAGCGATTGAAAAGGTATACGGAAACTGGGAGGAGTCATACCAAGAACTTCCTCGCTACCTGAATGCACTAAAGACTTATTCTCCGGGTAGTGTTTACATTCTGGAAACAGTGCCAGCATACGCCACTGATGGTAGTCAACTCAACGGAAATGGAATATTCAGTCGAGTGTTTTGGGCATTTCAACCTTGCATCACAGGGTTTGCATCATGCAAACCAATTATACAAATTGATGGGACTTGGTTGTATGGGAAATACAAAGGCACGCTACTGATGGAAGTTGCACAAGATGGTAACAACAACATTTTTCCAATTGCCTTTGCCCTAGTCGAGGGGGAGACTGGTGGTGTTTGGAGCTTTTTTCTGAAAAATCTGCAAACACACGTGGCTCCTCAACCAGATCTCTGTTTGATCTCGGATAGACATGCATCCATTGAAAGTGCATATGATAATCCTGCAAACGGTTGGCATGACCCTCCTTCTACGCATGTCTATTGCGTTAGACATATCGTCCAAAATTTCACGAGGGAGATCAAAGACAAAACACTAAGGAAAGTGGTTATGAATGCGGGATATGCATTGACACAACCTACATTCAAATATTACCGCAACGAGATCCGTTTGTCAAATCCAGAAGCCGATAGGTGGATCGACAATATTCCGGTAGAAAAATATACTAGGTCATACGACAATGGCCAAAGATGGGGGCACATGAAAACAAATCTAATTGAATCGATGAATGAGGTATTCAAAGGCATATGAAACCTCCCGGTCTCTGCTTTGGTAAAATCTACGTATTTTAGGATGGCTTCGTTGTTTGCCAAAAGAGGTGAAATATGGAATGCGGTGTTGCAATCTGGACAACTGTGGAGTAAAAGCTGCATGAAGTACATTAAGGCAGAAAGTGCCAAAGCCAACACTCATATGGTTATACGGTTTGACCGACACAGTCACAACTTCATTGTGAAAGATACAATCGACCACAACGAGGGCCTGCCAAGACAAAAATATAGGGTTATACTACCTTCTCGTTGGTGCGATTGTGGCAAGTTTCAAGCCTTTTATATGCCTTGCTCTCATGTCATTGCCGCGTGTGCCTATACTCATCAAGACGCGCTACAACTTCTGTCACACATTTACAAATCTGAAACGTTACTCAACATTTACAACAACAGCTTCCCTTTGGTAGCAAAACCAGATTATTGGCCTGCATACGACGGCGAAATAGTATGGCACAATGACCAAATGCGAAGGAACAAAAAGGATCATCCCAAAAGTAAGCGCATCACAACCGAAATGGACTCCCTTGACAAGCTGGAAAGAAAGTGTGGTTTATGTCGTCAGGTCGGTCACAATCGCAAAAATTGTCCGAATCGGGCTACTGCATCGACCACATAAAAATTGTATTACATAAAATCTTTCCTTTATTATGTTGTAAACATTAGGGTTTTTCGTTAACAGTATTTGTTACAATAAACATTGCGCGTACAAGAAAAAAACACGATATTCCGTCTACGAAATTACAACTGTTAAAACAATATCATCTGACCCATGCATCATCAACATTACGTCGCTGTCTGTTTTGACTTCCTCCAACCAAAAATTAGGTCTTCCTGTCGCATGTGAGGTTGTTGTTCGTCTTCGCTGGATCCTTCGAATCCCCCCCCCCCCTTCCGCGATGTCTCCATCTAGCCATCGCATCAACTCCCGCTTCAGACGCTCCATATAGTGAATGTGCCAGAATTTCATTTTCATCGCAGGTTTTGTGGCAGAGAAGATAACGTAACCATCTCTGGTAAAAATCATGGGCGATGTCATGACGCAAATAACAGAGTAAAAAATAAAAAAACAGTGCGAGAAAGTGTGAGAAATGACGGAGAAACAGACAAATTATTTATAAAAAATAGTATTTTGCCCTAGGAGCCAAGTGAGATGGCGCCTCCTCTCACTTTTGTAGTGCATGCGCCATCTCACTTGGCTAAAAAAGAGAGGAGGCGCCAAGTGAGATGGCGCCTAGGGCTAAATGCATAGTGGAGACGCCAAGTGAGATGACTCCTCCTTTGGGGAGTAATCTGAAACATTGTTATTTGCGTAATTTTTTTCGAAACATGGTTATTTGCGATTTTTTTTTAATACTTGGTTATTCCAAAAAAAAATTCGAAAAATGATTTTGAAAGACTTAATAAATTCTTCAAATATAAATTATATTGTTATAATATTTTGAAAATTAAAAAATATAATAAATAATAAACATTAATTTATTATTCTATACAAAATTACAAATTTAAAACAAAATTAAAATTTTCTCTATTTTTTTATAAAGTTTTTTTCCCAAATTTCCTCCTTCTCTTTCCTTTCAAATTTTCAAACAAAACTTAAATGTCCATAAACGCGGTAAAAGTATCTAAGGTCTGTTTGTGAGTTTGGAGGAAAACAAAAGAGAAGGCTTTGAAAAAAGAGAAAGATCGAGTAGAAAGAATTGAAAGATTTTAGTTTAGAGGATTTTGTAGGGTTTTATTTTATTCATAACACTAAAAATTCTCTAATTTAAAGAATTCAAAATTTATATTAAATGAAGGTTTTAAAAAAATTTCATAAATTTTCAAAATAGATTTTATATTATTATAGTATTCTAAAAATTAAAAATATAATAATAGTAAAAACTCTTTTATGATACCATAAAACGTGACAAAGGATTCTTATTACAACAATCATTACTTGAAACATACTATCCAGAACTAAACTCTTTATTATAAGATGTGAACTAGTAGTTCAAGGAAAATGTATAATGTCTAGAAGTATAAAAACTACTAATCTTTTGTTCTTGTTTTTTTTTATGTAACAAATGTTAATAATTAGCTGATTTTAGATAATTATTTTTTTCTTCTCTTTTGCAGATTGCTGTGTACTTGACATTTGCCACAAACGCAGCATTATTTCAAGCAGCTCTATATGCACTTAGTGGCTCAGACGCATTCCAATGGTTGAAGGTATGCAACAAATTTACAAGATTCTGTGAACAAATTGCAGGGGCCATATTATGTTGCTTTTTAGCATCTATTTTAATGGCTATGATATCAACTATCTCAGCCTATAGAGTTTTCAGAATGTATTCTCCCAAGAGGTTCTTGCGTTTGAAAGGAAAATGATGCATAATTGAACATTTTAAATTGTATATCTGTGAATTTGTACGCACAGAAAGTAAAAAAAGCAAATGAAAAATATGTGAAAGAGTGATGATAGATATAGCTTGCATCGTTTGAATTTTGCTCTTTTCTTGTGTTTTCACTTTTCACTGCCTAGAGCACTTATGGAACTTCAAAGTTGTGTACATAACTAATATTTGCAGTCAATTTAATGCAGTAATATTATTTTATTTTATTTTTATTTTGTTGTGACAAGGCTCGACTTTGCAACATCAATTTTTAGTAGTCACATTGTATGCAGTCTTAATGGTTACACATTAGGAGACGATTGTGATTAAGGAATAGGATATTGGAAATTATAAAATAGAATTTAAATATATCTATTTTAAATTATTTGATCAAAATCAGGCGATCACATTTATCGTAAGTGCGTGATTGCATGAAAAATAGTAATGGCAGGGAATCCATTTTCAAAATTTTCAACTTATAGAACATATTTTTTTAATTTAATATATACTAAAAGTATAATATGTGACTAATCCTATCTATGTAGACTTGTCAGAGGTTTTTAGAGTTGTTATTGTATTAGAGTAAGCTCACTCAAGGATTGTGAGAGGCTCTGCATATGGTGTTTTGCCTAGTGAATTGGATTCTCATTCTATCTATGTCGCCTCCACGTTTCCCTGGAGAGGCGACCGATTAGAGAAATGAGTGTCACATTCAAATTATGGATGTTTGATCTAATAAACGGACGACTAAGAAGTTTGTGTGAGCGACATATTATGTCATTCCCTTTCCACGCCGCTCTTGATAGGTCTTTTACAAATATACCAATATAGAGTTCCTTAAGCACGAGATCTTGGAAAGGGCTAAGTGATTTAGTTTGCTTTCCCTTCCTTACCTGGACGAGTCCTTCATGTACGATGTGCCTTTAAAGTACGGGGAAACCCCTCAAGCATGGGGCGAGTCTCTTAAGCAAGAGGCAAACCTCCAGGTGACAATAAGGTGATTCATGCGTCAATTGAGAGAAATCCCTAAATGTGAGCTGAGGTGAAAGCACATGCGTCATTAAATGCGATTAATGATGATTTAGTCTATGGAAGATTATTTGGTCTTAATTCCCCATGTGTGTCATTGACATGGGAACCTTTTTTAACTGTTGGGATTTCTATTGGAAGGCTATTGATTATCCCTACGATTGAACTTCCCATTCTTATAAGAGGATTTCAGTATTTCCTTTTAAACCTTTTTCCACATTTCCATCTCTCAAAGTTTTTGTCCATCACCTTAAGAGCTCTACAAACGCACTATGCATTCGTTCTTAGTTCTTCCAGACATAATCTCATAACTTTGTTTATAGGTATGATTCTTCCATTTTTTGTTTCTTTTTCTCTTAATAGTGATCACTAAGGTTAAATGAATGGTTATTTAATGCTACCATGCATTTAGTCCTTTGGGAGTTCTAAGAGCCATGACAGTTTTGGTAGTAATTCCTTTGCTCCCCTAGTTTTTATCAAGAAACAACGGAGGAGACATATGATAAATGATTTAACATCAAAGACTTTGTGTCTCTATACTCTATTAAGGAAAGAATCGTTGCTTTTAGCGAGAGATCAGGATTTCAAAATATGGACACGAAAATAATATGATTTTGGATCCATGTTCTAAAGATGAGAGGGCGAATATGGCCATCATGGATAGCTCGCACACCCCTTACTTCTACTTGCACATCCCCGTTATTAATGTCTTATGGGGTTCAATATCCTTTATTGTTCAGAGCCGAGTTTTTAGTGATTGCTCAACATCTGGAGCATGGTTAGGGTGTTCAAAATCATATGTCGACGATTGGAAGTCTTTACTAACATTGGTGGTATTCTTTTCCTTTTAAGGTACAAAAGTTAACGCCAAAAGAGGTTGGGTGACCTTGTGCTTCTTATTTGGAACAAAATTGCTCAAGCCCAACTTAAAACCCTAATGAAGTTAGAAGGACAAGTTCGCGTGAGTTAAAGGGTGAGTTCATGCTTACATGGTCATGACTAGGGTGAATGATACTCCTCACTTCCCACTGTTGTGGATAGGGGACTCCAAAATCATTATTCGCTTTGACTTTGACTACCTTCCCTTAATTGAACATTAGGTGGTTCAAGTGTTGAGTGAATATGAACTTATGAGTTCTCGTGCCATGATTACTCTAGATCTTGGAGAAGATTGGGAGATGAACGAGTATTTGGGTGAGTTTATGGCCAAGGGTATCCTTACTTTGAGATTGTTTATTAGCTACCACACTTACATTTTCTGTGTTTTTCCTTCTGAGAAAAGTCTAAAATTCCTCTAGCTGAAAGAAAGGAGTGTCTGGCTACGAAGATGGCTAAACACCAACTAACAGATAACCCAAAGAGTAATCCAGAAAACCTTTTGACAAAGGAAGGGAAAAGGCATAACGAGGATCATGTGTGATACGGTGGGAGAACTGACTTGGGTTTTGCGTTTATATTTGCAAATGTTCGGTTGAGCAAGAGTCGCCACCGACTTTTTATTTATCCTAAGGAAAGGTCAAAAAGCACAGGAAAGACCTTTGAGATGTTTTCGTGGGTTCGGGGGGTAGATTATGAAAAGGGAAGGTGCTAGCACCCTTTTCATCCATGGTTATCCATGGGCTCTTAGTTACTTGTTTTAGATCACTTGCCTTTGTTTTTCAATTGCTTGAAATGGTGTTTTGTGTGTGTGGTTTTGAAAATGTTTTGAAAAAGATGCCTTGTCTAGGCAACCTTTGTAACAATTCGTATTTGAATGTTTTACAAAGGTGTTTGTCTTTTTGAAAAGATGTTTCAATGTTTTTGAAAGTTGTTTTGAAAGTTGTGTTGTGGAGTGTGTTTTGAAAAATGGCAAGGATGTTTTGCAAGTTTGATCAAGTAACTAAGAGCTATCTACCCTATTTTACTCAAAAGATCTTTCTCATGTTTTTTTAACCCTTTTAACAGTGTTGTTTCACCATTGTATTTGGTGAACAACCTTGTGTTAGGATGTTAACGGGACGGGCGCGGGTCATCGTATAGACCATGAGAGCAATAGTGTCAAGTGTCTTTGGCAATTTTCTTGAGGGACTATGATCATTTTGTTTAGGCAACAAGATAGCGTCATCGAGGGACTATGATCATTTTGTTTGTTTTTGTTTTGCCAAAGTACTTGACATGCAAACATGACCCATTTTTGAAGGCAACGAGCGGGATTACCCTAGAGGTGCAAGTGTGAATGGTGTGTTGATTTTCATGCATATTTATCTTGTATTAGTTTATCTAGCGGTTGATTTTGAATCTTCGCATACAAACCCTAATTACTATACAGTATATAGAAAGGGATAAATTGCGGGAATTTAAAGTCTAAGCTATTACAAATAAGTATCCGAGGATGGGGGTACAAATGTTTATAAATGGGGATGAGTCTCATCAGAATAGTAGTGTCCAAATATTATTTACAACCAAATCGAATCATCGCATTCTCAATGTAAAAAATATAGCAAAGTATAAGAATAAAAGAGAATCAAAAGTATTGTAAAATGTATGTGATTATTTACAAATGATCAAAATGTTAACTTAATGTATTTATTAAGTATTTTATTATTTTTGTGTTTTTATTAATTATATAGACAAGAGTTTTAAAGAAAAGAAAAGAAAAATGTTTTAAGTTTAAAGAAAACTATTGTTTATATATTTTAGCTAATGTTTTTATATATACAAAGATTTATTAAACAAAAGTTTTAAGACAAAAATCTATTAACCTAATAAATCTAATATTTACATATTTTTTGTAAAATGTAATAAACATTAAGAAAATTTTGTACAAAAAGTTAATGTATTATTTTTATTTAACAAAAATATTAGTTTAAGTTATATATAAAAAAAAGGAAAAAAAAAGTAAAGTGATAGAAAAAAATAGTATTGATTTATAAACCTAAGGAAAATAAAAAAGGAAACTACATGGGCTTAGGCATTAGTATGAGGGGCAGGCCCAAATAAAATAATAAATGCTGATTAAAACAAAGGGGGGTACGTGCCAGAATCAATTGGGCTTAAGGGTTTGTTTCAAGGGACAGGCCCAATGGTTTGTGATAAAGTTTGTTAGGGTTTCAAATGGTTTGGCTCAGAATAGGGTTACACAGTTTTACAAACGGCGCCGCTCCCTTCTTCTTCTCCGTCTTTCTCAGTCAGAGCCTCTGACGCCTTCCATGCCTGGCCACTGGACGCCACCTCCAATCTCTCCCCTCCTCACGGTTGCTCAAGGCGATGATTCAAAAAGGGTAACGATTTTCTCTTCAAATACGTTTTAGGTTTTTGTTCTTTGCATGATTAAATTTTTACATGTTCTGACCTTTATATGTTATTTGTGTTTGTGTGAGGTGTATAAAAAAGGGAAGAGGAATTTATACCTTGGTTCTACTTTTTGGAAAGGAGAAGGAGAGTTTGGACAGGAGGCTTCTTAGGCGGCCAAGGTGTGGGACTGGTGATGTGCTTGCTGGCCTTCCTGGTAACCTCGTATCTTTCTTCTTTGTTTGGTTTTATGATGATGCTATGCTTCTGAAAACCCTAGGGCATCCGTTTATGAATCTCTTCTTTTCTTCTTCTGATTTTGTTGATACTGTGATGAGCTTGGCTCTGAGAAAACTTGTTATTGTTCTGACTTTCTTCCTCTCTTTTGCTTGATGATGATAGCTCTGATATGCTTTTGATATGTGTTTGATGATGTTTGATGATAAATTGCAATAGTTGATGTTTGGATTGCCTATGATGAACTTGGTTTTGAGGCGTTTGTTGGTGTTTTGATTGCTTGGTATTGAAACAGGTTTCTGATCTTGTTTTGGTTACAGGCTTGAGGCAGGTTTCTGTGACAGGTTTTAGGCAGTCTGAAACAGGTTTGAGGCAAGCTTTTGTTTGCTTGCTTGAAGGCAGGCTGAAACAGGCTTGAAGCAGGCTTCTGGTATGAGTTTGTTGACTGGTACAGGCTTGATGCTTTGAGTTTATGCAGGTTGATATGTTTTGATAGGTTTAAAGGAGGTTAGGGGGGTCTTAGCAGGTTTGAAATTCTGCTAGCTTGAAAGGTTTGCTGGTAACAGGCTTGCTTGAAGCAGGCTTGAAAGTTTACTTGCTCTTTTTGTTAGAGCCTTGATACAGGTTTGAAGTTTACTTGGGCAAGCTTAAAGGTTTGCTTCTGGTTTGAGGCAGGCTGAAGCAGTTTGTAAGTTTGGAGGTTTTGGTAAGGTTTTGTAAGTTTGTTCAGGTTTTAGGCAGGCTGGAGCTTATCTTTTTAACACAGGTTTGAAGTTTGTCTGGGTTACAGGCTTTGAAAGGCTTGCTGGTAACAGGTAGGCTATTGTTTTATGCAGGTTTGAAAGGCTTTGGCTTGAAGCAGGCTTGTGGGTAACAGGCCTGGGGGTTTTGGCTTGAATGCTTGGTTTTGTGTAGATGCAGGCAAGCTTTGTTGGTACAGGCAGGCTGTTGTTTGTGTTTACAGTTTGTTCCTTTTTTTTCTTTGTGTGTTCTGCTCCCCTCTTTACAGTGTTGGATATCTTGTTATATTTATTGTCCTCTAAGCCTGCGAAACTGTAAGCCTCTACTTCTCTCTCTCTTTTCTCTCTCTATTAAAGCATATTTTATTGCTTAGAGTCCCTTTTTTCTGAAAAGGTGTTGGCTGGAAAATGATGAAGTGTTTTACAAGCTGCTTGCAATTTTAGCTTTCTTCTGCATATTGTACTTTCTTCTTTTCTTTAATGACAGTTTGATGGATTTTGATATCTTTTGGTATCTTCTTTGACAGCTTTTGACAGTTTGATGGCTTTTGATATCTTTTGGTATCTTCTTTGACAGCTTTTGACAGTTTTGTTGACAGCTTCTCGTAACTTAGTTTGCCATTGTTTACACTTGTGACTTGGTTTGGCATTTTTCAGTTTGCACATGTGCAGCTTGTTTGAATTTGTAACTTGGCTGTTCAGTTTGCAATTTGGTTTGGCATTTCAGTTTGGTTTGCCTCTTTGACAATTTGGATTTATGCAGCTTTGTGCATTTTGTTTAAATTATTTGTGTGTTTGCAAAATGATTTTTCTTTCCCTCTTTGTGAACCAAGAAGAGACATCTTCTTGCGATTTGCAGAGAGGATGAACAAACTGATTCCGACCAACACCTTTAATGATGAGTTTTTGATTAATTGTCTGAAAAATACTTTTCCAAATTCATCTGTGTTTGACTTCTCTTTTTCTGGCTTTGCAGGTGAATATTAATTGGGGCAAGGGAAGCAGCAGTAGAAGATGAAGACTTCAAGCAACTTAGGATATAGATTTAATTTATTTTTAATCATTGTAATAAACGTCATTGTAACACTGTAAATAAATTTACTGTATCAAATAAACATTTGTAACAACAATTGAAAATGAATAAAAATCTTTTTGTCAGTTAATTCTTTAGTTCTTCTGCACTTGTTTATTTAATCATTTAAATCTCTTGAATTATAATAATTGGAAATTATCCCAATAATTGTAACTTAGAAATTATAAATAATCAACAAACGTCGCAGTCTCATAGCCTTGCATTAACCAACAATAAGCCCGGCGTTCCGATTAACCATATGTATTGCACAGTCAAATAAACAAACGTCCATATGCCTTTTACCTTACTGATTAAACCAACACTTCAAACTCTCAATTTGAATGCCTCAGCTTTTATCCCAGATGTTTAGGTTTTGAGAAACAAACAGGAATCTTGAACAAGTGTCAAAACCATGTGACAGACAAATGAAATGTTGTGGATTCAAATTCTTCTGAGAATGCGTGTGCAAACCCTAATTTTGAATTTATTGTCGAAGAAACGTCTGCTTAATCAAACCCTGAGCCAAACTCAACCAAATCAATAGAAACCCTAATAATCTGCTTGGACTGATTCAAAATCAATGGAAACCCTAATTTGGATAGACTGATAAGAAAAAGTCTGTTTGACTGATTCTTGAGCCAATTTGAAAAATCAGGGAAAACTCGAAGCTGTGATTTCTTGTGAAAAAGAGGAGGGCAAATTTTGGGGTACAACAGTTGCCCCTGTTCAATCTTCTTGAACCTGAAGAGTTAGATTGGCAGTTTTGTCGTTCGCGACTCGAAGGTAAAAGGAGATTGGACACTAGAGTGCCCAAAAAATTTGCACTCGTCAAAGCGTAGTTTGAGGGAATGGGCTTAAAGATGCCATTTGGAGATGGGCTTAAAGATGCCATCTGGAGATGTGACAGAATCTTGTCAGGGGATGGGCTTAGAGATGCCATCTGGAAATTGTTGGTAGGAGGATGGGCTTATAGATGCCATTTGGAAATTGTTGGTAGGAGGATGGGCTTATAGATGCCATCTGAAGGTGATTGTATCTTGTTGGAGATGGGCTTATAGATGCCATCCAAGAATGTTTGTTGAACTGTATGTCGTTGGTGAGTGAGTGAGTATCAGAAAGGTATCCATGTTTGGAATATCTCTGGACTGAGGGTCTGAATAAGCAATAGATTGACATCCATGTTTGGAGAATCCGTAAACTGTTTTCAGAAGTCTTGGATCTGAACAAGCGATAGGTTAACATCCGTATCTGGAGAACTCGTGAACTGTTTTCAGAAGTTTTGAAGTTGAATAAGCAATAGATCAGCATCCGTGTTGGGAAGCGTCCGTAAACTGTTTTCAAAAGTCTTGAGTCTGAACAAGTGATAGATTAACATCCGTGTTTGGAGAATCCGTAAACTGTTTTCAGAAGTCTTGAAGTTGAATAAGCAATAGATCAGCATCCATGTTGGGAAGCGTCTGTAAACTGTTTTCAAAAGTCTTGAGTCTGAACAAGCAATAGATTAACATCCGTGTTTGGAGAATCCGTAAACTGTTTTCAGAAGTCTTGAATCTGAACAAGCGATAGGTTAACATCCGTATTTGGAGAACCCGTAAACTGTTTTCAGAAGTCTTGGAATCTGAACAAGCGATAGGTTAACATCCGTATCTGGAGAACCCGTGAACTGTTTTCAGAAGTCTTGAAGTTGAATAAGCAATAGATCAGCATCCATGTTGGGAAGCGTCCGTAAACTGTTTTCAAAAGTTGTTAATCGTATCCTGAAAAGGGTAAAATATTAGCTGAAACACAAAGTTATATTGCATTATATGTATGATGCAATATATATGTTATATCAATGTTTATGATATATGAATGTAATGAATGCGCATGTAAGCTGAGTAGCTGTCTTGCTGAGGATAGATGAATCCTGGATAGCTGAAGATAATAAAATCTTTGACTGCTGTCGGGGAAAGTAAATTCTTGACTGCTGCAGGGGATTGAAAATCCTTTGATCGTTGAAAATGAGAAATCCTGGGACCACTGTTGAGGAATCAGGAATTTGAATTGTATGTTGAGAAACATGAAGGTATCTGCATTTGGAGCATCCCTGGGCTGAGGATAAATTCTGAATGAGTGACAGAATGGCAACCATGTCTGGAGCGTATCTGGACTGTATCTGTAGTTGAGATTCGTATGAGTAGCAGAATGACTTCCGTGTCTGGAGTGTATCTGAAACTGTAACTGGGATCTGAATGAGTGACAGAATGGCTACCGTGTCTGGAGCGTATCTGGACTGTATCTGTAGTTGAGATCTGTATGAGTAGCAGAATGAATTCCGTATCTGGAGTGTATCTGAAACTGTAACTTGGATTCTGAATGAGTGACAGAATGGCAACCGTGTCTGGAGCATATCTGGACTGTATCTTGGAGTTGAGATCTGTATGAGTAGCAGAATGACTTCCGTGTCTGGAGTGTATCTGAAACTGTAACTTGGATTCTGAATGAGTGACAGAATGGCAACCGTGTCTGGAGCGTATCTGGACTGTATCTTGGAGTTGAGATCTGTATGAGTAGCAGAATGACTTCCGTGTCTGGAGTGTATCTGAAACTGTAACTTGGATTCGAATGAGTGACAGAATGGCAACCGTGTCTGGAGCGTATCTGGACTGTATCTGGTGTTGAGATCTGTATGAGTAGCAGAATGACTTCCGTGTCTGGAGTGTATCTGAAACTGTAACTGGGATCTGAATGAGTGACAGAATGGCAACCGTGTCTGGAGCGTATATGGACTGTATCTGGTGTTGAGATCTGTATGAGTAGCAGAATGACTTCCGTGTCTGGAGTGTATCTGAAACTATAACTTGGATTCTGAATGAGTGGCAGAATGGCAACCGTGTCTGGAGCGTATCTGGACTATATCTTGGAGTTGAGATCTGTATGAGTAGCAGAATGACTTCCGTATCTGGAGTGTATCTGAAACTGTAACTTGGATTGTGAATGAGTGACAGAATGGCAACCGTGTCTGGAGCGTATCTGGACTGTATCTGGTGTTGAGATCTGTATGAGTAGCAGAATGACTTTCGTGTCTAGAGTGTATCTGAAACTGTAACTGGGATCTGAATGAGTGACAGAATGGAAACCGTGTCTGGAGCGTATCTGGACTGTATCTGGTGTTGAGATCTGTATGAGTAGCAGAATGACTTCCGTGTCTGGAGTGTATCTGAAACTGTAACTGGGATCTGAATGAGTGACAGAATGGCAACCGTGTCTGGAGCGTATCTGGACTGTATCTTCCAACAGGTGATAAAGGAATTTTTGATGATGATCGTAACTTCCAGCCGGTGATGAAGGAAATTGTGAACGACCTTGAGATTGACATTCGAATGCCCCAAGTGATGATGGAGGAGACTTGCCCCAAGTTATCCTGTAATTGAGAGATTTATTGAAATCTTGACTGGACTGCCCCAGGTTCACTGAACTTTGAAAGATTTGTTGAAATCTTGACTGGACTGCCCCAGGTTAACTGAACTTTGAAAGATCTATTGAAACCTTGACTGGACTGCCCCAGGTGTGCTGGATAGTGACATGTCATGCCCCCTTGTTGATAAGAGTTTTGTCAAGGGAAGTGTCATCCTTTTTGAATTGATTTTGTTCGCTGAGAGAGCTTTTGTTCACTGGATATTCATTGTGTGAATTTCTCCGCTGTCAAACAAATAGCCATATGCAAACAATGATATTCAAGTAATGCAAAGTTTATGTTTGTCTTGAAGTTTTGAAAAAATGCGTTTTTAGCAGCAAACTTTTTATAAGAAAAATTCAACACAAGATTTAGGGCAAAGCCTTACAGGAGTCAGAATACCTTTTGTAACAATATGCTTTCGAACTAACCCATGCTTCAATTAGGACTTTTGAAGGGTTGTAACGTGGCTTGGTTCACGGTTTAAGAAACAAATGATAAAGGCTCAAAGTATATTTGTTCCCACCCGCTCTTCGTGATGTCCTTCAGCCCTAAACTCAGTTAATTGTGCGTCAAACTCTAAATGAGTCTGGACCGACGTTTTTGGTGATGGTTCACACAAGTTGAATTTGTTGGAAGGCAGTCATCATCATTTTTTTTGCAACATTTTTCATGTTTATTGAGGATTTATAATGACCTCTTTCTTTTGATTCGTTATCCCTAACTTTTGCCTGACTGTTCCTGTTTTCGAGATTACAGTCAGTGGGATGCCCTAAATTTCTTAAGCCTCCTTCGTAGGTTTTGGCTCAGCGGGCTTTTCTTTTTGAGAGATGATGACTGCCTATGTGATAGGGAACCACCACTGTCTTTTGATTCCGGAGGAATGCTTTTTTTTTTGATGTCGTTCGTTGTATTACGAACTGAGAGTTTGCGACTTCAATGCGCATCTTTTGAATTAACTGAGAGACTACCCTGCCCCAGGATTAAATCAAAGGTTTCAATTTGTTTATAACAGAAAACTCCTACTTCTTTGGCTCGAAGGGGTTGACTAGGGATTATCTTCCTTATAACTCCAGTGTTTAGGATTTGAAAGAAACGCCTGTACATTGTCAGTAAGGTCTGTTCAAAAGCATACTGTATAAGATTATGGCATTGTTTCGTCATCCTCCCTCTAAAGGCTTGTAGGTTTTTATCAAGAGTTAAATATCATAAAGAAAGCATAAGAATAGTGAAAACGAATGGATCAATTCAAGACAAACATATGCAATGCATTAATGAAACAGAGTTTGACATTAATAGATAATTGTTTGAATAACAAAGAGATTACAACTTGAAAATTCAAAATGAACAGAAGCCTCTTTGTCTGAACTTGTCATTTCAAATGGTGAACCCTGGAGGGATGGTAGAAGAACTCAGCGTGACCATCTCGTGTGAATTCCAAAGCTCCTTCGTTAATCAGGTCTTGAACTTTGTTTTTCAATGCCCAACAGCCATCAGTATCATGCCCCGGGCTGTTGGAATGGTATGCACACCTTGCATCAGGATTGTACTTTAGGGAGGTTATGTTGGGATTCTTAGGAGGGTCCCTTAACGTCACCAGATTCAACCTCAACAGGTGTTGTAAAGCTTGAGACAGCGACACGTTGAGCTCGGTAAATTGCCTTCTGGGCTTACTCTGATCAACCCGTTATTCTTGGCGAGGTTGTTGTTGGACCCTTGAGGTAGTAGCAACTTGGAGAGGTCCATTCTTTACCAAGCCAAACCCTTATCTTCTTGGAGGCTGATCAATGATTTGACCACCAGCCTTGACCGTTTGCTTCATGTTGTTGTATCTGTCTTGATGAAGCTGGTTGATCATGGCTCTCAGCTCTTCTTGTTCCCGAGCTAAGCCTTGGATAAGAGCCATCTGCCCCAGCATCTGGGTTCTCAATGCATCTACCTCAGCTTGCAGATGTTTCAGCCGTTCATCCTTATTGTCTTCAGGACTTTTCTTGACCAAGTTCCCCATGAGGAGTGTTCTCAACTCTTCATGCCCCTTGGATAGGTTTAGGAAGATTTCCCTGAACTGAGTCTCTTGAGTATGAAGATCCTGGTTGTCTTGTGGGAAAGCCATTGCTGAAATAAACAGCGAGAACATGAGAGACCTGCATTGGGATACATGTTATGCAATAATATGTATGATATATGTATGCAATGTTTTCAAGAATCTCTCGGGGTAAACACAAGAAAATGTTAGAGGTTGAACTTCGATCAACATCTTTGATTGGAGAACCTTGTAACGGTGGATGTCTTTCCAAGAGAATCAAGCTCACCATGTCAAGTGGGTCATAGCCCCTGATTCAAGTTGTTGCACTTGATCTTTGACGTCTGGTTCAACGTGCCCCTGTATCAAAAGACCCTCGAGATCCTTGAAATGGTTATTGAAAATGCTATGGCATGATGTTATGATGTTATGTACATGTATGCAAAAGCAAGTAAGTGTATATACAGGTGATCATACTCACACAAAGAAAACAAGTCCTTAGGTTTAGGCTTGCATGGGGTTTCATAGGTAAGTACCCTCTTGAGTTTAGTTGGCTTAAAAACCTGTCCTATAAATAGTAACCGGGTTCTAAGGAGCTCAATATCATTGGATTGTTTTCTATGTTCATTGTTTTGGTTTAGCCACTTAACTAGCGACCAAAATATTCCAAGAAAACAACCCTCAATGAGTGTAGTATCGAGTATCTACCAACTTCGGACTGCACCAAAGCCGGTCATCTCACTACCCCTAATAAAAGGCCAAGATGGTCAAGTAAGGTTCTAGGTCATTAGTGCTTAGTGACATCACTCAGCGGCCCCGTACTCTCCTTGATTGAACTCAAGGGTTACCGGTACTCACAAATATGTCGCACTAATATAGCTATTGCTTCAACCGTGTCGGTATACCCCACACTGTTTCCACAACGTATTGCTATCTATGAATGTTTCCCAAATCCGGGTGTAGGATTTCAAGCCCAAACAAGAGAACCAAAATGTAAAGCAATCAAAACAAACAATTAATCATGCAAAAGGGTGATCTAGGCCCTAAGGTTACTCCACTTAAAAGATAATTCCCCAGCAGAGTCGCCAGTTCTGTGATACGGTGGGAGAACTGACTTGGGTTTTGTGTTTGTATTCGCAAATGTTCGGTTGAGCAAGAGTCGCCACCGACTTTTTATTATCCTAAGGAAAGGTCAAAAAGCACAGGAAAGACCTTTGAGATGTTTTCGTGGGTTCGGGGGGTAGATTATGAAAAGGGAAGGTGCTAGCACCCTTTTCATCCATGGTTATCCATGGGCTCTTAGTTACTTGTTTTAGATCACTTGCCTTTGTTTTTCAATTGCTTGAAATGGTGTTTTGTGTGTGTGGTTTTGAAAATGTTTTGAAAAAGACGCCTTGTCTAGGCAACCTTTGTAACAATTCGTATTTGAATGTTTTACAAAGGTGTTTGTCTTTTTGAAAAGATGTTTCAATGTTTTTGAAATTTGTTTTGAAATTTGTGTTGTGGAGTGTGTTTTGAAAAATGGCAAGGATGTTTTGCAAGTTTGATCAAGTAACTAAGAGCTATCTACCCTATTTTACTCAAAAGATCTTTCTCATGTTTTTTAACCCTTTTAACAGTGTTGTTTCACCATTGTATTTGGTGAACAACCTTGTGTTAGGATGTTAACGGGACGGGCGCGGGTCATCGTATAGACCATGAGAGCAATAGTGTCAAGTGTCTTTGGCAATTTTCTTGAGGGACTATGATCATTTTGTTTAGGCAACAAGATAGCGTCATCGAGGGACTATGATCCTTTTGTTTGTTTTTGTTTTGCCAAAGTACTTGACATGCAAACATGGCCCATTTTTGAAGGCAACGAGCGGGATTACCCTAGAGGTGCAAGTGTGAATGGTGTGTTGATTTTCATGCATATTTATCTTGTATTAGGTTATCTAGCGGTTGATTTTGAATCTTCGCATACAAACCCTAATTACTATACAGTATATAGAAAGGGATAAATTGCGGGAATTTAAAGTCTAAGCTATTACAAATAAGTATCCGGGGATGGGGGTACAAATGTTTACAAATGGGGATGAGTCTCATCAAAATAGTAGTGTCCAAATATTATTTACAACCAAATCGAATCATCGCATTCTCAATGTAAAAAATATAGCAAAGTATAAGAATAAAAGAGAATCAAAAGTATTGTAAAATGTATGTGATTATTTACAAATGATCAAAATGTTAACTTAATGTATTTATTAAGTATTTTATTATTTTTGTGTTTTTGTTAATTATATAGACAAGAGTTTTAAAGAAAAGAAAAGAAAAGAAAAATGTTTTAAGTTTAAAGAAAACTATTGTTTATATATTTTAGTTAATGTTTTTGTATATACAAAGATTTATTAAACAAAAAAAGTTTTAAGACAAAAATCTATTAACCTAATAAATCTAATATTTACATATTATTTGTAAAATGTAATAAACATTAAGAAAATTTTGTACAAAAAGTTAATGTATTATTTTTATTTAACAAAAATATTAGTTTAAGTTATATATAAAAAAAAAGTAAAGTGATAGAAAAAAATAGTATTGATTTATAAACCTAAGGAAAATAAAAAAGGAAACTAAATGGGCTTAGGCATTAGTATGAGGGGCAGGCCCAAATAAAAGAACAAATGCTGATTAAAACAAAGGGGGGTACGTGCCAGAATCAATTGGGCTTAAGGGTTTGTTTCAAGGGACAGGCCCAATGGTTTGTGACAAAGTTTGTTAGGATTTCAAATGGTTTGACTCAGAATAGGGTTACACAGTTTTACAAACGGCGCCGCTCCCTTCTTCTTCTTCGTCTTTCTCAGTCAGAGCCTCTGACGCCTTCCATGCCTGGCCACTGGACGCCACCTCCAATCTCTCCCCTCCTCACGGTTGCTCAAGGCGATGATTCAAAAAGGGTAACGATTTTCTCTTCAAATGCGTTTTAGGTTTTTGTTCTTTGCATGATTAAATTTTTACATGTTCTGACCTTTATGTGTTATTTGTGTTTGTGTGAGGTGTAGAAAAAAGGGAAGAAGAATTTATACCTTGGTTTTGCTTTTTGGAAAGGAGAAGGAGAGTCTGGACAGGAGGCTTCTTAGGCGGCCAAGTCGTGGGACTGGTGATGTGCTTGCTGGCCTTCCTGGTAACCTCGTATCTTTCTTCTTTGTTTGGTTTTATGATGATGCTATGCTTCTGAAAACCCTAGGGCATCCGTTTATGAATCTCTTCTTTTCTTCTTCTGATTTTGTTGATACTGTGATGAGCTTGGCTCTGAGAAAACTTGTTATTGTTCTGACTTTCTTCCTCTCTTTTGCTTGATGATGATAGCTCTGAGATGCTTTTGATATGTGTTTGATGATGTTTGATGATAAATTGCAATAGTTGATGTTTGGATTGCCTATGATGAACTTGGTTCTGAGGCGTTTGTTGGTGTTTTGATTGCTTGGTATTGAAACAGGTTTCTGAGCTTGTTTTGGTTACAGGCTTGAGGCAGGTTTCTGTGACAGGTTTTAGGCAGTCTGAAACAGGTTTGAGGAAAGCTTTTGTTTGCTTGCTTGAAGGCAGGCTGAAACAGGCTTGAAGCAGGCTTCTGGTATGAGTTTGTTGACTGGTACAGGCTTGATGCTTTGAGTTTATGCAGGTTGATATGTTTTGACAGGTTTAAAGGAGGTTAGGGGGGTCTTAGCAGGTTTGAAAGTCTGCTAGCTTGAAAGGTTTGCTGGTAACAGGCTTGCTTGAAGCAGGATTGAAAGTTTACTTGCTCGTTTTGTTTGAGCCTTGATACAGGTTTGAAGTTTACTTGGGCAAGCTTAAAGGTTTGCTTCTGGTTTGAGGCAGGCTGAAGCAGTTTGTAAGCTTGGAGGTTTTGGTAAGGTTCTGTAAGTTTGTTCAGGTTTTAGGCAGGCTGGAGCTTATCTTTTTAACACAGGTTTGAAGTTTGTTTGGGTTACAGGCTTTGAAAGGCTTGCTGGTAACAGGCAGGCAGTTGTTTTATGCAGGTTTGAAAGGCTTTGGCTTGAAGCAGGCTTGTGGGTAACAGGCCTGGGGGTTTTGGCTTGAATGCTTGGTTTTGTGTAGATGCAGGCAAGCTTTGTTGGTACAGGCAGGCTGTTGTTTGTGTTTACAGTTTGTGCCTTTTTTTTCTTTGTGTGTTCTGCCCCCCTCTTTACAGTGTTAGATATCTTGTTATATTTATTGTCCTCTAAGCCTGCGAAACTGTAAGCCTCTACTTCTCTCTCTCTTTTCTCTCTCTATTAAAGCATATTTTATTGCTTGGAGTCCCTTTTTTCTGAAACGGTGTTGGCTGGAAAATGATGAAGTGTTTTACAAGCTGCTTGCAATTTTAGCTTTCTTCTGCATATTGTACTTTCTTCTTTTCTTTAATGACAGTTTGATGGCTTTTGATATCTTTTGGTATCTTCTTTGACAACTTTTGACAGTTTGATGGCTTTTGATATCTTTTGGTATCTTCTTTGACAGCTTTTGACAGTTTTGTTGACAACATCTTGTAACTTAGTTTGCCATTGTTTACACTTGTGACTTGGTTTGGAATTTTTCAGTTTGCACATGTGCAGCTTGTTTGAATTTGTAACTTGGCTGTTCAGTTTGCAATTTGGTTTAGCATTTCAGTTTGGTTTGCCTCTTTGACAATTTGGATTTATGCAGCTTTGTGCATTTTGTTTAAATGATTTGTGTGTTTGCAAAATGATTTTTCTTTCCCTCTTTGTGAACCAAGAAGAGACATCTTCTTGCGATTTGCAGAGAGGACGAACAAACTGATTCCGGCCAACACCTTTAATGATTAGTTTTTGATTAACTGTCTGAAAAATACTTTTCCAAATTCATCTGTGTTTGACTTCTCTTTTTCTGGATTTGCAGGTGAATATTAATTGGGGCAAGGGAAGCAGCAGTAGAAGATGAAGACTTCAAGCAACTTAGGATATAGATTTGATTTATTTTTAATCATTGGAATAAACGTCATTGTAACACTGTAAATAAATTTACTGTATCAAATAAACATTTGTAACAACAATTGAAAATGAATAAAAATATTTTTGTCAGTTAATTCTTTAGTTCTTCTGCACTTGTTTATTTAATCATTTAAATCTCTTGAATTATAATAATTGGAAATTATCCCAATAATTGTAACTTAGAAATTATAAATAATCAACAAACGTCGCAGTCTCATAGCCTTGCATTAACCAACAATAAGCCCGGCGTTCCGATTAACCATATGTATTGCACAGTCAAACAAACAAACGTCCATACGCCTTTTACCTTACTGATTAAACCAACACTTCAAACTCTCAATTCGAATGCCTCAGCTTTTATCCCAGATGTTTAGGTTTTGAGAAACAAACAGGAATCTTGAACAAGCGTCAAAACCATGTGACAGTCAAATGAAATGTTGTGGATTCAAATTCTTCTGAGAATGCATTCGCAAACCCTAATTTTGAATTTATTGTCGAAGAAACGTCTGCTTGATCAAACCCTGAGCCAAACTCAACCAAATCAATAGAAACCCTAATAATCTGCTTGGACTGATTCAAAATCAATGGAAACCCTAATTTGGATAGACTGATAAGAAAAAGTCTGTTTGACCGATTCTTGAGCCAATTTGAAAAATCATGGAAAACTCGAAGCTGTGATTTCTTGTGAAAAAGAGGAGGGCAAATTTTGGGGTACAACACCATGCCCCCAAACGCTACCCTTCCGCCTAAGATTCAAAAACAAGGCGATGGCTCTTCTTGGGTTTTGAGGGATTATCATATGAAAATTCACGAAAAAGGTAAGGTGGAGAGGAATCCTTTTCTAGCACAAGATGGTTTTCCCTCAACCCCAACCTTCTTTAGGGAGGGGTTCCACATTTGATGTCTTTAAGTTCACCAAAGCTCACTTCCCCTTTCATGAGGACGTTGCCATTGATTATATGGTCGTCCATAATATGTTGCACCTCAAGTTGTTTAATTTGGAAGAGAATCATTGTTGAGGGGTCTTCTGATTGAGTGAATTCAACGAGAAAAATATACCCAAGTCGCGGGCGAGCTAAGATACCAACTTTATATGGCCAAGGGGCGTATCACCTTGAGCTAGAATAAAGTGAGGCCTTCTCAAACAAAAAGAGGATTTTAAGTCCATGCTCAAAAAGGTGACGTTGGAAGCATAAACTCATTTTACCTTAGAAAAAATATTAAAGAATCCTCTTAAGAGTGACCTTAATTCTCTAAAGAAAACGGGGGAGAGTTTTCCACACTCAAGGATGAATTAGTGGAAACCTTTGACTAATATTTTCAGTGCGTGAAGGAGCAGGTAGCATTCCTCTATCCTCAAAAAGATATGAGCCAGATGGATTTGTTCAAGATGGTCAATGATGAACAGTTGGTGGATGAAGAGGATATCTTGTCACATGGGGATGTGTTACCTCACGAATTCTCCTTCTTTAAGCACGAGGTCAACAAAATAGTGGAAGACGTTCCCTAAGTGGGATCTAGCCACCATGGTGATGCTTTGTAGGAGCGACAAACTCCTGAAGGTTAATGAACTTAGGGTGTAGTTATTCATGCCCTTGGAGGATTTTGTAATTGTGACCAAAATGGTTTATGTGATTATTTTCAACACCCTTACAGGATCTTGTCACCCTTTTTCCCCTCAGAGATTAATCAAATGTTGGGTCTGCACGACATTGTCTCATTTAATTTATATAAACTACCTCAAAATATTTTGAACAGGTTTTGGCCTTGTTGTGGCCTTGTAAAAAGGATGACAATGTCACCCTTAGGGGGGCAAGGATCCATCATATGAGATCGCCTTAATGGGTAGCTAGGATTTCTCTATGAGGATCCAACATATGTGATTTCCTCTATGGGCATCAAAGAGTCCTTCATGAGGATCAAGCATATGAGATTGCCTCTATAGACGGCAAGGAATCCTCTATGAGGATCTAATATATGTGATATCCTCTATGGGAAGCAATGACTCCTTCACGAGGATCCAACATACATAATCACCTCGCTAACATATATCACCGCCTCTACGTGAGGTTTCAATAAGGTTTCCTTTCTCTTTCTGAGATCCCTATGAACAAAGTTACAATATGAGAATGTGAGGAGCCTCATTAGAAACCTTAACCCCTTATTACATGCGCAAGGGAAAAGAGTGTTCCCCACAAAACTAAAAATGTCATAAACTTAACATACAAGTGACAAAGATTATACCACATGTTAAACAAAAACTAAACAGACAAGTTAAAATAAACTAAACATAGCAGAATGCCCAAATAATACAAAAGGTTTCTAACAAGTCTCTTCTTCTACCGCCTTCATTTTTTCCTAGGGGAGGGTTGCCAGGTCTTCACCTCGTGTGGTACTTCTTGTGGCTTAGTCGCCGACTTTACGCCTAGAACATTCACCCCCACAATCTTAGTCTTCTTTAGCCTTAGGCTTTCTACATTGAATTTTCTGAAAGAACTTAAGATCTCTCTGAATAACCCGTATTCACCCATTTAGGAGTGGGTGTTTCATGCACAAATACAATGGAGGTCACCCCATAATCATGTTATATGATTCAAATCAACAAGAACCCTGAATCAATTCATGAAGGCATTCAAGACTCTGATTCAAATAAACCTTATGACTGAATCAAATCAAGTATTGTAGTTTTCTTACATGTTGACATTGTCCATCCGATTCGAATCAAACCTTACCTTGATTTGAATCAGAAGAGGTTATGTAGAAAATGAGCATCTCTTATTCGATTAATCTTTATGTATGATTGGAATCAAATTTCCGTGTGAATCAAATCAAATCCAAAAGCCCCTTTCTGATTTGAATCAATTCACCTTTTGATTCGAACAAAACCTATTTAGTTCCATTTTTTTTATTTAAAAACTAGCGCCTTTTTCAGTCATTACATTCATTTTTCACGCATTTCATTATCATTAAATCATTTCACATCACTTAAAAACTAAAATCCTTTCTTTCAAAACATATTATACTCATTTCTCTTAAATCATTTCATATATATCCTACAATCCCCATGACCTCTAGGAATTCAACCATCATCTCCCATTTCATCTTCAAAGTATAAACGAACAAGGCTAAGCATCAAATTCCATCATTAAATCCTCCTAAGGATACCAAAGATAAATTTACTATGTATAAACGCACTAAGGTCATATCTCACAAAGATTCACTAAGGCCAAGGAATAAGATAGTTGCTACAGGTAATCCTTCATCAAATTCTAGTTCTTCTTCTTCTTCCCAAAATCTAGTTGCTTTGGTTTATAAAGTGAAACACTCGATTTTTGCAGAAGATCACAAAAAATATGTTGTGAAATTAATGAACAAACCTCATGAAGCTGAATATTATGTCACAAATGAAGCTAAATAACTTTGGAAACATATTTCATGAAGCCTTTGAGAATCATGGTCTGTAGAAATTTCAAGAATTGAGTAAGAAGTTGAACCCCAACCACGTCAAGGGGTTATACTGTATGGTCAATGTCACTTCAAGTGGTCTCGAATGTCATTTTCATAGGTGAATGGTTTCTTTCTCTCATGATGATTTGTGTAATCATTTTATTTTTATTGTTGCGTTTTGGTATTTCTACTAAGTCGTGGATATTTGACTATTAAGTAAAACCATTAAATATCTTTATTTATTGATATTTGTTTTTATATAAGACCAAAAATTTTAAATTTCTTTTTCTTACAAATTCTTATGAATTCCATATTTACCACCAAACCCACAACTCCCCATTAGAAAACAATATTTGTTAGAGTTGTGGTGTTCCTTTCAAATGGAGAACATTTATGGGCAAGAGCAAGGAAATTTCTTCATCGCGCATTCTAGATCTCTTTGTTTAGTTCTTTTTTATTCTCTCCGTGTCTAGCCGTTGGATTAATCAAACGACAGTCTATAGTGCTAAAGAGATTGCATGAGTGGATCTAGATTCTATATAGTTCAACCATTGACACCTACAACTTGAAAGTTGAAACACATTTTATTTTTCATTTAAAAGCATTTCTAATGAAAATATCATAGAGACTTCATAATAAGATGAACTCATATTTTATTTTTTGTTATCATTAGAGGAATTTGATGTGGCTATACGATCAAATTCCATAGGCTAAGATAGCAATAGAATTTTTTTTTTATCAATTAATATATAAAAACTTGAATTTTATCTTACGGATCACTACTAAAATATTCTATTTTATTTAAATTAATAATTTTTCTTTTTAAAAATAAAATTTTTAATTTTAAATATTTTTTTTCTTTCTATTTCACGATTTTTATATATTTATTTTTGTATGGTTATTTAATATAATTAAATTTATATGAGTATTGTTCATTTTGCAAATAAGAAAATTATTTCAAATTTTGCGTATATATCATATATCTAAAACTTTGCATTTGTATAATTAATCTTTTTCATATATAATTAATTTACCTAATCATTAATAAAATTGTTCAGAGTGGCATTTACGCATATTATTCGTATCATTCAAAATATACTATATCAAATATACAAATTTGTTTTATTTAAATTAATAATTTTTTATCTTACGGGTCACTACCATAATAATCTTACGGGTCCTTCTTTTTATATGACTATTTAATAAAATTAAATCTATATGATTATTGTTCATTTTATAAATAAGTAAATCATTTCAAATTTTGCATTTATATCTAAAACTTGACATTTACATTTGTTAAAATTTTATTTTTTTTCTATGCTTATTTAACATTTTATATTTATGTCTTTTTTATATATGATTATTTAATACATTTAAGTTTCTAGAATTATTATTTATTTCAAGTTTAATTATATTATATTTATGTGTCTAAATTTATTTAATAATATTTATGTTTTTTTTTCTTTATATGATTAAACTAATAATTTATATTTTTATTATGCAAGTTATTCATAATTCCTTTTATTTATATTACTCATATCATTTAAAAAATACTACACCCAGAAAAAAATTTACTATGAAAAATTCACCCGTGTGGGAGCACGGATCTCTGACTAGTTGCATCATATACCATGACTCATTTTATTTTTATTGTCGCATTTTGGTATTTCTACTAAGTTGTGGATATTTGACTATTAAGTCTTTTTGGTGGATTATTTTAGTATGACAAGTATTTGGCCAATTTATCTTTTATTTGGATGATTGTATTCTGTTTTAATGTTTTAGTCTTCAAATATCATTATGTTATATCTTGTGTATTTTCTAAAATTGTGTTATATGTGCGTTCATGCTCATATGCAATTTTTTTGTTTAATGTAGTTTGCATATGTATGGAATTTCGAATGGTTTTCCATGTTGTTATGAGTTCATATGTGTGTTATCTGTTTTTTTTGCTTTTATCTTTTTTTATTTATTTTATATTTGTCAAAGAGAGAAAAGGTTCTGAGATATTATCGTCGTATTTATACACATTAAGTATTTAATATAGCGGGGGCTTGAGAGCTCAAGAGATATTCAAAGGTATCAAAGAGTTTTGTATCATTTTTTGCATCTTGATCAATAAATTAAGAACCAAATTTCTCAATCAAATAATCTTCTCAAATTAGACCAATAATATCTCAAATTTGCCAAACATAAAAAGTGGGAGATTGAAATTGCAGTCGGTATCATCTTTTATTTTGATGTTATGTTTAAATTTTATATGTGTGTAATTTGATTTATCGATATATGAAATTTGTGTAAAATACAATTATTTCATCTATTCGATTAGATTTGTACCTTTGAGATACCGTTACATTCAATAAATTAGTTTTGAACCCAGGGAAATGTGTTTTTAGCCTTGGCAAATTGGTCAAAGTCATTGTTGAATGTATCTTGAATAATAAGTTAGAAAGTTCAAATTAAGGTTTTTTTGAAGCCTAATTCGAATCATACCTTATGTTGATTCAAATTGAACATCAATAGGAAATATGGAATTTGGTTATGTAAACCTGATTGGAATCAAGAATATGCGTGATTCGAATCACAACACTCCTTGATTCTAATCATGTCAATTCAGAATCTTTTAGAATTAAATAATGATTCAAATCATACCTTAGCCTGGCTCGAATCATAAAAAGAAATATTGATTCAAATCAAAATGTCAGATTCCTCATTTTACTACCTTGATTCTAGTTATTCTCTCTTTTGATTCAAATCATAATCTCATGATTTGACTCTAATCATTTATGTTCTATTATTTTCCTTTTTGTGCCTAACCTCTAGCACCTATAAATCCTTTTAGTCTCACTTTTCAAAAAGGTTAGAGATTTTATTGGGTTGGTTAACCTTATCAATTGACCTAAGGATGAACCATGAAAAATGATGGATCTTGATTCATCTTTTTAGAGTGAGATCTAGTGAGATTCAAACCCTTATTTTCAAAAAGCTTGAGAAAAACTAGTGAGAGTTTCTCCATTGACCAATACTTTTCCTCCTTAATTCAACCTTGCGAAAAACTTCCTAGAATATTGATATTGTGATATCTAAACTATGTTATGTGATATTATTTATATACCTTTCATCATCTTCAAGCTTTTACCAAGAAATTATTTTTGGGGTGATTAACTCTATATATTAAGTGTAAAAGGTAGATCTAAGGTACATTAGAGAAGCTAATATTTTTGTGAATTTTTCTGTGTGTATTAGCAAAAATAATCATTTTTGTATATGGTATCTGAAGGTGATCATCTAACAAGAGAATATTTTCTCTATATACTCCATGGAAGACTTCAGTAGAACTGAGTAAATGTTCCCGCGTGTCGTGGTTGGAAAAATCAGAGTCACCACTATCTTTTATGCGTCCATCAGGACAAGGAGAATAATAGGAAAACCCTAAAATGAAAGGATAATGGGTTCATAATTCAGTCAAGTGAGGGGAATATGTTAGACATCCCTCACCTCCATTATAATCAACGGGAACCTTCTCTAGATCTAGGGTTAAGGTGTGTTTGCTAATGGTTTCTTGCCTTTATTTCTTGCTTACTTTTATTTACAAAAGGAAATGATATATACACATGGTTAAAATTGGGAAAAGAGTTAGTATTAGGTTAGGGGACTCGCCTTGGTATCACAACCGTGTGACAATGTATCTTTATCAAAAGATGAGAGAAATCATAGTCCTACGTAGTTCGGCTAAAGTTTGTTGGTTAGTTTTTTTTATGGAATGAGGTGAAGTCACCTTCGAGTAATAAATATATGTCTGTAATACGCTCACGGAGAGGCTTAGGTTTGTTTCTAGTTTGTATTTAAGGGAAGATTCAATTCCTTTTTGAAAAAAAAGGTCTTGTTTGATTAAGTTTGTCAAAAAGTTTTTACTTGGTTAGCTATTTTCAAGGTTATAAAAGTATTTTGTTCCTTGGCCAATTGAATTAATATACATGTCATGGTTTATTTACAAGTCAACATGGTCACATGTAGTTAATCGGGAAGCCATAAAAATATGTACAAGTTAATAGTTTAATAACCTAATAATCTAATGAAATGCATGGCATATTTTTTTTGTTTGTATTTTTATGTTTTTATATTTTTGTATTTTTTATTTGACTTGACAAACTAAATCAACCTAATTGAAAGTATAACTAGATTAAATAAGTTTAATGAAACTAATTACATAAATACCTAGTGTCGCTACGTGAAAAATACAGAGTTGCTATCGAACTTTATCCCAAAGGGAAAGGGAAACATTGATAAAACCTCAAAAGGAAGGATAAGATGGTCTCGCAACCAAATTCAGGTTCAGAAGTCTTTTATGCAATGGAAAGGTATTAGCACCCCTCACACCGGTTGTACTCAACAGGATTCACTTTATTTGTTTGTTTCTAAGGGTGTGTTTTCTAAAGGCTTACTTGTTATGAATGATAAAAGGGAAAAATAAGTTTTAATTTAGGGTGTTCACCTTAGTTTTGAAACTTCGTGCCTACGTATCCTCATAGTGCAATGAGGAAATCAGAGCTCTATATTTCATCTAGAAAATACTTGTTTTTTTTATTGTTTTTAGTGGATGATGTTAATGTTCACGTTCTAGCTTTAGGTGTTGCTACTCGTTGTGTGGAGACTCATGTGTTACCTGTATTGCGATAGAACTAAAATAACATGCCTTTTCTGAAAAGGTTTTAAAGAGAAAAAGCCCAAAGACAAAAAGGTTTGGATTTATTGAAGTGTTTCGTTAGGATACTTACACCTAATGGTCCTTCAAGGCCGGGGGTATTTGAGTATTTCCTCCTTTAATTTTGAAATTATTTGAGATATGTATTATACCAAAGACTATGAAATGAGGGAAAATACTTTGTAAAAATGAGTCAAGTGTCTAACGTGCAAAATACTCTAAGAAGAGGTAAGGAAGGCTCCCGCTCATCTTCCCCATTTGCTTAAGGTTCATGGCGTATTATATGTATCATATTTAATAATTATTTTTGAAATTGATTAAGAAAAGGATTTTTGTCTTTTAAAAGAAAAGAAATCCAATGCAAACGAAAGCAAAAGCAAGGAGGAATTCCAACCCTAATTTGTTGTCATGACATTGATGGACCTAAGAATGAGTTTGAAAGGGAAACTTTAACCTAATGTTTTCATGCTTGGATCAAAAAACCTAATGTCTAACTTTGATTAAGATTAATCACTTAGATAAAGAAATTCTGGCTATTAGATCCCGAATGTCCTAAGAGATGTCGAGACACCGAATCTGACTTCAACACATAACAACAGGATATAAAAATAAAAGAAACAGTGTTGAACGTAAATAACACACTGATATGTTTACCCAGTTCGAAGAAACTCTCCTATCCTGGGGGATACCAAGCCAAGGACGAAACTAACTAGATAGTATCATTTTGTGGACCACACAACAAAGATACAAGTTTACAATCTACACACTTAATCTCTACCCTTTTCTTAACTTCTACCTAAGACACACCTAGAAATGAGGCCCTCCTCAAATCCCTCTTCAATCACACTCAGCGATTGGAGAAACTCTAAGCACAATAAAGACCAAAGACAAGAAGTCACTCTTCCAAGACATACAATACTCAATGCTTAAAAGCTTATGAGAATTGACATACAAATACTCAATGCTTAAAAGCTTATGAGCTTCTGACACACAAACATCCAATGCTTAAAAGCTTATGGATACTTGACAAAACTTACAACCCAAAACAATCCTACTCTTCTATCAAGATGATTTTAGAGAGGATCCCAAATAAGGATTCTAAAAACCTAACAAAAACATACGTAAGTTTCACCTAAAACTAGGTATACACCAGTCTATATATAATATTACTCTGGACTGGGTTGGGCTTCAAAATTGCAACAGTGAGGCTGCACAAAGTCTGCACAATCTTCTCCAAGAAAATAGGTTTTCAATCATTAGTTTCCTAAAATGTCTCCATAATTGGAAACTTTATATATCTTCGAAAACCAACATCAAATCTCCGATTTGTCAATCTTGGATGCCACATAAGCTAACTAAATATTTCCTGAATATTTAGTAACTAACATATCATCTAAAACATAACTATCAGTTGTTACAGACACAATATCTTATCCTTCTGGTTGGGACATCTTATTCGACATGTTGAAAATTGCAAGCCAAGTTGGTTTTACCAAAATGTATGCCAATCATAATTTCAGAGAAATAACAATCTCTCCCTTTGGCACATTTTGGCTAAAATAACAATCAGAGACACAATTAGTAGTAAGTTTATCTACTAACACAACTACGACTAATAGAGAGCATAAGTTCTCAACATCATGATGTCAAGACATCATGTCTGACATATCTTCAGAGCCTCCAGTCCAGAGCAGGGACTCCCCCTCAATAAGATAATCATAAATTCTCCCCCTCAATAGTAGTACTAGCACCAACACCCTCAATATCTTACTACTTCCCACTTTTAACCATAACATGACAAAGGTATGTAGACAATATTATAAAATTTATGCACCTAAAGTTTTAAGAGATAAGGTGCAAAAAAAACTAAAACCATCCTGGGCATTTAACCCTTACAAAATCATAAACTAAGATATACATGATCATAAGGCAGACCCAAACAAAATTACATGACCAAATGTCCCGCATCAGCATCTTCTTCTTCTCTAATAGCACCGGTATACTTTTTATTACGTGTAACACCATCCTTAGCATCTTCATCAATAGATGCAACACCAATAAGAGTTGTTATAATTCTTCATAGATACAGATCCCGTGTCTCCTTCTTAGGTTCTCAAACTGGACTGCATCAAGAGCTTTTGTAAAGATATCAGCAAGCTGATTCTAAGCTCTAACATGCTCAAGAGTTATGACATTGTCCTCCACAAGTTCTCTAATGAGTGGTACCTGATGTCAATATGCTTGGTCTTACTATGCTGAATATGATTTTTGGAAATATTAATAGCACTTAAATTGTCACAAAATAAGGTTATGACATCTTGTGTGACATTATACTCAGACAACAGTAGACAGAGAAACACAATCTGTTTCTTGATGAACCATGAAATCAAATTGTTTCCCATAAAGAAACATCCTCCAGAGGTATTCTTCCTATCATCAGCACTTCCAGCCCAATCAGCATCACAAAATCCCACCAACAAGGAATTTGCATCACGGGAATACAATATACCATATTCACACGTACGATTCACATACTTCATAATCCTTTTCACTTGGTTGATATGACTTACCTTAGGTTCTGCTTGATACCTTGCACATACTCCAACAACAAAAGTGATGTCTGGTCTTCTAGCAGTAAGATATAGAAGGCTACCAATCATGATTCTATACAAACTTTGATCAACACTAACTCCCTTTTCATCTTTAGATAACTTCAAGTGTGTAGGATAAGGAGTTCTCTTATGACTGGCATTTTCCAATCCAAATTTCTTCACAATATTCTTTGCATATTTGCTTTGACAGAGAAAAATAACGTCTTCCATCTGCTTGACTTGCAATCCAAGAAAGTAAGTCAATTCACCTACCAAACTCATCTCAAACTCATATTGCATCAGCTTGACAAAATGTTGGACCATTTCATCCGACATTCCTCCAAAACAATGTCATCCATATAGATATGAGCTATTGTTGGTAGTATTTTCAACACAAATATTTATATTATCGTTTTCCTTAGGGATTGGTGTGATATTAATGTCGTTCTATAGTTTGAGTGTCTTTAAGTGTTTGAATCATAAACAAAGGTTTGATATTTGCTTTTAGTAACAAAAGATTAAGTTTCATGCACTAGATGTTGATTTGGATAAAAGAGAGATTGTTGTTTGAAAATGTTTGTTTTGATAAAAAAGGATGTCAAGATTAGTTTTCATCAACCTATTCCAAATTTATTCGATTAACCTTGCATATGAACTAATCAATGATCAATACATTCACGTATCCTCTCAATATTTCTCATGTCTAAGCAATATTGTGAGTGTTATCATGTTAATTATTAAATGATCTCTCAACCTAACTATTAACATGATAATCTTTAAAGCTTGATACAAGTGAATTCTAACTCACAAATCTATGTCTAGAGCTTGTTTATTAGTAGATTAATATCTTAGGTCAAGCTTGGAACTTACTTCTCAAGAATGAACCAAACTATAAAAAGAACAATGATACAAAGATATTCAACATGTATTAATCTTCAACCAAGTTCATATACAAAATGATTAAAAGAAATACATCAAGTCTAGGTTGACTACTTCTAACCTTGACACAAAAAGTGTTTAGCTACTCATAGTTATGATACCTTGCTCAATGAATAAACAATGGATGTTGATGAACATCAATCTTTAAGTCTCATTGATTCAAGATGCAAGATTCCTCTTCTTTTTCTCCTCTCCAAGAGATAAGAAAAAAAGTGTTTTTCTATGTTATAATGTTATGATCCATAGAATAAAAGGTTTCTACCCTTAAAATCAAGTTTTTTTCCCTCCACCAAATAAAAGTTGGTGAAAAGTTTCCATAAAAGGTGGCAAAAGTAGCCAAAAGTATGGCCATCTCCGCTCCATCGTCGGGCGACCATAAAGCATCGCTAGGCAATCCTAGCTAGATGCCACACGTGACCAGCTGTGTGTTATAAAATTCCAAAAGAGCATCTTTCATCGCCCGACGACAAGAATGCTTCGCTAGGCGATCCTCCTTTCGCCAGGCGATCCAGAAGCGAAGCAATACATAATTGAACCATCTTTTTTCCACCATTTACGTCGGGCGACGCATCCTGTCGCTGAGCGATCCTTTGTAGAATCAACACCTTTGTTCTTTTTCTTAGAACGCCTAAATTCTCCCTTTGGCCATCTTTTCTGCACAACTTTTGCTGAAACACTAACAAACAAATTAAACACTCACAATTCTTTGTACTCAAGCAAAATGACTCAAAATAAGTATTTAACCTAATAAAAAATAAAATAAAATAAAAGGTTTGAAAGTGTCAATAATTGATATGAATTTTATGCAAAAGTTGAAATTTAACAACTCTGTCCAACTACAATCTTTGTTTGTCCTCAATTCAAAGGTAAACACTAAGATACAAAGATGAATTTATAGGAACAACATCAACAAGATCAATTTGGATGGTTCAAACTCACAAGATGCGGCCACAACACAAATCAACTTTTTTCAGAATCAAAGCATGATAATGAAATAAGTTCTAAACACAAATATCTAGCTATGCATAAATTAGTAACAACATGTTCATACTTGAATGAATCAACTACTCTCCATCAACTGAATATGGCTTATGTACCTAAGACAAGGGACAAACCACACTCAACATTAGTTGTGCTAACATCCAGAACAATTGATGCATTCATCAAATAAATCAAAAAGAATATCAAGGAAACATAGATCATAAAAGGACTTTTCTTGGTTGTAACTTGGCTAAGGTTAAAAGCAAGGGATTATATATGCACGGCCATTGAATAAAAAATGGGTAAAGATCACGAAGAGCATTTCACATATTCATAGCATTCATTTTTTCTTCATCCTTCTTTCCATTTCGACTTTTGATTTCTCTTTGTCACAATGCACCCTTCTCTTATTTATTATTATTATTATTATTATTATTATTATTATTATTATTATTATTATTATTATTATTATTATTTTTATTTTTTTATTTTTTTATTTTTATTTTTTTAGAACAATTCTTAAGGGATGCATTGTGCCACCAATTCTTTTTCTATTATAACCAACCTCCCCAACTTTAAACCTTGCTTTCTCATCTTTTTTATGAATGCTCTTCAAACAAGGTTACTTTCAAAATTGGGTACAATGTTTATAGACAAAAAGTTTTTTTTTGTATGAATCATCATTGACTTTCTTTGGTCTTCTATAAGCATCAACAACTACTAAGTGGTATACTTAGAAATTTGTTAGCTTCATAATAGATTCATTCCAAAAAAATTATTTAAAGCTCAAAAGGGTTCACAAAGATTCAGAAACTCACAAGGTTAGATGAAGCCCTTTTGGGAATGGTGGTAACTCTCATAAAGCAAAAACAATGCCTTGATCAGTTCTAAGTTTCCAAGATATCTTCTCAACAACAAGATTTAACATGAATCGTTCAAGCTAAAACAACAATTACTAAAACTTTAACAATTTGGTGAACAATGGAAAGTCTCTCACATTTGTGGTTAAGTCCTAATGATTTAAGCATGCACACATATTTACATAACAATTCACAACTATCTCTTTGCTTAAAGCACTATTTTCATGATTATGCTAACATTCTACAAAACGGTAAAATAATACCTTATTTGTGCAATTATTTGAGATTTGTATCATCACCGCCCAAATCACGAGATCGGTTGAGTCCTAAAGAATCAACTTGCTCCTTGAGCACTTATTCAACCATTTTCTTTTTGTTTTATTTTGTTTTATTTTTTTTATATACAAACGAAACACAATATCTACTAAAGCATAATCTAACAACTTTAACCAAATAAGTTTTTCTAACAAAAAAGGGAAAGATCCCAAATTACAACCACAATATTCTTGTTTTTCACAACACAACTCAAAACATACCCAAATGTTTCAATAATTAAAAACTTTAACAACTAGCATAATAAAAAAAACTTGAAAACATAAAAAAAACTTGAAAACATAACAAAAAAATTGAAATTTAAATTTCCTTCACTTTGTTGCCAAAACCTCAAAAATCCATGTTTTCACCGCCATCATCACCATCATTGCCATCATTGCCATCATTGCCGTCACCACCATCACGCGCTGCCCCCTCCGAAAAGAAAGGGTGTATATCCTCGGGCCAATTGCAAAAGGCATTGTACTCGGCTTGGGAAGGGAAAGTAATCGGCTCCTGCGGGTTGGATTGATGAAGAAAAAGTTTTTCCATGGAATCATGAAGGAAGCTTCCTGATCATCGATGCGCTTCTAACATGTCCTAGGTCTAATTACACGTCTCCTTCATTCTAGGGTCCCAATTCGAATAAGTAAGACCCTCAGCTTCTTCTCGAGTACCCGAAGACTCACCCATATTATTCTTCTTTCTTTTCATGGCCAATTTTCCGAAGCAGTATCTGCCAAGATAATCATCATTTATAACCCCCCACACTTTTTCATTAATCTCCTCAGGCATTAAAATTCATTTTTCTAAGCACATGGCAGCGATAAGACAAGGGAAAGGGAGAGGTACACAATAGTTTACCTCTTTTGTCTTTGTTCCTTCAACAAATTATCGCATTTCTTTAAAGATAATTCCAACCACGTCCACCGCCTTATCCTCTAACATACACTGAATGAGCAAGGCGACATCAATAGGAATGTAAGACCTATGAAGTTTAGGTTTGATATTGTGAAGAACCAAAAGAAGTACAGCGTAAGCTTCGGGTGTCATATCCTCCCAATTGTACCGAAAAGGAATACCCGCTGCATTTAACTTAACACTCCTCCCTTCAAGCAAGATGGCACTGGAAATTGAATCATGATCCCTTAACTGTCCCAGCTCTTTGTTGAATTCATCAATTTCATGAAAACACAAATGGAGAGGGTTTCCCAAAAAGTTGTTAATTGAGTTCCTATCAAAATATAACGCTTTTCCTCTTACTGTGGTCCGGAAAAGAAATTGCTCCCCCTCAGTTGGAAGAGCGTTTGCATAAAATTACCTCACCGAATCATAGTCGATCTTGTCGATTGGATCTATGAGAACATCCCACTTTTTCCTAAGAAAATTTGCATCGGTTTCCTGTATGGACCATGAGTATCAATAGCAAAAAATTTCTCCGAAACAAACTTCCTTCCTACCAGCATGTTGAATCTGTCTTCCGCATCCGTGCTTACAAATATGCGCTCGTCAAAACTTCACGGTTGGCTCGAACTATTTCCAATATTTTCCCTCACGGGTTTTAAACGGAAAGCCTTTTTAGGATCCATGATGATAGGTAAAGTGGCAGGGTATGGCATATCGAGTCATTGAGCATGATTTCGTACCCACATAAGATAGGGCTCCAAAGGAATGGAGTTCTTACGCCCAAATGTCTTGCTATCCACTTTGTTTACCATTCTCCAAGCTCGTATAAACCTTTGACGGTAGCCTTGGTCATCGCCCTCATAGTCGAATACCAAACCTTGGATGAGTACATCGTGAGGACGATCTCTTCGTGCATACCCAAATTCCCGTAATGCAAGATAAGGGTTATAGGTGATACCTCCCCTAATGCTTAAAAGTGGGACATTAGGGAATTCCCCACAACGGTCAATAATGGTAGTGTCCTCCAGGGATCGAGAACACCAATAAATGTCAGAGTGTGTGAGTGACATCATCCTTTAAGACCATATCAAGCCTTGCTCGTTCTTCCTCGTTGATCGAGGTAGGTGCGAAGTAAACCACCTAGAGAGTAAGGGAATGCAACACAAAAGAGTACCTCTTTTTTTCATGGTGCGAGTGTGGAAACAATGTAAAATGACTCCAAGCAAAGTAGGTATAGGATTATGAGAGAGGAAAAACTTGATGGCATCCACATTTATGAATTGGTCCGGATTGAGAAATAGAACCAAAACATAGATTAGGAGGGCCAAGACATCTTCAAAATCTTGAAAATCCATATCCTCCCAGAATGAACGAGCCTTCTCCAACAAAAACTTGGCTAGGAAACCCTTAACTCCACTTCTTGTCTCCCAATTTATTATAATGTAGGCCCTATTCAAATGCAAGGCTTCAGAAGTGACTTCAGGATTTGGAGTCTCCTCTAAACCGGTGAATGATATTTGATCAAGTACGGACACTCCTAACAGTTGAGAGAATTCTTCTAATGTAGACACCAATTGATAGTCAGGAATGGTGAAGCAATGATGCATGGGATCAAAGAATTGGAAGAGTACACACATCATTTCTTCTTGGAAGTTTGAGGTAGCCAAGATGAGAAGTCGATCATATTTCTTGGTGAAGGGAGAATCTCCAGGCACCCTTGGTGCTAATTCTTGTAGTTAAGGATGTGCTTTCACGAAGCTGACTCGGATGGTATTCCTTCGAATGGGATTCCTGGCCTACAAAACAAAGCAAAGATAAATTCCTAAATCCTTGAAATGGTTAGTGAGAATGCTTATTATGTTATGATGTTATGATGTTTATGATGTTATGTACATGTGAACAAAGCAAATAAATCTCTATGTACAAATAATTATATATACAAATCAAACAAGTCCTTAGGTTTAGGCTTGCAATGGGGTTTGTAGGTAAGTACCCTCTTGACGTTTAGTTGGCTCAACCTGTCCTAGAAAGTAACTGGGTTCTAGGGGGTCTCAATATTACTTACTTTCTTTTAGGCGTTGTCTCAGTACAATTAATCTTTTCTTGCGGCCGAGATATCCCAAAAGTCCGATCTCAATGAGTGTAGCATCGAATATCAACCAATCTTCACCTTTACACCAAAGTCGACTATCTCACTACTTCCTAATGGCCAAGTTGTTCAATTAAGGTTATAAGGATAGTTTGCTTCATGACGCTGCTCAGTGGCCCCGTATTCTCCTCGATTCAACACAAGGGATACCAGTACAAACAAATGCGTCACACTAACATAGCCATTGCTTCAACCATATCGGTCTACACCGTACAATTTCCATAATCTATTGCTACTTACCTAAAAGGTGCCCCAAATATGGGTGGAGGATCAATATAAAGCCAAACAAGGAACCATAATGTAAATTAAGAAAGTCCAACAAGGAAAGCAAGTAAAGGTAATCTAGCCCTAAGGTAACCCCACTTCTAAGTTTATAGTCTCCAGCAGAGTTTCCAGTTTTGTAATACAATGAGAGAACTGACTTGGTTGTTTTGTGTTTGATCGCAATTGTTGCGAATAGCAAGAGTCGCCACCGACTTTTCTTTTATCCAATAAGGAAGAGGGGAAAATAATAGGAAAGACCTTTAGAGATGTTTTCTTGAATTCGAGGGGTAGGTTATGAAAAAAGGGAAGGTATTAGCACCCTTTTCATCTGTAGTTATCTACGGGATCTTAGTTGCTTGCTAGATCACTTGCTTTGTTTGAAAATGTGCTTTGTGGTGTGGGTTTGAAAATATTTTGAAAAAAAGAAGGAAAAAAAACTTCTTTGTAATGATTATCGTCTCTATAAGAATGCATACAAAGTGTTGATTTTGAAAATAGTTCAAAGAGGTGTTTTTTGTGGAAGATGTTTTGAAAGTGATTTTGAAAAGATCCTTTGTAATGATTCTGGTCTCCATAAGAATGCGTACAAAGTGTTTCGACTTTTGAAAATGTTTCAATTGAAAGTGTTGGTGTGAAAATATTTTTTAGTTATGAGCAAGCAAGCAACTACGAGCGTCCTACCTACTCGAAAGGTCTTTGTTCTTTTCCTCCTTCTTTAGATGTTGCTATCTTACGATTTAATGATAAGAAGCCCCATCATTGGATGTGAAGGGACGAGCGTGGGTCATTTGAATAGTCATAGAAGGCAACCTATGGGACGTTTTATAAATTTTCGTTAGGGACTAGATCGTTTACTGAAGGCAACATCAAGGGACTACGATCTTTTTATCGAGGGTCTTTGTTAAAATGCCCATATTCGAGAGACATGACTATTTTCCGAGGCAACAAGTGAGATTACCCTAGAGGTGTGTGTGTGTGAATAATGTGTTTGATTTCATGCATTTAGTCTTTGATTTGGGTGGTCTACTTGTTGGTTTTATCTTGTCATACACCCTAATTAATAACATTTATGAAAGCAATAAAAATGTGGAAAATAAAGGTCCTACGCTATTACATGTTTTTTGGGGGATGGGGTATACAAGTTTACAACTGGGGATTGCAAGAAATTAAATCCTAATTAATTATTACAACCATATTGTAGATGAATAAATTTACAAGAATTGGAATAATATACAAGATATGAATAAAAAGAAAATGAAGTTGCTTTGATTTTGTTAAAGAAAGGCTTTGGTTAATAGTTATGAAAATAAAATATTTTTTTTATAATATTTTTATATATTCATAAAATAAAACTTATAAATAAATAGTGTACAAAAAAAATCAACTTAAAAGGAGTTGTTTTGATTTGTTGGAAAGTTGTTTGAAGTTTGTTAAAAAAGAAAAAGAAACAAACAAAGGATAAAAATTGTTCTGGTCCTGCCAAGGTTTGAATCCAAGACCCTATATAGAAATGCATTTCGCACGCGCTGTTCGTACCACTAGGGTGGTCTGTTTCATCCATTCATAAGGCAGCTTTGATTGGATACAAGATGAACTTGTTTCTGAATGTTTGACATGCCCAGTTTCTTCCTTCGATTATAGGAGTGCAAGACTCCCAAGTTGAGATTCGAAAGGCTTCAACCCTCAGCCAATCGAAAGATACACACAAACTGCTTAAAGTTTGAAAATGAATCTAACAATGTAACTTTCGAAAGCTACATGCCATGGGTTAGTACAAGCTTATTTGGCACCAAAATCAAAGGCTAACTAGTTAGAGTTGAGATTCTCAACTTACAAGCAATGATAATCGAAGATAAAAACAGGGTCAACTTCCTAGATATGATATCAACATTTTTCTTTTGTTTGTATGTACAAATTATATTTAAATGGAAAGTTCTAAGTTTAGAGGAAACTTACCTCTTGAAGTTCCAATCGAAGGACCTCTGTATGACTCAGACTTGAAGATGGATTGAGCTTCGCTAGAACCTTCCTTAAGATAATGGGACCACTTCTCTGCTTGAATCGAAAGGTTGGTACGTGGTAGTTATGAGGAAATCGAAGGTTGGTAGTGGTGAGTGAATTGAAGGTTGTTATATATCAGTCTAGGGAGTGAATTGAAAGATTGTTATGTTGATGTTAGGGAATGAAATAAAGGTTGGTTATCTGGAAGTTGGGGAGTGAATCGAAGGGTTCACTGATGCATGAAGGGATCTGAGATTTTTTATGACAGTTTTAGAGTTTGACTGTTTAAGGGTGTTTGAGAGTGTTAGAGAATTTGAGAGTTTGATGATTTTCCCATAACAAGAGTTTATTCAGCTACCAAAAAGCCACCCTAGATGTTATGTGAAACCACTTACTTATAGATGAGATTGGCTGAGGTTTGGGAGGGAAAATAAATGAGATTTGAACAAATTGGGTATGCTATTTTTGTAGCCTTTGAGGTGCAGTTTTTGTATGCCAATTTGGTGCAAATATGGGAGCAGCATAGCAGGACTGCTTCGTAGCAGTTTTGGAGTGTTGTGACCAGTGCAACAGGATTATGCTTGGTAGCACATAGGACTCTGGCCAGCAAGCATCTTTGGATACTTCAACCTTTTGTTTTGACCACATAGGTCCAACCTTTGACCAAACTCTTCTTTAGACAATAATATTTGGTTTCCACCCAAGGCGTGTCCTTCGAATGGGACATCCAACTATGTGCTTCAAATCCAACAATGGATGTCCTTCGAATGGGACATCCGAATATGTGCTTTAAATCCAACAATGTATGTCCATCGAATGGGACACTCATTGTGTGTCATAGAGTATGAAATATATGTGTTGAAGATTTTCAAAGGTGGAATCGAAGCAAGCTATTTCAAAGGGAAATATTGTCTAGTCGAAGATAGTATGAAAATAGCCAATGCCCTATGGGTGCAAGCATGAGGGAAATTCCTACCTTGTGAATTAAAACAAACAGGAAACAGGCCCTAGCTTCCTGAATCGAAACAAACACTATAAGAGGCCATTGTTTTATGAATCAAAGCAAGCATGTAAGGGGTCATTGCTCAATCGAAGCTTGCATGCAGGAGACCACTAGCTTTGTGAATCAAACGAAGCCTTCAGAAGGCCATTTCCTTTTGAATCGAAGGAAGCTTTTAGAAGGTCATTGCCTTCTTAATCAAAAGAAGCCAGTAGGAAGCCACTAACTTTTGAATCTAAGGATACCAACAGGAGGCCCTTGTCTTCTGAATTGAAGGAAGTTGTTTCAAAGGGAAACAATGCCCAGTCAAAGCTAACATGAATATAACCATTCGTTCAATCGAAGCTTGTATCAAGCAATCATGCAAGAGGCCATTTCCTTAATCGAATCTTGGCAATTTGAAGCAAGTTTGAAGGATGCCAGATGCCCAATGGAAAGCTGGTGAATCAAGCTTTCATCGAAGGAGGCCATTTTCCAGATTTTGAATTCGAACTATTGTCTGTAGTCACTCCTTTCGATCTGCTTTGTACTTATGAAAACTTGAGCTTTTTGAAAATCTTCGTGAGATATATCTTGAGAAATTGAGAAGGAAAATTTTGCGGTACAACAATTACATTAATGAAGAAGTTAATGTGCACTAACCCCTAGTTTTGAAAATACAAAACATCCAAAGTATGTTTATAAACTTAAAAAATTGTTATATGGTTTGAAACAAGCTCCTAGAGCTTGGTATGAAATACTAAGTAACTTGCTGTTATAAAATGAGTTTACTAGAGGGAAGGTGGCCACAACTCTATTTTGTAAATCATTTAAAAATGACATTCTGGTTTGTCAAATTTAAGTAGTTGATATAAATTTTGGATCTACAAAAACCTCCTCAGGGAAAGAATTTACTAAGATTATGCAGGCAGAATTGATATGAGCTTGATTGGTGAACTCAAGTTCTTTCTGGGAATTCAAATCAATAAAACTCCAGAAGGAACCTACATACATCAAAGAAAGCATGTTAAAGAACTTCTGAAGAAATTTGATTTGTCCGAAAGTAAGCCATCCAAAACTCCTATGTATCCTACATGCATTATGGAAAGGGAAGACGTAAGTAAGAAAGTAGAACAGAAGCTCTACAGAGGTATGATTAGTTCTCTCTTATATTTAATAACTTCAAGACCTGATATTCTATATAGTGTATGTCTTTGTTCCAGATTCCAATAAGATCCTAGAAAATCTCACTTAACAACAGTTAAGGGAATTTTCAAGTATCTGAAAGGTACTACTAATCTTGGTCTTTGTTATAGAAAATCCAGAGAATATAAATTAGTAGGGTACTGTGATGCTGACTTTGCTGGAGATAGAGTAGAAATAAAAAGTACTTCTAGAAGCTGCCAATTTCTGGGGGATAACCTAATCTCATGGTCCAGGAAAAGACAATCCGCTATTGCACTACCAACTGCTGAGGCTGAATATATAGTTGCAGCTTGATGCAGTACTCAGATGCTCTGGATGAAAATTCAGCTTGAAGATTTTAATATTTATGAGAGTAACATTCCTATCTTGTGCGATAATACTTTTTCTATATGTCTTTATAAGAATCCTATTTTACATTCTAGGGCTAAACATATAGAAATTAAACACCATTTCATTAGAGACGTTATTCATAAGGGAATTCTTTGTTTAAAATTTATAGACACAGACCATCAATGGGATGATATTTTCACTAAACTTTTTGCTGAAGATAGATTTAATTTCATTCTGAAATACCTCAGTATGGAATTATGCCCAGAATAAAAGTGTAGTTTTTATATATTGAATCTTCAAAAAAATTTAATTTACTTTTGTGAACATATGAATAATAGTTCTTCAGAAGTGAGAAGGAAAGTTGTATCACACACTATCTAGAAGAGCTGAACGTTTTTCCAAAAATGCTTCATTTCTAAGATAGAAGCAAGAAATTCACCATATCAACATGTGTCAACTCTAAACGAAAAGTCACTCTCTAAGGTTGAACACGTGTTCAAAGTGTGAAGGGCTGAAACGGTTGAGTTAATGCATTGAGGCGCGAGTAAAATTGGTAACTGTTTAAAATCTTCACGCATCCCTATTTTTCAAAAATAATTAATGGAAATAATCATTTTGTTTATTTTATTAATTATAATTAAAATTCATGTTTTCTCCTTGTTGGTTATTTATATTTCATTTTCTCACTAACACTCTCCAACCTTCACTCTCACTCACCTTATTCTCTCTGGTTGTTCCTTCCCGTTTGTGTGCTCTCAAAGCCCTAAAGTATGTGAATAATGGCTTATTTTCAACAATTGTCTCAAGATTCTCAAATCAACATTCCTGATCCATTGTCTACTACAAACAAAGAAATGTATGTTGAACCTTCAAGAACCCTTCTCACTCCTGTTGATTCTCTGGAAGTTCTCTGTGAACTCATAGTGGATTTTAAAAGTATGAAAGAAAATGGGTACAACCTAACGGCTGATGTTGAGTTTTAAGAATGGAGGAAATACTTTGATCGTCTAATTGGTCAAGTTTTCCCCAAATTAGTTAAAAAAATTGGATTCATGCTACTGCATCAAATCATCAAGTAAACTCTTATGTTATGGGAAAGAAGATCTCCATCACCGAGGATCTTATTGGAAAGCTTATTGGTCACAACGGAAGAGATATAAGATGTAGTGAAATGGTACAAAAAGGTTATGGCCTAACCATCATATCAAAAGGAATATTCTCCTCTGGACAACCCTCAAAGAAAATCAAAGATGTGAAAGACTATCTCAGAAGTTGGTCTAGAATAATTATGGGGTGCATCAATCACAGAAAACCAACCAGTTCTCCTGACTACATCAATATTGATCAACAATACCTAATGTACTTCATCGAACTAAAGCCAAAGTTCACCTTCTTCATATTCTATTCAAACATCTGAAGACAAGTGTCAGAGAAACGAGGGAAGAAGAAAGAACCAAAAGATATTAGATTCCTTTGGGAAGGCTTATCTCAGATATTCTGGCAGAGAATAGACTGGTAGAACATCTGAGTGAGGCTCAACAAGAAAATGTTTTGGAACCATGTGCTAGAAAGCCTCTCAAAGCCAAGAACTCGAAGAAAATAAAGATAATAGAAACCATTAAGAAGGATCTCACTCTTACTGCAAAGGAAGTCATCACCACCAGAAGAGTTCCTCTAAAGAATTTTCCTCTCTTCACTCAAGAAAACTCCTCTCCAGAAATTGTCCTCAGATATCTGGAAACTTACAAGAGTGATGGAACTATTCCAGATGTGAATATCCTTGATCTAAAGCAACGACCTCTAGAAGTTGCTACTAGAAAGATAAGAAAAAGGAAAGCTGCTGGAAAAGGAACTTCTCAGAAAACTCCCAAAGCTGCAAAAAGAAGGGTAACTCCTCTTTTGTTTATGTTATTGTATCAGTCTTTTCATCAACATCTGAAACCCCCTCATCTTCAAAACCTTTTGAAAATCCATTACCTCGAACCCTTGATGACTTTGACATAGATATTGATACCGCAATACCCATTAATCATCTTTGATTAATTCACCTTCTACCCAATTTGTTCAAACTCAGCCAGAACTTGCATAAGTTCTTTCTAATATTGATCAATTTGATCCATTTTTTGAAGCTCTCCAAACCGAAAATACAAATACTGCCTCTGATACAATATCATCCATTCCAGGCATCACTTTCCCACTCAACACCTCTAAACCACCAAATATCTCCACCATAACATCATAAGACTTTTTCAATCCAGATATTTCATCTCCCTATAATTTAACACCTCTCAACTCTCCTATAATTCATTTCGACTCTCCCAATACCACTAAATACTCATAGGATCCCCTTAGGACCATAATTGATTTAGAAGCTTGTGAAAACATTATCACAACTTCTCCAAAAATAGCCATTCAAAAACCAACACCAAAACTTTCCAAATCAGATGGTGGTAAATCTCTGCTAATTTTTGAAACAGAAATACATGAATGGGTTAACTCCTTGAAGCAAGTTTGCATGGAGAATCTTAACCCAGTTGCTTCTGATTCTCACTGGACTCAGTTTAAAAAATGGTTTAATTTTAAATCTCTGAAGCAGAAGGAACTCAGTTATGAAATTTCTCAATAGAACTTCACCGATCACCTGAAAATATTCAAGGATTAAGTTCTACGTCACTGGGTAAGGAAACCCCTTCATCTTCTGGACAACAATTCTTTGGAAGACTTACAGAAATCAGAATGTAATGAACCATCTCCTGAACCTCAACCCCTTCCTCTGGTCATTTTTAAAGACAAAGGCAATACAGTTGAAGAATCTTCTGAGAAAGAATCTGCTGTAGTGAATTCTAAGAATGTAGGTTCTTCTGGTTAAACAACTTCCTCCTCTCTTGTGTTGAAAACTTTGGATGAGTTGAAGAAAGAGAATGGAGATGTTAAAGAAAGGCTGGACAAACAAGATGAAACGAACAAAGAAATTAAGGGCATGTTAGGGAAGTTATAGGAATCAAATAATCAGATCAAAATTCTATTGGAAGCCTTGTTCACACGACTTCCACCACCTCCACAACCTTAGTTCTGATTTTTTTGCTTGTTTCTGATATGTTTTTTTCCTGTTTAAAAAAACTTTTGTTTATCTGCTGCTATCTGTATTAATCTATTTTAAATGCATAATCCATTTTATTCTCTTTACGTGTTTTATTGCTTTTTGATTTAAGACAAAAATGGGGAGAATGTAAGATATTTTGAATATAATAGTGCAAATACTTAGTCTCAAACATTTTGCATATCATAACCTCTGTTCCATCTTTTGAAAGTAAATAGGAAAAGTCTCTTGAAAGTAACTTCTGTCAAATGGACTTCAGAACTTCCATCACAAGCTCTGATTAAAACATCTTCAAGGAAGTATCTATTTGTTCTTTATCTGAGTATTCAACTCATGGGGAGACCCTAACTCTTTATGCTCTTACATGATTTATCAAAATATACAAGTTTTTGTCATCATCAAAAAAGGGGAGATTGTTAGAACATAGTTTGGTTCTACATCTTAGTAATAGTTTTGATGATAACAAACACATGATATATATATATATATATATATATATATATATATATATATATATATATATATATATATATATATATATATATATATATATATTGACAAAGCGTACAGACTTAGAAGCAAATCCGTGTTACACGCTTAATAGAAGAAATTTTGATGTTATAACTTCTGAAGCACCAAAACTGCAAGATAAATTCTAATACTCTGAAAAGTGATGTTCTGGAAGAAAAAAGGAAATATCAACGCACTCATCTATACTAAAGTTCTAAAAGACTCAGCACTTAAGCTCAAGCTATACTCTGATAAGTAAATATTCTAAAAGTGCAAAAAAGCTTCGACGTGTCTGTCTCATCCAAGTTCTAATCATATGAATATCAAGAAACTCTGAGGATCCAAAGTCTCAACGGTAATATTCTCATTCTGATAAGATTTCAAAGAAGCAAAGTTCTGAAGTGTTACAATTCATTCATTACAAATCAAAGAGTAACGGCTGGAACAAAACAAGATCTGTATTTTTGGAAAGTGCATTACAACACTTTATCAACCTTCTAAATTCATCTTCTCATGTCTCATATGCTTCGCCTATATAAAGGAGTCTTAAAGAAATTATGGAATATACTTTTGCGCATACAAAGATATATCTTCACTAGCTCTCTCGTGCTTTAATCTTGTGTATAAATCACGGTTGTGATATAGTTTTCTTAGAAACACCATTATACACATTTTTAATTTATATTTTGCAATACCTTGAGAAACCAAGTTGTGGTTTATTCTCAAGAAGACATTGACGGTAGGCATTGTGTTTGTGTAATCAAAGTTTTTGATTAGTGGATTAAGACCTCATTTGAGAGAAGCGAAATTACCTTGGCGTGTGGACTGGAGTAGTTTGAGTTCAAATGAACCAGGATAACAAAATGTGTCTTATTGTTTTATTTTTCTAAAACTCCAATTCAAACCCCATTTCTTGTGTTTTTCTATCCTTTAAACAATAGTACAAAAGGTATGTCCTTGCGTAACTCTGGAGAGTAGAGGTCACACTGTACTTTTGTAATTTTATACTCACCATCACACACAATCCCTTTAGTCTTGATCATCGTCATCTATGTATTAAGAGGATTTTGATATATTGGTAGATAAAGCATATTGTAAAAGGACCATAACTAATATCTTCTAGAACCTAAGTTATCAAAATATTTCAGGGCTTATTCAGAGAACATTTGCCTTAGTTAGTTATTCAGCACCCGGTCTTCAGAAGAATGTCTTCAGATCTTCAAAACTTAGTTTAGAAAAACCTTTGTCTTCAGCATCTTCAGAACTTGGAACATCAGAAGTAAAGCTTTAGAAGTCCTCCAAAGCTTCCTTGAATAAGTCATGATCAGAAGCTCTTTTACTAATGCTCCTTAGAACCTTTGCATAATACACATTACTTAATCATGACTTCACTTGTAACACACCAAAGATATTCTTCCAAAGTTTTGAGTTCAGAACCTGATGATGTCACACGCCTTCTTACCAGAGTCAGAACCTACATGACAAAAGTCAAAGACTAAACAGAAACATGTTATAGTATACAATTGTTCGTAAAGATAACATGTAAGGTTATCATCAAAACATAAGGCCAGATGTAGAACAAACTTTGTTCTCATAGGGTCTATCCCCCATTGTGATGTTTGGACTTCAAGGCTAGTCATTTACTAACATGTGGCTAGAGAAACAATAAAAAAATAAAAACATTACCACAACCATATGAGACACAATCTACACAGGAAAAACTCAAAATAAACTCATTCTTATCTTCTTTTCTCTCTGCAATTTTTACCCTAACTTATGCACCCTGAAAACCAGAAAAGTCCAAACAAACAAACAATAATAATAACATAAACAAAAATGTTTTCCCCAACAGAGTCACCTGCTGTCGCAACGATAAAATTTGTGAATAAGCTATTTGATTAACTTATCTCATCAAAAAGCAAGAGTATCCATCAAAATTTATTGTTTCCAAAGGAATGGGAAAATATTGAACATAACTTACAAAAGAATGAATAAAAAAAAATCAAACGAAAGAAAGCCTGCTAAGTCGACAACTTGAAAACATATGACTTAGGAAAAAGTTAGGGCATCCCGCTAGACTTTAAAATAAAAAATTAGTCCAGGAAAAAATTAGGTAAATGAAAAAGAATGAAAAAGCAAAAAGCAAAAAGGATTACCAAATAAAAATCCTCAACAAAAGAACAAATTTGTGTGATCAAACATCAGGAACAAAAAGGGGAGTGACTGCCATATCCAAGAAAATTCATTGGTTCCTCAACAATCATAAACTACTCTTGAGAAATGAGTTCTCATGTAAATTTAATTGAATGTAGGACTAGAAAAATTCAAGGAGAATGGGTGGGCATGGATGATCTTTGAGCCTTAAACCCTTTTTTCTAGAAACCGTGAACCAATCCATGTTACAACCCTTAAAAGTCCTAATTAAAGCATGAGTTATTTAGAAAGTATATTGTAACGAGAGTATGGTAATCTGACTCCTAGGAGTTTTACTAAAACACTTGAGTTGGTATCATACCATCTTTTACATCCTTTCATACAAAAAAATCGATGTTATGACATTATTCCAATAAAAAGTCTTTCAACATAAAGACAAACATAAGCTTTATAGCAGAATTATTGTGGTACGGTGGGAGAACTGACTTGGGTTTTGCGTTTTGTTTTCGCAAATGTTTCGGTTGAGCAAGAGTCGCCACCGACTTTTTATTTTATCCTAAGGAAAGGTTAAAAAGCACAGCAAAAACCTTTGAGATGTTTTCTTGGGTTCGGGGAGTAGATTATAGAAAGGGAAGGTATTAGCACCCTTTCTATCCATGGTTATCCATGGGCTCTTAGTTACTTGCTTAGATCACTTGCCTTGTGTTTTCAATTGTTTGAAATGGTGCTTTGTGTGTGTGTTTTGAAAATGTTTTTGAAGAAGACGCCTTGTCTTAGGCAACGATTGTAATGACTCGTGTTTGAGTATATGCAAAGGTGTGTATCTTTTTGAAAAGATATTTCAAATGTTTTTTTGAAGTTGTTTTGAAAGTGTTTTTGAAAGTGTTTGTGGAGTGTGGTTTTGAAAAGTAGGCAAGTGTGTTTGCAAGTTTGATCAAGTAACTAAGAGTTGTCTACCCCTAAATTTGCTTAAAGGTTTTTCTATGTTTTAACCCTTTTAACAATTTTGTTCCACCATTGTATTTGGTGGATAATCTTGTGTTAGGATGTTTAACGGGACAGGCGCGGGTCATCGTATGGACCATGAATGCAATGGTGCCAAGTGTCTTTGGCAATTTGCTTGAAGGGACTATGATCATTTTGATAGGCAACTTTCGAAAGCGTCATCGAGGGACTATAATCATTTGAATTGTTTTGTTTTGTTTTGCCAAAGATACTCAATGTACAAGCATGGCCCATTTTGGAAGGCAACAAGCGGGATTACCCTAGGGGTGTAAGTGTGATTGTGTATTGATTTCATGTATTTGTCTTTGTATTAGGTTATCTAGCATTTGATTTTATGTACATGCAAACCCTAGGTCTAACCATGGTATATTTGAAAGCGATAAATTGCGAGAATTTAAGGTCTACGCTATTACAAAATAGTATCCGGGAGTGGGGGCACAAATATTTACAAATGGGGATGAGACTTATATAGGAGAGTAGTGTCCAAATAAATTTACAACCAAATCGAATTGCGATTTCAAATGTAAAATATAATGTATAGCAATGTATAAGAATAAAGCAAATGTGTATGTGTAAATGTATTTGTGTAAGTGTATGATTTATTTACAAGTGAAATGAAAATAAATAAAAAAGGTTAATTTTGGGTATTTTCATGTTTAGGGCAAAACCCTAATTTGCTAAATAAAAAGTATTTATTATTTAATATATACAATATTTATTAATTATGTACAAAAATAAATGAAAGAGAAGTATATTGTAAAAAAGTAATTTTTGAGGTCAAATATTAATAAAAATGAAAAATGTATTATTTTTGTATTTTTATCCTAATATTCTAATAAACCTATAAGTATTTATATTATATACTAAATATATTAAATATGCACAAAAATAAAAATATTAATTATTTAAAAAAAAGTATTTTAAGAAAATGTTTTCAAAGAGATAAAATAAAATAAAATCAGAAAATAAAATGTATTTTGTATTATTTTTGTATTTTGAATAAAAAATGTATTATGTTTATTTATGTAAATGTTCAAAATAAAACAAATAAAATCCAAATAAAATGCAAAAATGGTTGAAAAATATTTTTAATATTTTTTATGTTTTGACAAAAAATAATAAGTCAGAAGAAAAAAAAAAGTCAAAAATAATTAAAAAAACACACAATGGGCCAAGGGGGTGTAAGTGTAAAAAGGTGGTGTAAACAGAAAAATGACCCAGGCCCAGCCCAAAGGGAGTTGTCTTCAACCTCCAGCAATTCAAACAGAACAAACACGCGCGTTTTTCCTTGTCAAGCACAGATCTTGATTCTTTGATCTTTAACAAAAACTCACAACATCAATATTGTAGAGCAAACTGCCACGATTCTAAACATATAAAGAAGTCGTTCTAACTCTCAGAAATGAGAGAGAATTTCTCCTCCCCCAATTCCTGACCTAGCTTTTTTCAAATGTTCATGTCCAAAATTCGTGCAGCACACACAATATAAATGAGAAGTAAGGATATGGGTAGCTTCAGGGCCATGAGTAGGGCATGCTTTCTTCACAAACTTAAGCCTAAATATGCTTGGATAAAGAGATGGAAGTTCAAACTTTTACCTGTTCAGCTTGAGTTGTGTACAATAATGGAGGCACTTTCAATGAAGTTTGAGGACTTGTACAGCTTGCTTGAGGTCCAAGGATGCTTCCTCTATGCTTGACTTGCTTTGAATCTTACTGAGTCGAGCTATAGAAGTCAACCTGCACAGATGAAAAATGAAAATGGCACACTTGGCTATGGATGTTACAGTTCCAGTTTAATGCTTGGAATAGCTTCAATGGATGATAGGGAGTGTGTTTGAAGAGGTTTCAGCCAAAACGCACGATAGGAATGGACTTTGGGATTCAAGCTGCAGCCTATGCCCTGTTTTGCCACAAAACTGTGTTTTTCTGTATATGGAGGCTTGAGAGATGGTTTGGTCGTGTTTCAGACTTGGTTTTATGTTTGGAAAGTGCTCATGAAGTTTGTTTAGGCTTGTCTTGACAGGAATGTGAGTTGTTGTTCAAAATGCAAGTTTTCTTCCTTCTTAAGCAAAAGTTACCAAGTTAGGTTGTAGGCTACCACAGGCCCCTCAAACATGCTGCACAAATCACTCTTGATCAGTGGAATTAGCTCATGAACTTGTGCCTCAAAGATCTGCATTGTACTTCTTTGATTTGTGTTTTGACATAAAGTGCACCTTTTCAAAAATGGCTAAGTTACTTTTTCTAATTATGGATTAAACTTCCATGTAATGACCAAATGAGCAAAATAACATCTTGGCATAAAGGTTTAGCATTGAATTATTGAGCAAGAAAGGGATTAGAGGCATGTAACCTAGCTTGTGCATGCTGAGTTTGAAAATGCAAAGTGTTATGAACATGTAATTGGCTTATGAACAAAGTGACTTTTGCCCATATTGACAAATTCGATTCTCCCTAACCACAAGGGTGTTTGAGAAGTTCTTGGACAATTTGGAAAGCTTGGAATGTGTAATACAATCCATCTTTGTAATGCAAGTTGAAATTCCAAGTGGAAGCATGTGAAAAGTGGCCATGAAGTTAGGCAAAAATCCTGCCTAAAATAGGTCAAAAAAATTCTAAGTTAAGAATGTTTTGCACCCCTATTCCAAAAATCATAACTTGAGCTACAAGCTTCTTTTGAGGAAACTTTGTGAATCAAAGTTGTAGATTTTTCAATGGACTATAACTTTCATGTTTTGAGTTTTGTTTGAATCCAAATGTATCTTAATGAAAAGATGGGACAAAGTTAGGAAAAAATTAGGAAATTTCATAACTTAGAAAATTTCTAAGTTGTGAAATTTCTTCATTTCAAACCCTAATTTGTAATTCTTGGTTTCTTGATGAACAAGTTTCATAATTTGAAATGTATTGATGAAAAATGAATCTTGGCACTTGATTTTGACCAAAAAGTCAAAATTTGACTTTTCAGTATACAGTCAAATTTGATCAGTTAACTGGAAAATTCATCTGTCAATTTTGTGCATTTGGGATCTTTTGAACTTGTTGAATGTGTCAAGACCATGTCATTGAGTCCTTGAGTCCATATGTGAGCTTGGTTTGCCATTGGCCAGGTCAAACAGTCAAAAATTGCCTTTGTGCAGTCAAAACCCTAAAAATGACCATTTTGCCCTTTCGGTGATCTGATCAAATTTCTTGTGGAATTGTGATCCAAACTTGACCAAATGGTTCATATGAGTTCATAATGTTGATGTGGGTAAAAAATCATGAGGTTTGACTGTCAATTGACCACAGTTGACTTTTTCCCCAATACAATTGATTTCTAGGTCAACTGTCCAATTGACTGGGCAAAGATTGGAATCAAGGCTTGAAACTTGGTATGGATAAACTTGTGAGTCCAACATGAAGCATGAAAGTCATTTTGGGCATTTTAGGTCAAAACATCTTTGTGCAAACTCAAACCCTAATTTGGGTCAACAGTGCAAGGAGGAGTCTTGAGCAGAGCAAACCCTAACTTGATCTTGAGCTTCAAGGGTCTTGGGATGAGAAAATGTTGAAGAAATGAGAGGGCAAATTTTGGGGTACAACAGTTGCCCCTGTTCAATCTTCTTGAACCTGAAGAGTGAGATTGGCAAGTTTGCCTTTCGCGTCTCGAAGGTAAAAGGAGATTGGACACTAGAGTGCCCAAAAATTTGCACTCGGTGATGTGATGGTAGAGGGAATGGGCTTAAAGATGCCATTTGGAAATGTCTGGAGGAGGATGGGCTTAAAGATGCCATCTGGAAATGGGCTTAAAGATGCCATTTGGAAATGTCTGGAGGAGGATGGGCTTATAGATGCCATCTGAAGGTGTTGAACTGTATGTCATTGGTGAGCGGACGAGTATCAGAAAGGTATCCATGTTTTGGAACATCTCTGAACTGGGGGGTCTGAACAAGCAATAGATTGACATCCATGTTTGGAGGATCCATAAACTGTTTTCTTGGAGTTGAATAAGCAATAGAGTAGCATCCGTTGTTGGGAGGCGTCCGTAAACTGTTTTCAAAAGTTGAGAAGAATCTGAACAAGCGATAGGTCAACATCCGTTACTTGGAGAACCCGTGAACTGTTTTCAGAAGTCTTGAGGTTGAGAAGGAACCAGTGTAGGGTTTCCTGATGATGAGTCCGTGTAAAAATGCATCTGGATGAATCTGGAATAAGTATCAGAATGTCGCCGTGTTTGGGTCACATCTGAACTATTTCTGGATGAATCTCGGAAGATGATGATTTTTGTCTGTTGACTGATCTTTTCCTGAAAAGGTAAAGAGTTAGTTGTATGCAATGTCATGATGCGTGATGCAATGTATGTTACATCAATGTTTATGATATGAATGTGATGAATGCGCAGGTAAGCTGATGAGATGTCTTGCTGAGGATAGATGAATCCTGGATGGCTGGAGACAAAAGAATCTTGGCTGCTGCCGGGGAAAATAATTCCTTGACTGCTGCTGGGGAGGGCAAGAATCTTTTTATCGTCGAAAGTGAGAAGTCCTGGGACCACTGTTGGGGAATCAGGAGCTTGGGTTGTATGCCAATCTACTGGGGATTCCTGTCTTGAGGAGATCTTCACTGAGGAATATTCGAATATCCTGAGAGTCTTCACTCTGCTTGGGGATTGATAGTTGGAGGTTTTAGCTCCGCTGGCGATCTTGAAACTTGACTCTGAGGGGAGTTAGCTTCTGGAAGGCTCTCTGGCTGTGGAAGTCGAGAATCTTTTGATCGTTGCAGGTGTTGATCTGGAATAAGTTACGGAATGTCGCCATCTCTGGGTCACATCTTGAATTATCTCTAGAAGTAAATCTTGAATAAGTTACGGAATGTCGCCAAATCTTGGGTCACATCTTGAACTATATGTGGAAGCAAATCTGAATGAGTTATAGAATGTCGCTAAATCTTGGGTCACATCTTGAACTATTTCTGGAAGCAAATCTGAATAAGTTATAGAATGTCGCCAAATCTTGGGTCACATCTTGAACTATATCTGGAAGGAAATCTGAATAAGTTATAGAATGTCGCCAAATCTTGGGTCACATCTTGAACTATATCTGGAAGCAAATCTGAATGAGTTATAGAATGTCGCCAAATCTTGGGTCACATCTTGAACTATTTCTGGAAGCAAATCTGAATAAGTTATAGAATGTCGCCAAATCTTGGGTCACATCTTGAACTATTTCTGGAAGCAAATCTGAATGAGTTATAGAATGTCGCCAAATCTTGGGTCACATCTTGAACTATTTCTGGAAGCAAATCTGAATAAGTTATAGAATGTCGCCAAATCTTGGGTCACATCTTGAACTATTTCTGGAAGCAAATCTGAATGAGTTATAGAATGTCGCCATCTTGGGTCACATCTTGAACTATTTCTGGAAGGAAATCTGGAATAAGTTACGGAATGTCGCCAAATCTGGGTCACATCTAAACTATTTCTAGATCTTGATTTTGTCAAGGGTCAGAAATTGGGAGTATACCAATCTTCTGAGGTGATAAGGATGAGAGTCTTCACTCTTGAGAGAAACAGATTTTTAGGAGCTTCAATTGTCTGTTATTCTGTTGGTGGTTGTAACTTCCAGCAGGTGATGAAGGCATTGTTGAACACTTTTGACATTCGAATGCCCCAAGTGATGATGAAGGAGTCTTGAATCAGATTACTCTGCGAATTGAGAGATTTCTTGAAATCTTGACTGGACTGCCCCAGGTTAACTGAACTTTGAAAGATCTGTTGAAACCTTGACTGGACTGCCCCTTGTTGATAGGAGACTTGTCGTTGGAAGTGTCATCCTTTTGAAGTGATTTTACTCACTGAGAGAGTTTTCGTTCCTCCGAACATTCGCTGTATGAATTTCTTCGCTGTCAAACAAATAACCAAATGCAAATAGTGATATTCAAACAATGCAAAGTTTATGTTTGTTTCAAAGTTTTGAAAAATGTGTTTTTTAGCAGAAAACTTTTTATAAGACAAATCAACACAAGATTTTAGAGCAAAGCCTTACAGGAGTCAGGATACCTTTTGTAACAGTATGCTTTCGAACTAACCCGTGCTTCAATTAGGACTTTTGAAGGGTTGTAACGTGGCCTGGTTCACGGTTTAAGAAACAAAGGATAAAGGCTCAAAGTATATTTGTACCCACCCGCACTTCGTGATGTTCTTCAACCCTAAGCTCAGTTAATTGTGCGTCGCACTCGGTTTGAGTTTGGAACGACTTTTGGGTGATGGTTTACCAGTTGAATTTTGGGAGACAGTCATCATCTCCTTTTTCTTTTTCAACATTTTTCATGTTGTTGAGGATTTGTAATGACCTCTCTATTTTGATTTTGATTTGTTATCCCTAACTTTTGCCTGACTGCTCCTGTTTTCGAGATTACAGTCAGCGGGATGCCCCAGTTTTCTTAAGCCTCCTTTATAGGTTTTGACTTAGTGGGCTTTTCTATTTTGAGAGATTGACTGTCTATGTGATAGGGAACCACCCTTGTCTTTTGATCCCAAAGGAATGCTTTTGATTTCATTCGTTGTGTTACGAACTGAGAGTTTGCGACTTCAATGCGCACTTCTTTTTTTTTTGAATTAACTGAGAGACTACCCTGCCCCAGGTTTATATCAAAGGTTTCGATTTGTTTAGAACAGAAAACTCCTACTTCTTTGGCTCGAAGGGGTTGACTAGGGATTATCTTCCTTATAACTCCAGTGTTTGGGAATTGAAAGAAATGCCTGTACATCATCAGCAAGGTCTGTTCAAAAGCATACTGTATAAGATTATGGTATTGTTTCGTCATCCTACCTCTAAAGGCTTGCAACTTTTTATCAAGAATTAAATGTCAAAAAGAAAGCACAAGAGTAGTGAAAACGAACGTATGAATTCAAGACAAACATATGCAATGCATTAATGAAACAGAGTTTGACATTAAAAGATAAATGTTTGAATAACAAAAGATTACAACTTTGAAAATTCAAAATGAAACAAACACAATCTCAATGAGCTGGCATAGGAGCAGTGATCATGCTGGAGTCTCTGGAGGGTCAAACTCGATCTCCTTGGCATCAATCATGTCTTGGATCTTGTTCTTCAGAGGCCAACAGTTGTTGGTGTCATGCCCCGGACTGTCAGAGTGGTATGCACACCTTTCATTGGGATGATAGGTAGGAGCAGAAGTATTTGGGTTCCGGAGAGGAGCCCTCAATGTAATCAGATCCCTCTTCAACAAGTGTTGCAGTGCTTGAGACAGTGGCATGTTGATGTTGGTGAACTGCCTCTTAGGTGCGACTTTCTTACGCTGATGCCCCTGTCTTTGTTGAGCAGGCGTAGGATTAGAGATCAAGATTGACCCTACGTGTTGGTCATGACGACCCTTTTGACTGTTCGCAGCATTGGACTCTTTCTTTCCATTGTAGGGAATTATTTGAGTATCCGAGGGTGTAGTTCCTTGGATCTTTCCACTTTTGATGCCAGCTTCGACCCTCTCGCCGGTCAGTATTAGCTCGGTGAACCCGGCTGAGGAGCTTCCAATTAAGTGATTGAAGAAAGGCCCGGTCAAAGTTCCCATGAAGATGTCAATCAACTCTCTGTCAGTTAAAGGGGGTTGCACCCTACCAGCCAGATCTCTCCATTTTTTAGCGTATCCTTTGAAGCTCTCGTCAGAACCCATGGTCATGCTCTGCAATTGCACTCGAGTTGGTGCAAGATCAACATTGTACTGATACTGTTCGTAAAAAGCCCTAGCTAAGTCCTCCCGGGTGTGGATGCGAGAACTCCTCAATTGATAGAACCACTCAAGTTGAGCCCCTACCATACTTTCTTGGAAGAAATGGATCCAAAGCTTTGGATCAGTTGCGTATGGTTGAATCTTGCGGACATAAGACGTTAGGTGCATCTTAGGGCAAGAAACTCCGTCGTACACGGAAAAAGTAGGGACTTTGAACTTTGGAGGAATGATCAATCCAGGAACCAAACCCATGTCTCCTAAATCCAATCCAGGTATTTGTTGAATCTCCATAGCATTGAGGCGATCCTCCAACTGTTTGTACTTGTCATCAGCGAGAGGATATTGTTCTTCGGAGTAGTCAGCTTCATCAATCTCCAAATTGTGGTCTTCTTCAAGACTGTCCCCTATGTTGGATGGAGTTGCAAGGTCCAGGGTCTTAGGTCTTCTTCTCAGGTTCAGGATGCGGGCTGCCTTCTTGGACTTCTTCTTCTTGTCTTTGAGAAGAAGAGCTGTCAGATCCTCTTGCCCTTTACCCATAGCCAGCAGCATTTGTTGGAATTGAGCATTTTGAGCTTGGAGATCCTTCACCGTTTGTTCCATATCCATCTTACTGAAATAAACAGTAGGAAGATAAGGAGACCTGTATGGGAGAAACCTGTTATGCAATGATATGTATGATATATATGCAATGTTTTCAAGGATCTCTTGGCGTAAACACAAGAGAATGTTAGAGGTTGAACTTTGATCTTTGATCAGAGAACTTTGCACCGGTGGATGTCTTTCCACGAGAATCAAGCTCACCATGTCAAGTGGGTCATAGCCCCTGATTCAAGTTGTTGCACTTGATATTTGATTGGAGAACTTTGCACCGGTGGATGTCTTTCCACGAGAATCAAGCTCACCATGTCAAGTGGGTCATAGCCCCTGATTCAAGTTGTTGCACTTGATCTTTGATTGGAGAACTTTGCACTGGTGGATGTCTTTCCACGAGAATCAAGCTCACCATGTCAAGTGGGTCATAGCCCCTGATTCAAGTTGTTGCACTTGATCTTTGATGGCATTTGTTTAGAGGAGAAACCTCTTGCCCTTTGGTAGACGTCTGGTTCAACGTAACCCTGCATCAAAAGAACCCTCGAGATCCTTGAAATGGTTATTGAAAATGCTATGGTATGATGTCATGATGTTATGTACATGTATGCAGAAGCAAGTAAGCGTATATACATATTCACACAAAGCAAACAAGTCCTTAGGTTTAGGCTTGCATGGGGTTGTAGGTAAGTACCCTCTTGAAGTTAGTTGGCTCATCCTGTCCTAAAATAGAAACCGGGTTCTAAGGAGCTCAATATCATTGGACTGTTTTCTATGTTCATTGTTTTGGTTTAGCCACTTAACTGGCGACCAAAATATTCCAAGAAAACAACCCTCAATGAGTGTAGTATCGAGTATCTACCAACTTCGGACTGCACCAAAGTCGGTCATCTCACTACCCCTAAAAAGGCTAGGATGGTCAAGTAAGGTTCTAAGAGTTCGTTAGTGCTTCACGACATCACTCAGCGGCCCCGTACTCTCCTTGATTGAACTCAAGGGTTACCGGTACTCACAAATATGTCACACTAACATAGCTTACTGCTACAACCATGTCGCTATACCCCGTACAGTTCCCTCGCAGTTTTATTGCTATTTACCTAAGAAGGTGCCCCAAATCCGGGTGTAGGATTTACAACAAACCCAAACAAGGAACCAAAAAAGTAAAGCAATCAAGGCAATCAAAGCAAGAATTTAAAGGTGATCTAAACCCTAAGGTAACCCCACTTTTAGATTTCTCCCCAGCAGAGTCGCCAGTTCTGTGGTACGGTGGGAGAACTGACTTGGGTTTTGCATTTTGTTTTCGCAAATGTTTCGGTTGAGCAAGAGTCGCCACCGACTTTTTATTTTATCCTAAGGAAAGGTTAAAAAGCACAGCAAAAACCTTTGAGATGTTTTCTTGGGTTCGGGGAGTAGATTATAGAAAGGGAAGGTATTAGCACCCTTTCTATCCATGGTTATCCATGGGCACTTAGTTACTTGCTTAGATCACTTGCCTTGTGTTTTCAATTGTTTGAAATGGTGCTTTCTTTGTGTGTTTTGAAAATGTTTTTGAAGAAGACGCCTTGTCTTAGGCAACCATTGTAATGACTCGTGTTTGAGTATATGCAAAGGTGTGTATCTTTTCGAAAAGATGTTTCAAATGTTTTTTTGAAGTTGTTTTGAAAGTGTTTTTGAAAGTGTTTGTGGAGTGTGGTTTTGAAAAGTAGGCAAGTGTGTTTGCAAGTTTGATCAAGTAACTAAGAGTTGTCTACCCCTAAATTTACTCAAAGGTTTTTCTATGTTTTAACCCTTTTAACAATTTTGTTCCACCATTGTATTTGGTGGACAATCTTGTGTTAGGATGTTTAACGGGACAGGCGCGGGTCATCGTATGGACCATGAATGCAATGGTGCCAAGTGTCTTTGGCAATTTGCTTGAAGGGACTATGATCATTTTGATAGGCAACTTTCGAAAGCGTCATCGAGGGACTATAATCATTTGAATTGTTTTGTTTTGTTTTTCCAAAGATACTCAACGTGCAAGCATGGCCCATTTTGGAAGGCAACAAGCGGGATTACCCTAGGGGTGTAAGTGTGATTGTGTATTGATTTCATGTATTTGTCTTTGTTTTAGGTTATCTAGCGTTTGATTTTATGTACATACAAACCCTAGGTCTAACCATGGTATATATGAAAGCGATAAATTGCGAGAATTTAAGGTCTACGCTATTACAAAATAGTATCCGGGAGTGGGGGTACAAATATTTACAAATGGGGATGAGACTTATATAGGAGAGTAGTGTCCAAATAAATTTACAACCAAATCGAATTGCGATTTCAAATGTAAAATATAATGTATAGCAATGTATAAGAATAAAGCAAATGTGTATGTGTAAATGTATTTGTGTAAGTGTATGATTTATTTACAAGTGAAATGAAAATAAATAAAAAAAGGTTAATTTTGGGTATTTTCATGTTTAGGGCAAAACCCTAATTTGCTAAATAAAAAGTATTTATTATTTAATATATACAATATTTATTAATTATGTACAAAAATAAATGAAAGAGAAGTATATTGTAAAAAAGTAATTTTTGAGGTCAAATATTAATAAAAATGAAAAATGTATTATTTTTGTATTTTTATCCTAATATTCTAATAAACCTATAAGTATTTATATTATATACTAAATATATTAAATATGCACAAAAATAAAAATATTAATTATTTAAAAAAAAAGTATTTTAAGAAAATGTTTTCAAAAAGATAAAATAAAATAAAATGTATTTTGTATTATTTTTGTATTTTGAATAAAAAATGTATTATGTTTATTTATGTAAATGTTCAAAATAAAACAAATAAAATCCAAATAAAATGCAAAAATGGTTGAAAAATATTTTGAATATTTTTTATGTTTTGACAAAAAATAATAAGTCAGAAAAAAAAAAAGTAAAAAATAATTAAAAAAACACACAATGGGCCAAGGGGGTGTAAGTGTAAAAAGGTGGTGTAAACAGAAAAATGACCCAAGCCCAGCCCAAAGGGAGTTGTCTTCAACCTCCAGCAATTCAAACAGAACAAACACGCGCGTTTTTCCTTGTCAAGCACAGATCCTGATTCTTTGATCTTTAACAAAAACTCACAACATCAATATTGTAGAGCAAACTGCCACGATTCTAAACATATAAAGAAGTCGTTCTAACTCTCAGAAATGAGAGAGAATTTCTCCTCCCCCAATTCCTGACCTAGATTTTTTCAAATGTTCATGTCCAAAATTCGTGCAACACACACAATATAAATGAGAAGTAAGGATATGGGTAGCTTCAGGGCCATGAGTAGGGCATGCTTTCTTCACAAACTTAAGCCTAAATATGCTTGGATAAAGAGATGGAAGTTCAAACTTTTACCTGTTCAGCTTGAGTTGTGTACAACAATGGAGGCACTTTCAATGAAGTTTGAGGACTTGTACAACTTGCTTGAGGTCCAAGGATGCTTCCTCTATGCTTGGCTTGCTTTGAATCTTACTGAGTCAAGCTACAGAAGTCAACCTGCACAGATGAAAAATGAAAATGGCACACTTGGCTATGGCTGTTACAGTTCCAGTTCAATGCTTGGAATAGCTTCAATGGATGATAGGAAGTGTGTTTGAAGAGGTTTCAGCCAAAACGCACGATAGGAATGGACTGTGGGATTCAAGCTGCAGCCTATGCCCTGTTTTGCCACAAAATTGTGTTTTTCTGTATATGGAGGCTTGAGAGATGGTTTGGTCGTGTTTCAGACTTGGTTTTATGTTTGGAAAGTGCTCATGAAGTTTGTTTAGGCTTGTCTTGACAGGAATGTGAGTTGTTGTTCAAAATGCAAGTTTTCTTCCTTCTTAAGCAAAAGTTACCAAGTTAGGTTGTAGGCTACCACAGGCCCCTCAAACATGCTGCACAAATCACTCTTGATCAGTGGAATTAGCTCATGAACTTGTGCCTCAAAGATCTGCATTGTACTTCTTTGATTTGTGTTTTGACATAAAGTGCACCTTTTCAAAAATGGCTAAGTTACTTTTTCTAATTATGGATTAAACTTCCATGTAATGACCAAATGAGCAAAATAACATCTTGGCACAAAGGTTTAGCATTGAATTATTGAGTAAGAAAGGGATTAGAGGCCTGTAACCTAGCTTGTGCATGCTGAGTTTGAAAATGCAAAGTGTTATGAACATGTAATTGGCTTATGAACAAAGTGACTTTTGCCCATATTGACAAATTCGATTCTCCCTAACCACAAGGGTGTTTGAGAAGTTCTTGGACAATTTGGAAAGCTTGGAATGTGTAATACAATCCATCTTTCTAATGCAAGTTGAAATTCCAAGTGGAAGCATGTGAAAAGTGGCCATGAAGTTAGGCAAAAATCCTGCCTAAAATAGGTCAAAAAAATTCTAAGTTAAGAATGTTTTGCACCCCTATTCCAAAAATCATAACTTGAGCTACAAGCTTCTTTTGAGGAAACTTTGTGAATCAAAGTTGTAGATTTTTCAATGGACTATAACTTTCATGTTTTGAGTTTTGTTTGAATCCAAATGTATCTTGATGAAAAGATGGGACAAAGTTAGGAAAAAATTAGGAAATTTCATAACTTAGAAAATTTCTAAGTTGTGAAATTTCTTCATTTCAAACCCTAATTTGTAATTCTTGGTTTCTTGATGAACAAGTTTCATAATTTGAAATGTCTTGATGAAAAATGAATCTTGGCACTTGATTTTGACCAAAAAGTCAAAATTTGACTTTTCAGTATACAGTCAAATTTGATCAGTTAACTGGAAAATTCATCTGTCAATTTTGTGCATTTGGGATCTTTTGAACTTGTTGAATGTGTCAAGACCATGTCATTGAGTCCTTGAGTCCATATGTGAGCTTGGTTTGCCATTGGCCAGGTCAAACAGTCAAAAATTGCCTTTGTGCAGTCAAAACCCTAAAAATGACCATTTTGCCCTTTCGGTGATCTGATCAAATTTCTTGTGGAATTGTGATCCAAACTTGACCAAATGGTTCATATGAGTTCATAATGTTGATGTGGGTCAAAAATCATGAGGTTTGACTGTCAATTGACCACAGTTGACTTTTTCCCCAATACAATTGATTTCTAGGTCAACTGTCCAATTGACTGGGCAAAGATTGGAATCAAGGCTTGAAACTTGGTATGGATAAACTTGTGAGTCCAACATGAAGCATGAAAGTCATTTTGGGCATTTTAGGTCAAAACATCTTTGTGCAAACTCAAACCCTAATTTGGGTCAACAGTGCAAGGAGGAGTCCTGAGCAGAGCAAACCCTAACTTGTTCTTGAGCTTCAAGGGTCTTGGGATGAGAAAATGTTGAAGAAATGAGAGGGAAAATTTTGGGATACAACAATTATCATTCTCATAATAAACATTCTTTGCATAGAGACAAGTGTTTGACATCAAGGAAGTTTTCATAATGAGCATAAGATGAAGAGTTTAATCATCCCAAGGGACAAATTGCTTCAGAAAATCTGTTTGAGGACAAATCATTTTAAGCAGTGATCATAATTAGGTTCGAATCGCCTAAGGACTCTGTTGAGTAAAGGAAAATCATTTTTTAGGATTATATTAATCTAGGGAAGACCTTCTAATGAATTTTTTGAGTAATGGTAGGCCAGTTTGAGAAATGATCAGAAGCAGATTATTTGGAAATTTTGATGATTGCAAAAGTATGATCGCCTAGAGGTCTCCGTTGAGCAAGGGTATATTACTTTCAGTTAGTCCTAAGTGATAGTTTGATCCTGTTGAGAAGTACGATTGTGAAGTGTCCTAATTTTAAGACGTAAGTCAATCACCCTAAGGGGGTGTTGTCTTTAAAACTTCGTGAACTTCTCATTCCTCCGTGAGTATCTGGCGAGGAAATAGATTGTCAAGACTTCACTGAGCAGGGGCAAGATATTTCAATGTTAATACTCTGTTGAGCAAGGAAAAAGGTATCTCGAACTCTTGTATCCTAAGGGTTAGAGAGAATTTGAGTACTCCATTGAGTAAGAGTTCCGTCAATCTGGAGCAGTTATGTTAAGATTTGAAGAATCTCTCAAAGTGATGAGTAATCATGGGAAGACGCCCAAGCATGTTTGAAACCATCTCCAACTTTGGTTTTCCAATAGTAATGTTCCAAAGTTCATAATACTAGGGAAGACTATTCATGATGGTATAGATCCCAGGAAGTCCTCTAGAGGAAAAGTTTTCTAAAGGCCCAACAGGAAGGGGTAAAGAATTATGTAAGAGAATTTCCTCCTCTTCAAGAGTTGATCTGGTTAAGTTCAGGAAAAAACTAAACAACTGGTATGTTTTAAGAGCATGTCAGGGAGTCAGGATCGTTATCCTCAATAGAAGTTAGGATTGTTATCCTCAACAGACGTTAGAATGTTTATCCTTGGAAGAGAATAGAGATTTAAGTCTAAGCATTGGTGTTCCTCCATATGAGAATAAAGATTTAAGTCTAGGTTATTGTCATTCTTCAGCAGAAGTCAAAATGCTTAATTCTTTGAGCTCCCAACAGATATCTTTGTTTCAACATGTTTCAAATAGTAATCATCATTGCATCCCCAAAAGAGCATAGAATTTCCATTCAGGACAACAATCGACAAAGATTTGTAAAGCAAGTTTTATACAATGTCATGGGCGACAAATATACATGTGTTCTAAGTAAATACATTTACAAAACACAATAAATAAAAACTACACAAAGAATAATAGAAATGAATCACAAATCTCTCGGTTTGTCATCATAGATCGAAGAGGAATCCACCCCAGATAATTCGCATGCAAGCTTCATAGTTGTTTTCTAAGCTAATCCTAAAGAAATACAAGTGTTGACGAATTTGGGAGCTAAAACTATACCCAAACTCATAACCCTAACAAATAAAATGAAATAGAAATAAATACAAAATTCTGTCTCACAACGCTCGTCTGACGAGCCAAACACGTCACCCCGCGATGGTCTTATTTTACATGGCCCAACCTGTGCCACGTACGCAACTGGAGAAAAATATCTACTCTCGCCCGACAAAGGGAAGCTTCGTCCGACGACACTATGCGTCCACACCCAGCGAGCTTCTGGCGAGCCCAAGTCAGTGGCTATGGGAAAATTGGTCTATTCCATTTGTCCTTCTATCACCCGATAACACAATGCGATGGCTTCACGCCCCATCATCGCCCAGTGACGCACACCAGAACAACAACTTTTGTTGCTTTCTCTGCACACAATTGTGATGACTTTTCTTCTTTTGCCTTATTCCTTTATTGATCAAATGCACATCTTGGAGCTCCATTTGGACTTTATTTTCAATGCTCCAATAATGCTTGAATACCTACAAAAATGAATACAAAACTATCAAATGCTACACTATGTACCTGAAAGCGCAAATATATACAAACTAAACATATTTACACAAAAGTCGGGTCTATTCAACCGATATTAACAATAAAGAATCGTTAAGCGCAACAAAAAGTATATATATTAACAACAAAGAATCGTTAAGTGCAACAAAAAGTATATACAAAAATAGCTACGATTTTCACTTATCAAACTCTCCCCAACCAATTAATTATGAATCAACAAGTTTGAAAAACGAAAACAAATGAATGGTTCAAACAAAAACGTACAAACAAGATATATTATACATTCATCCAAAACTTCACATTGAACATACAAACGCAAGAATCACAAGGGCTTTTCAAGGTTGTAATGTGGCTTGTTTAACAAACAAGGGATAAGTGCTAAAGCTAAACGAAACAAAAACTTGTCTAAACCTAAAGGAGTGATCAACTCACAAAAGTTCAAACACAAAATTTTCGTCAACTTTCTTCTTCATCGCAAATTTGGAAAAAAAAACCCATACTTATTAACACAACATTATTCCATACTCATTTTTTTTCAAAGCTTTTTTCAATTTTTTTCTTTCTTTTTATTAACTTTTTCTTTCTATTTTTTTCTTTTTCTTTTCTTTCTTTTTGTCTTTCACAACCTTATAACAATCAACACATGAGAAAGAAAATAATGTTATCCCCAACTTGAATTCAACCAACATTAATGTGAATACTCCATACTTTTTAAGTCAAGGTAAAAATTCAAACCATAAATAATGGTTGAGGGTTCAAGAAAACAAAGAATCAATATCTACTCAAAAAAGAAAACCAAACACTCATAGACAAGCATTAAGTTCAAAAACAACATGGACATTGATAAAAAGAGGCTGAAAAGGGGTTAACAAAATTTCACACACTCACAAGGTTAATTTAATATTTGGTTAGTTAGTTGTGCTCAAAATCAAATAAAATTCCTTGATAACTTTCATGCTTTCATACAATCAACACAAACAAAAGTTTAAACATAATGAAATCCAGCTAAAACAAGAATTGTGACCTCCAACATATATGAACAATGGAAAGCTTTTTCACATTTGGGGTAAAAAGGGAACTAAAGTGATCCAAGTCATGAGCAAGTCATGCAAAAATAATGAATAGTTTAGTAATTATTTAAATGAAAAGTTTCCTAAACATGTTATGTTATACAAAGCAATAAATGAGTACCTAGAGCATACCAACTTCAAAAACTATTATCACCATACATCCGCAAGTTGAAACACTCAATTTTGGACAATCGCCAAATGCGACCTCAAGCTATTGAACCAAAATTGGAGTCCATAGAACAAGAAAATAATTAACACAACTAAACAACCGGGTGAAATTTAATAAACAAGTTGAATAGTTAAGATTAAAGATTTTAGAATAGGTCTAATTTCAACTTGTTTAAATAGAGATCACCATACTATCCAAACTAAGACATTGAAAAACAATAAAACATGCTTGTTTTATGTCATAAGTTTGACTCCTGTTATTTATAAACATTCCTCCATGTTGCTTCAGACCAGCTATTACTAACAAAAACACACAAGAAAATATTAAAAAACCAAACAAGTATACGACATTCACAAGTAATGAAAACACATACAAATTCACAAGTATAGTAAACATATACAAATATTAATATAAACAAGTGAAAATAGACAATATATACGACATCTACAAAACTTAAACACAAAGAAACTATCTCAATGTGACCCAATAAAAATACTAATCCCCGACAACAACACCATTTTGCTGAAGCGGTAATGTGCAAGCAAAAGTAAGTATTTATTTTGTTTAATCATGTCTTCTCCACAATGATTAGTGCTACTGTATTGTCGTATGAAAAATCTCTTGTTAATGATTTTAGGTTTGAATTGGTTATTTGTAAGGAATGGTATAAGGTATCAACTGAAAATAAATATATTCTTCAGAGAGGAGAAACTTATCAGGCATGCATATAATCCGCTCCTCACAAACTTAAATCAATCAACCAGTTATACTTAACATATGATACTCATCAATGGCATCATATGTCAAACACAACACCCACTATATAACCTCGGTGGCAATCTCTCAACCAACCTCAATAATACAAAAGTCAACTGTGCTAATCGCGTCGACGATCTCTCAGAACGACACAACCAACACATAGGAATTAATCACATATACATATGTGAAAAATATCTCTAAATCTATATCTAAAATCTAGACCCGATTAGATAATCATTCTAAATAAGAATTCGAGCAGTATATGTCTATAACAACCCAAACCCCTAAACACAGAGGAAAAATCCAGGACAACAATCGACAAAGATTTGTAAAGCAAGTTTTTTACAATGCCATGAGTGATAAATATACATGAGTTTAAAGTAAATACATATGCAAACCCAACTAAAAAATTACACAAAGAAGAAGAGAAATAAACCACAAATCTCCCGGTTTGTCAGTGTCGATGGAAGAACAATCCACCCCGGAAGCTAAAACTATCCCCAAACCCATAACCATAACTAATGAATCAAAATAGAAATAAATAAAATAATTTGTCCAGCAACACTCGTCCGATGAGCCAAACACGTCGTCTGGCAACGACCTTACTTTACACGAGCTAGCCTGCGCCACATATGCAACTAGATAAAAGAATCTACTCTCGCCTGGTGAAGGGAAGCTTCATCTGGAGACACTACGGTTCCACGCACAACAAGCTACTGGCGAGCCTAAGTCAGTGGCTATTGGAAAATTGATCAATTCCCTTCGACCCTCTATCGCTCGGCAACACAGGCGCGATGGCCTCTCGCCTCATCATTGCCCAACACCCACACCAGAACAACAATTTTTGTTGCTTTCTTTGCACAACTGCAGTGTCTTTTCTTCTTTTGCCTTATTCCTTTTTTGATCATATGCACATCTTGGAGCTCCATTTGAACTTTATTCTCAATGCTCCAATAATGCTTGAATACCTACAAAAAAGAATATAAGACTATCAAACAATACACTATGTACATAAAAACACAGATATACACAAACTATCTATATTTACAAAAAAGTCGGGTTTATTCAACCGATATTAACAACAAAGAGACGATAAGTGCAACAAAAAGTATATACAAAAATAGCTAGAATTTGCACTTATTAAAATCTCCCCAACTTGAACTTGTTTGTCCTCAAACAAGGCCAAACAAACTTAAAGAAGCAAAACTAATCAACCAATTAATTATGAATCAACATGTTTGAAAAACGAAAACAAATGTATGGTTCAAACAAAAACGTACAAACAAGATAAATACTTACCACAATCCTACAACGACAGCATGTAAACCTAACGAATCCTAAGTACAAAAATCATACTAAACATTCTAAAACAAAACAAGTTTTATAATGAATCACACCTAGTAAAAATTCATCGGTAGATGAAGAACACACAAAGGTTAGGAACATTGACACTCATCCAACAATCTTGCAAACAAAAGACTAAATTGTGCATTCATCCAAAAATTCACATTGAACATACAAAGGCAAGAATCACAAACGCTTTTCAAGGTTTTCATATGGCATGGTTAACAAACAAGGGATAAGTCCTAAAGCTAATCAAAACAAAAACTCGCCTAAACCTAAGGGAGTGATTAGCTCACAAAAGTTCAAACACAAAATCTTCATCAACTTTCTTCTTTATCCCAAATTTTTCAAACCAAAACACCATACTTATTAACACAACATTATTCCATACTCTTTTTGTTTTTATTTTTCAAAGCTTTTTCAATTATTTTTCTTTCTTTTTCTTTTCTTTTTCTTTCTCTTTTTTTCCTTCTTTTTCTTTTCTTTCTTTTTATCTTTCACAACCTTATAGCAATCAACACATGAGCAAGCAAATATTGCTTTCCCCAACTTGAATTCAACCAACATAATTGTGAATACTCCCTACTTTATAAGGCAAGCTACAAATTCAAACCATAAATAATGGTTAAGGGTTCAAGAAAACAAAGAATCAACATCCATTCAAAAAGGAAAATAAAACACTCCTAGACAAGCATTAAGTTCAAAAACAACATGGACATTGACAAAAAAAAGGCTCAAAAGGGATTAACCAAAGTTCAGACACTCACAAGGTTAATTGAATATTTGGGTAGGTAGTTATGCTCAAAATAAAACAAAACCCCTTTATCATTTTTGTGCTTTTATACAATTAACACAAACAAAAGATTAAACATAATGAAATCCAACTAAAAAAAGAATTGTGGCATCCATCATATATGAACAATGGATAGATTCTTCACATTTTGGGTAAAAAGGGAGCTAAAGTGATTCAAGTCATGAGAAAGTAATGCAAAAGGAATGAATAATATAGTAATTATACAAATAAAAAGTTTATTAAACATGTTATGTTATACAAAGCGATAAATGAGTACCTGGCATGTACCAACTTAAAAAACTATCATTACCTTACACCCACAAGTTGAAACAATCAATTTCGGACAATCACCAAATGCAGCCTCAAGCTATCGAACCAATTGGAGTCCAAACAACAAGAAAATAATTAAAACAACTAAATAACCGGGTGAAATTTAATAAACAGGTTAAAAAGTGAAGATTTAAGATTTTAGAACAGGTCCAATTTCAACTTGTTTAAACAAAGATTACCATACTATCCAAACAAAAACCTTGAAAAACAATAAAACATGCTTGTTTTATGTCATAAGCTTGGCTCCTATTATTTATACACATTCTTCCAAGTTTCTTCCGCCCGACTATTCCTAACCAAAACACACAAGCAAACGTAAACAAAACCAAACAAGTATATGACATTCACAAGTAAAGAAAACACATATAAATTCGACAGTATAGTAAACATATACAAGTATGAATATAAACAAGTGAAAATAGACAATATATACGACATCTACACACTCAAATACAAAGAAACTATCGCAAAGCGACCCAATAAAAATACTAATCCCCGACAAAAACACCATTTTGCTGATGCGGTAATGCACAAGCAAAAGTAAGTACTTATTTAGTTTAATCATGTATTCTCCATAGGGATTAGTGCTACTGAATTGCCGTTTGACAAATCTCTCATTAATGATTTTGGGTTTTAATGGGTTGTTTGTAAGGAATGGTTAAAGGTATCAATAGAAAATAAAATACATTCTTCAGATAGGAGAAACTTATCATGCATTCATATAATCCACTCCTCCAAAACTTAAACCTATCAACCAGTTATACTCAACCTACAATACTCATCGATGTCATCACATGACAAACATATTACCCACTATATAACATTAGTTGCGATCTCTCAACCAAACTCAACAACACAGAAGTCAACCGTTTTAATCGCATCGACGGTCTCTCAGAATGACACAACCAACACATAGGCATTAATCATAGACACCCATGCGAAAAATAACCCTAAATCTATCTCTAAAATCTAGACACTATTAGATAATCATTATAGATAAGAATTCGAGCAATATATCTTTATAACAACGCAAACCCCTAAGCACATAGCAAATATCCAGGACAATAATTGACAAAGATTTGTAAAGAAAGTTTTTACAATTCCATGGGTGATAAATATACATGAGTTCAAAGTAAAAACATATACAAAACCCAAGAAATAAAAATTACTCAAAGAAGAAGGGAAATGAACCACAAATCTCATGATTTGTCAGTGCCGGTCGAAGAGCAATCCACCTGGACCATTCGTACGCAAGATTCATAGTTGTTTTCTAAGCTAATCCTAAAGAAAAATGAGGGTTGATGAATTTGGAAGCTAAAACTATCCCCAAACCGATAACCCTAACTAATGAAACGAAATAGAAATAAATACAAAATTTTGTCCTGCAACACTCGTTCGACGAGCCAAACACGTCGTATGGTGAATGCCTTATTTTATACGGCCCAACCTGCGCCATGTATGCAACTGGAGAAAAGTATCTACTCTATCCCGGTGAAGGGAAGCTTCGTCTGGCGACACTATGCTTCCACGCCCAATAAGCTGTTGGGGAGCCCAAGTTAGTGGCTATTGGAAAATTGATCCATTCCCTTCAACCCTCTGTCGCTCGGCAACACAGGCGCGATGGCCTCTCGCCCCATCATTTCCCAGCACCCACACCAGAATAATAACTTTTGATGCTTTCTCTACACAACTGCAATGACTTTTCTTCTTTTGCCTTATTCCTTTATTGATAAAATGCACATCTTGGAGCTCCATTTGGACTTTATTCTCAATGCTCCAATAATGCTTGAATACCTACAAAAATGAATACAAAACCATCAAACGATACACTATGTACATGAAAAAGCAAATATACACAAACTAACCATATTTACATAAAAGTCGGGTTTATTCAACCGATATTAACAACAAAGAGTCGATAAGTGCAACAAAAGTATATACAAAAATAGCTACAACTTGCACTGATCAAAATCTCCCCAACTTGAACTTGTTTGTCCTCAAACAAGGCCAAACAAACTTAAAGAAGCAAAACTAATCAATCAATTAAGTATGAATCAACAGGTTCGAAAAACGAAAACAAATGTATGGTTCAAACATAAACGTACAAACAAGATAAATACTTACCACAATCCTACAACGACAACATGTAAACCAAACGAATCCTAAGTACAAAAATCATAGTAAACATTCTAAAATAAAACAAGCTTTATAATGAATCACACCTAGTAAAAATTCATCGGTAGATGAAGAACACACAAAGGTTAGGAACATTGACACTTATCCAACTATCTTGAAAACAAAAGACTAAATTATGCATTCATCCGAAAATTCACACTGAACATACAAAGGCAAGAGTCACAAGGGCTTTTCAAGGCTATAATGTGGTTTGGTTAACAAATAAGGGATAAGTCCTAAAGATAATCGAAACAAAAACTTTCCTAAACCTAAGGGAGTGATCAGCTCACAAGTTCAAACACAAATTTTTTATCAACTTTCTTCTTCATCCAAAAATTTTCAAACCAAAACACCATACTTATTAACACAACATTATTCCATATTGTTTTTTTTTCTTTTTCAAAGCTTTTTCAATTTTTTTATTTCTTTTTATTTTCTTTTTCTTTCTCTTTTTTTATTTTTCTTTCTTTTTCTCTTTCACAACCTTAAAGCAATCAACACATGAGCAAGAAAATATTGCTTTCCCCAACTTGAATTCAACCAAAATTAATGTGAATACTCCCTACTTTATAAGGCAAGATAAAAATTCAAACCATAAGTAATGGTTGAGGGTCCAAGAAAACAAAGAATCAACATCCATTCAAAAAGGAAAACCAAACACTCATAGACAAACATTAAGTTCATAAACAACATGGACATTGACAAAAAAAGGCTCAAAAGGGGTTAATAAAAGTTCACGCACTCACAAGGTTAATTGAATATTTGGCTAGGTAGTTGTGCTCAAAATCAAACAAAATGCCTTGATCATTTTCGTGTTTTCACACACTCAACAGAAACAAAAGATTAAACATAATGAAATCCACCTAAAACAAGAATTGTGGCTCCAACCTATATGAACACTGGAAAGCTTCTTCAAATTAAGGGTAAAAAGGAAACTAAAGTGATTCAAGTAATGAGAAAGTAATGCAAAAAGAATGAATAGTATAGTAATTATACAAATGAAAAGTTTCCTAAACATGTTATGTTATATAAAGTGATAAATGAGTATCTTGCGTGTAAGAACTTCAAAAACTATCATTATCATACATCCGCAAGTTAAAACACTCAATTTCAGACAATCACCAAATGTGACCTCAAGCAATCAAACCAAAATTAGAGTCCAAACAACAAGAAAATAATTACCACAACTAAACACTCAGGTGAAATTCAATAAACAAGTTAAAAAGTGAAGATTTAAGATTTTCGAACAGGTCCAATTTCAATTTATTTAAACAGAGATAACCTCACTATAAAAACCAAAACATTGAAAGACAATAAAACATGCTTGTTTTATGTCATAAGCTTGACTCCTATTATTTATACATGTTCCTCCAAGTTTCTTCCGCCCGGCTATTCTTAACTAAAATACGTAAGCAAACGTGAAAGAAACCAAACAAGTATACAACATTCATAAGTAAAGAAAACACATACAAATTCACAAATATAATAAACTTATATAAGTATAAATATGAAAAAAGTGAAAATAGAAGATATATAAAACATCTACAAAACTCAAACACAACGAAACTATCGCAATACGACCCAATAAAAATACTAATCCCCGACAATAGCGCCATTTTGCTGAGGCGGTAATTCACAAGCAAAAGTAAGTATTTATTTATTTAGTGCTACTGAATTTCCGTTTGATAAATCTCTAGTTAATGAGTTTTGGTTTTAATGGGTTGTTTGAAAGGAATGGTAAAAGGTATCAACATAAAATAAATAACTTCTTAAGACAAGAGAAACTTATCAAGCATGCTTATAATCTGCTCCTCACAAACTTGAACCTATCAACCAGTCATACTCAACCTACGATACTCATCGATGTCATTACATGTCAAACACAACACCCACTATATAACCTAGGTGGCGATCTCCCAACCAACCTCAACACCACAGAAGTCAATTGTGCTAATCGCATTGACAAACTCTCAGAACGACACAACCAACACAGAGGCATTAATCACATACACTAGTGTGAATAATAACTATAAATCTATCTATAAAATATAGACCTTATTAGATAATCATCTTAGATAAGATTTATAGCAATATATGTCTATAACAACCCAAACCCCTAAGCACAGAGCAAAAATCCAGGACAACAATTGAAAATATTTGTAAAGCAAGTTTTTTACAAAGCCATGGGCGATAAATATACACGAGTTCAAAGTAAATACATTACAAAACCCAACAAATAAAAATTACAAAAAGAAGAAGATAAATGAACCACAAATCTCTTGGTTTGTCATTGTCGATCAAAGAGCAGTCCACCCCGGATCATCCGTATGCAAGCTTCATATTTGTTTCTAATCTAATCCTAAATAAAAATGAGGGCTGGTGAATTTGGGAGCTAAAACTATCCCCAAATCCATAACCCTAACAAATGAAATGAAATAAAAATAAATACAAAATTATGTCCCACAATGCTCGCCTGGCGAGCTAAACCCGTCTCTCAGCGACACTCTTATTTTACACGACCCAACCTGTGCCTTGTATGCCACTGGTGAAAAATATCTACTCTCGTCTGACGAATGGAAGCTTCGCCAATTTACATTACGCTTCCACGCCCAGAGAGCTCCTAGCTAGCCCAAGTCAGTGGCTACTGGAAAGTTGATCCATTTTATTCGCGCATTCATTGCCCAGCAACTCACAGGCGATGGCCTCTCACCCTATTATCGCCCGGTGACGCACACTAGAACACTAACTTGTGTTGCTTTCTCTGAACAACTGCAATGGATTTTCTTCTTTTAACTTATTCCTTTATTGATCAAATGCTCATCTTGGAGCTCCATTTGTAATTTATTCTCAATGTTGCAATAATTCTTGAATACCTACAAAAATGAATACAAAACTATCAAACGATACACTATGTACATGAAATTGCAAATATACACAAACTAAATGTATTTACACAAAATTCAGGTTTATTCATTTTATATTAATAACAAATGGTCAATAAATGCAACAAAAATTATATACAAAAATAGCTACAATTTGCACTTATTAGTGGAGCATTACGCTAAAAGAATTCAAACATGAATTGAAGCATAATCCATATTCAAAGTCTTTTTTAGCCACCCTTTCTTCCCCAGTTAGGCTGTTGGAACCTCTCCAAAGAGAACCATATCCTTCAGATACCCCAAGTGGTATTCCTCACAGGTTTTCCTCAAACTATATCTTCTTGTTGTTGCTATCGGTAAGCATTATTGACCTTATGTCATTCTATTCCCACAAATCCATGATCAGATTTATAAACCTCGTGTATTCCTTTTAGAAAACTCTTGTGGCAGTATTTTTACCCGTATTTACCTTTGCAGTTATAGTGCGAGTCAGAGTTGGTGTATAATCTGTTTTTCTTTTCAATTTTTTGAACACCCATACTTTGTTTGTGGCAATTTAGATAATCGCCACTCTTGAAGAATTACACCCCGCTTCGGCCTGTGGGATAATGTCGTTCTTTTTCTTCGTGCAGATAACCAAGCTCCGTTATTGCTTACCTTTTGTAAGTCAGTCCCCTCTGCCTTTTGCGCGAGGGATATATCCCCAGTATTGTCCAGTGGTTACTGGCACCTTTTTCAAAATCCAATGGTTATTGGTACCTCCAGCAAAGTCCAATAGTTATTGGAATTCCTTCAAAGTCTAGTTGTTACTGGTATCCCTTGCAAAGTCAAGTGGGTACTGACATTTTCTTCAAAGTTCAGTGGTTACTTGAGTTCATCTCTCTTTTCAAGCCTAGTGGTTACTGGAATTCCTTTTGAAAACCAATCTTAGTTGGTGCACACTTAAAATCTTTCTTACCTTTTGTGAGCCCCCTAATTTTCCTTACGTATGAGGGATTTATTTCATTTCCGACCATTGAGTCGTGAGTTTCCAACCCCCGAGTTTTGAGTTTATTTTACTTTCTGACCCTCGAGTCATGAATTTCCAACCCCTAGTTGTGAGTTTCCAATCTTCTATTTCTTTTCCAACCCCTGAGTCGTGAGTTTCCAACCCCCAAGTTGTGAGTTTCCAATATATTTCTTTATTTCTTTTCCGACCCCCGAGTCATGAGTCTCCAACCTCTGAGTTATGATATGTTTCATTTCTCTCCAATCTCTGAGTCGTGAGTTTCCAACCCCTGAGTTATGAATTATTTGTTTCTTATCTGATCCTCGAGTCATGAGTTTCCAAGCCCGAGTTGTGAATTTTTAATATATATTTGGGTTTCTTTTCTGACCCCCAATTCACAAGCTTCCAACCTTTTGTTTCGTTTCCAACCCTCAAGTTGTGAATTATTTATTTCTTTTCTGACCCATGAGTCGTGAGTTCCCAATTATTTTTTTATTCTCCGATCCCCAAGTCTTGAGTTTCCAACCCCTGAGTTGTAATTGTGCCTTTCGGACCCCCAAGTCTAGAGTTTCCAACCTTGAGTCGTGAGTTTCCAACCCCCTAAGTTGTGTGTTGTTTCTTTTTTGACCCTCGAGTCATGAGCTTCTAACTCATGATTTGTTGATGTTTATCATTTACCCCCCAAAGATTTTTTTCAGCATCCAGTCGTCAGTGTTGTGTATGTGGCTCTTGTGGAACCTGTAAGATTTGTGTTTATGCGTTTCGTGCTTGGACAGTGTTTGGCGGGGAAAGTGTACCCTGACTTGCTTGAATTTTGAATTAGCGCATTCTGTCAGAATATGCTGACGAGAGGCATTGAGGGGGTTGTAGTCGTGAAAACGACCAGCTGGGCCCCTAATAAGTGCAAATTGTAGTTATTTTTGTATATACTTTTTGTTGCACTCGTCGACTTTTTGTTGTTAATATTGTTGAATAAACCTGACTTTTGTGTAAATACATTTATTTTATGTTTATTTGTGTTTTTGGGTGCATAGTGTAGCATTTTATGTTTTTCCATTCATTTTATAGGTATTGACGCATATTTGGAGCATGAGGAATAAAGTGTCGAAGACACGACTTTAAACGCGCGATTTTGAGCAACTCGTCAATGAATAAGGTTCAAAATCAAAGAATAAGAAATCATCAATTTGGTTTATATTTAGGGATTGTCATATATATAATTGAATAAGCTTTCCAACACTTTGAACCCGGCGTAAATTGGAGTTACGGTTTTCAACTTATGGCGAAAACAAACAACTGATTTTTTCTCTCATCAGATTAGAGCGCGTTTAGCGTGATTGTGACGCTTAGCACGGTCCCCTGGACAGAATTGCGTTAAAAGGGCCAAAATACACATTTTTAGGTTATGCTTCGGGGTATTTGTTCTCAACTTATCAAACCTTCATTTTTTGATAGATTAGCTTAGAAAACAACATTAAGGTCTTGCTTATGGATGATTGAAGGTGGATTTCTCTTCGACTGACATTGACAAACCGAAAGATTTGTGGTTTATCTCTTCAACCCTCTTTTTATTTATCTTTTGTTGGGTATTGTTTGTATATTTACTTTGAACATATGTATATTTGTTGATCATGGTGTTGTGTAAAGCTTGCTTTACAAACCAATATTGGTGTCTTCTTTGATCTTTTTGCTTTATGTTTGGATTTGGGTTGTTATTGACATATACGTCATAAATCTTGATTAGGGATGGGTAATGTCATACCCCATTTTCCCCCTAATCTGTTCATTCATGACATCACGTGCATTTACATCATAAATTTTTCATTCATTTGAGGTATTAAAAAATGGGCTCAAATGGCTCTTGATGTTAGGGTTTTCCCCTAATGAATTGAGGTTACTATCTCTCTCAAGTTGATTCCACCGTTTCATTTATCTATCTTGGTATGAAACCAAAGTTTTGGATCCACAAGCATCATAAGCATTTTCCTTGGCAAGGTTCCTCGAGATACAAGTTTTTCTTCATCTGAATTTCTTCAAGAAACCAGTGCATTAGGATTTGACTTGTGTACTCAAGAATTTATCATGAATTCAATGTGAATGTCTTTGAGCTAGGTTTTATTCCTCTCGGTGTCTCGAGCTTTCTTCATCAATGTACACTCAGAGAAAATGCATTAGGGTTTCTCCTATCTTGCTTGAGCATTGATAATGATTCTTCAACAAAGTTCATCAGGCTAGGGTTTACATCTTATCATGCTGGAGTTTGCCAACATTTCAATTGAAATTCATTGGATTTCATACTTCAAGACCTATCATTCATCTTTAAGTCGTTTCTCAAGACATTGATTTTGTTTCAAGATTAATGGTTATCAAGCTAGGACGGTTTTATGGATTAAATTGCGAAACATGAATCATGGTACAAGAATGAAGTTGTGAATATTTGTGATCAAGGCATTATTATCTCACTTGAAGTATTTGTTTGTTTCAAACCAAGATACATTCGCCATTTCAAAGTTTCATCCATGTTTAGCATGTTTAAAAATCCAACAATCAAAAGGTATTACAAAGTTAAATCAAAGTAGCATGTGGGGTCTCAAGGTAAGGATGGAGATAATCTAAAGAGTGGAATTGTTGTAGACCGAGCCATAGTTGCCTTATTTTTCAATGGCATGCGCTACATGTGTTGTTTATAGATTCACATGATTCAAAAGAAATTCACAATTCGAAATCCGAAAGACCAATTATTCATATATTTCAATTCTTCCTATTCAAGATTCATTCAATAGTAGTTCAAGCTTCAAATTTCTATGCAATTCAAAGTTTCAAAAATACAAAAATATTCATCATTCTAAATTTAAGATCAAACATCCATTCAATGTTTTTTTACATATCCAAATTACATTTAAGCTTCACAAATCCAAATAGGGTGTCAATTTTTCTTAGCCTAACTGTCACTCTCATACCATAAGTCATCTTCTTTCTTTCAAATGGCCAATGCCTACACCATGAAGTAACAACACAAAGAGCCCCGCACTGCATCGCTGGAAACCGCAGCCTACAATGTAAGAGAAAAACTGTCCAAAATTGCCATTATTTTTTCTTGTGCCATGTTGAACCAAAACATCTCCAAAGTGGTTGCAATTTTGTTCAAAAAATCTTCTTGAAATCAGCTCTACATAAGTTTTTATGGCAGCAGGAAATCAGAAAAAGTATTATATCTAAAGAAAGTAAACAAAGCAGAAGGAAGATGGAAAGCAAATATCCAAACCTGCTAAAAATGCAACCCTGCATTGTTTCAAAACCACTCCAAAAAATAAGTAAATAATAAAAGCTGGTGCAGAACCATGGGCTAGCATTGGTTCAAGAAGAAGAAATCAGCCCTGCATTAAGTATTGTGACAGCAGGAAAATCAGAAAAAATATTATATCTACAAAAAATACCGAAAGCAGAAAGTGCAGAGGAAAATAAGTATGGAATTAAAAATACAGAAGGAGAATTTCATAGCAAGCTTGATGTCAAATGTTATAGCTCAGCAGTTTAAAAAACTTCTCCAACAAGCTTCATAACAGAATTGGAAATGAGAAATGAGATTCAATCCCAACCATTCATTTGTTATAACAGATTTTTAAAATCAAGGGATGAGATGTTTTTTACCTATAGAAAACTTCTCGGAGAAGCTAAGCCAACAGTTATAAATATGAGCTTCTGTTTCAATCTGGAGAGGAGAAGAAAAACATGATTGATTTCTGCACAAAAAAACTTCTGTGAAGCAGTAAAATTCCTCTACAATTTCATGCCCAAAACTTGATCTCAGAAAGCTTCCTCTGCGGAATTCCTTTACAGTTTCTCTGCGACTCCAATCTTCATCTCACAACAGCATCAATATTCATCAATCATCATCATTACTGCAATATCATCTTCATCTTCCTCGCATACACATCATACAACAACACCTCTGCTTCAGCATATTCATCACAGTTTCGCAAGTACAACAACGAATGCTTGAGAAGTAATCAAAATGGAATCAGAGAAGAAAAGAAAACGAATTCAAAATACGCATACCTGAGTCGCTGTTCTCCAGTTTTCTATTCGTTTTCATCAAGCTTGAAGAGCCACCCGAGTTCTCCGGTAGGTAAGCCTTACATTACTTATTGTTTCTGCATCCCTGTGTGTTAAGATCAGTAGCGTATAGTGTTTTTGTTTCCTTCCATTTCGGATTTCATCGTGAACGAACCGAGAACGTGTTGACTGTTGAGCGCAATGGTTGGAAGTTGGATGTGGATGAGTGCAGGAGATGAAGCTGATGAAGCAGAAAACGAACTTTGATGTTGAGCGAAGGCGAGGTTAAAGAGCTTTGAGTGAGCCTCATTTGAGTTGAGCGAATCAGAGATGAACATTGGAAGAAGAGAAATGACACGATGATAATGTGATTGAAGCGAGGTCCGCGATTGGAGACGAAGACGTATCAGAAGAGTCGAATCGAAGATAGTGTTCGAAGAAGATGAGATGTAGCACGAAGAATCGACGCCGAAGATAAGCGACGATGCATATCGAGTTGATGCTGTCGATGGTGGACTATTGATCTTGTCGAAGCGAGCGGTGATAGAGTGAAGTCGAATCATAGATTGAAGGTGATGACCACGGTGAAATAGAGACTTGAATCTGAGATGAGGTTGAGCGTCGAAGTTGCGACGTCGGAGAGAGAGGAAGGTAGTGTCGTTCATGGATGGAAGAAGGGAAAGCTGAGAGTTGTTTGCGATGAAGATGAGAACCCTATCCCTCTCAAAACGGCAACGTTCAACTATTCTTTTTAATTTTTTTACTAGATAAAAATTGAAATAAAATAAATACTGGAATTAAAAAAAATGGAAATTGGATTGAGGTTATTTTTGTTTTGGACCGGAATTAAAATTCTTTGGGCCTATATTGAAATTTTGCGCACAACAAGCCCATAGCATTTTTTTAGCACATCTATTTTCTGAACAAAAACTCTTAATTGGGCCTCATTTTTTAACCTCCCTTAAGCCCATACTGCCATTTTTTTTTGGAGCTTGTTACAAAAACTTGTGTTGGACCCTTCAGCATGGGCCTAGTGTCCCATTTGGTTGCAAGACATCCAAGCCAAACTTTATACCTCCCTCTATTTTCTATTCTTTTATGTTTTTTTTAAATCTATTTTCTTTTATTGTTTTTTTTAGATATTAAGATGATAAAAAAATAAAAAAATAATAAAAAGATATATATATATATATATATATATATATATATATATATATATATATATATATATATATATATATATATATATATATACTTTAGATTTTTTTAGAAGTGTTTTAATTAGTTTTTACTCTTATATTTCATCATTTTTTTTATCTCTTTTTAAATCAAATTTACACATCATGTCTTATGTGTTTTGTTTGTGTAAAATTGACCAAATAAAATACTCCAACTCATTCAAATCATTTTGTGCTCTTTGTGCACTTTTCTCTTTTAAAAATCTTTTCGCCAAAAGATTAGACTCTTGTCAACCCTTGTAGTGATGCAAACAACTATACTTTTACAATATATAGTGAAGTGAGATATTTTCCACTTGGGTGTTGAGTGAGGCATTGTTGATTTTAAAATCCAAGCCATATCCTCCACTTTGAGATGATACAAATTCTCCTTTCTCATGATTGTGGGTAGTAAGTATGTTTTCCACACGGACAATGACGGTGATGTCTTATCTCATAAAATTAACCAACACACATGTGTTTAAAAAAATTTAAAAGAGGAACTACGAGTTTTTTGATTCCTCCTGGGATACGTAGGCGCTGGATTGAAGATCCGGGCGAACGCAATAATAAAAAAAAACTTTCTTTTTCCCCAAATTGATTCATTCATGCAAATAACTTTTTTTAATAGTCGACATACACAAATTTACGAAGAGGTTCCTGCGGAGTACCATAGATGTTTAGGGTGCTAATACCTTCCCTTTGCATAACCAACCCCCTTACCTTGAATCTTTCCCCCTCTTTTTGGGTTATTCGCTCTTTTCTCATTTCTTTGGAAACAATAAAGCACGGTGGCCATTTTTTATTTTTGATTTGTATGAAGACTAGTCAATCCAATGGCTTAGTCTTGAACATTTCTACCGCTATAGGTATCTATTAGTTTCTAAATTCTAGAGATATACTTAGAGCTAATATTCACTTTGGGTTCTAAAGCTTAATGCCTCTGTGTTGTTGTAGCACGCAAGACATTGATGATAAAGTAATACGATTGGTCTCGCAACTTGGCGGTAGACATAACCTTCGTTGTGGGTACATCTCATGTTGTCCGTGATGATTTTGATGATTACAGTAGGTTAAGTGCAACTGATCGATAAATTTAAGTTCGTGACAAGTAGTGTACATTTATACCAGATAAGTTGTCAATCCTTTATAGTTTTTGTTTAACTTTATTTTTTGTTGATACATTTTCCATACAACCCATTCCACCCCCTAACTCATTAACGATAGATTTGTCAAACGAAAATTCAATAACCAATCTCTGTGGATACGAAACGATATAACCTATATCACTCGGTAAATTAAGAACCTACTTTTTGCTTGCCGCTATACCACATCAACAAAATGGTGTTGTGCCGCTTAACGCACTTTCTTGTGCTGCGCAAGTGAAGTTTTTTTTAGTGTTCACTTGGCGGTCCTTTTTCCCACTTTCACCAAGACTTTAATCGTAAATAGTATAAATATAATTACTTCTTTTGTTGTTGTTTGGACTCAAATTTTCTTTCGATAGCTTGAATCAGCTTTTGGTGATTTTCCAAGTTTATGTATTTCAATTTGCAAAGGCATGGTAATGATTTTGTTAAAGTTTTGTACACGTTCAAAGTATGTGTTTATCGCTTTGTATACTTTAACATATTTATTATACTTAGAATTTATACAATTTTTATGTCATTCATTCTTTTGTATAATTTTTCATTTGTGAATTACTTTAGTTCCTACCCTTTTTGTGAGGTCGTTTTCCATTGTTCACATATGCTGGAGACACCACAACTCTTATTTTAAATGGATTATATTGTCCTTAATCTTTTGTTTGTATTAATTTTGTGAAATCTTTAACATGATCACGACATTTTTTTGTTCCATTTTTAGCACAACTACCCCTTGGCCAAATAGTCAATTCACCTTGTGAGTGTGTGAACTTTTGCTAACCCCTTTTCATCCTTTTTATCGATATCCATGTTGTTTTTTCTAAATACTTGTTTATGATTGTTTGGTTAATTTTTGAATGGATAGTGATTCTTTGTTTTCTTGAACCTTTAACTATAAGTTATAGTTTGAATTTTTTTTCCTTGCCTTAGAAAGTAGGGAGTATTCACATTATGATATGGTTGAATTCAAGTAGATATTTGTTTTCTCACTTATGTTGTAGATTTCTATGAGGTTGTAAAAGAAAGAAAAAGAAAAAAAAACTGAAAAGAAAAAGAAGGAAAAAAATGAAGAGAAAAGCTTTGACAAAGAAAAACAAAAAGAGTTCGAATAATAGTGCTAATAAGTGATGTGTGTTGGTTCAAAATTTGGAATGAAGAAGAAGATTGGTTGAAATTATTTTGCTTGAGTCTTTGTGAGTTGATCACTCCCTTAGGTTTAGGGAAGTTTTTGTTTAAATTAGCTTTAGGATTTATCCCTTATTTGTTAACCAAGCCACATTACAACCTTGAAAATCCCTCGAGATTCTTGCCTTTTTATTTTTAATATGAGATTTTGGATGAATGCTAATTTAATCTTTTGCTTGCAAGATTGTGGATGAGTGAAAATACCTTATTTTGTGTGTTTTTCATCTACTGATGATTGATTTTGCTAGATCTGATTCATTCGTGAACTAGTATTGTTTTAGAATATTTGGCATGTTCTTTGTATTTAGTATTTGTTTCATGTTTATGTTATCATCGTAGTTTAGTGGTAAGTATGTTTCTTCGTGTGAAACGTTTTTCATTTGAGTCATTGCATTTGTTTTTCATGTTCAAAACTTATTGATTTATGATTCTTTGGTTTATTACTTTTGGTTCTTTAAGTTGTTTTTCTTTGTTTGAGGAAAAACAAGTTCATGTTGTGGAGAGTTTGATAAGTGCAAATTGTAGTTATTTTTGTTTATACATTTTGTTGCACTTATCGACTTTTTGTTGTTAATATTATTGAATAAACCCGACTTTTGTGTAAATACGTTTAGTTTGTGTTTATTTGTGTTTTTATGTACATAGTGTACTGTTTGATATTTTTCCATTCATTTTATATGTATTGACGCGTATTTGGAGCATGAGCAATAAAGTGTGGAAGACACGGCTTCAAACGCGCAATTTTGAGCAACTCGTCAACGAATAAGGCTCAAAATAAAGAATAAGAAATCATAAATTTGGTTAATATTTAGGCATTGTTAGATAGGTAATTTAATAAGCTTTCCTACGCTTCAAACTGGGCATAAATCGGAGTTACGGTTCTCAAGTTATGGCGAAAACAAAAAGCTAATTTTTTTCTCATGACAGTAGAGCGTGCTATGGGGATTGTGCCGCTTAGCGCGGTCCCTTGGACAAAATTTCGTTAAAAGGGCCAAAATACACATTTTTTGGGTTATGTTTTTGGGTATTTGTTTCAAACTCATCAAACCTTCATTTTTTTATAGATTAACTTAGAAGACAACATTAGGGTCTTGCTTTTGGATGCTTAGAGGTGGATTTCTCTTCGACCGGCACTGACAAACTGACAAACTGGATTTCTCTTTTGTTGGGTATTGTTTGTATATATACTTTGAAAATATGTAAATATTTTATCATGATGTTGTATAAAGGTTACTTTACAAATCAATCTTGATGTCTTCTTTGATCTTTTTGCTTTATGTTTGGATGTGGGTTTTTATCGACAGATACCTCACAAATCTTTATTAGGGATGGATATCTATTAGTTTCAATATTCTAGAGATATATTTAAAGCTAATATTCACTTTGGGTGCTAAAGCTTAATGCCTCTGTGTTGTTGTACCGCGAAAGACATTGCCAATAGAGTAATATGGTTGGTCTCATGACTTGGCATACGACATAACTTTCATTGTGGGTACATCTTGTGGTGTCCGTGATGATTTTAACGAGTACAGTAGGTTAAGTGCAACTGATCGATAGATTTAACTTTGTGACGAGTAGAGTACATTCATACCAGATACTTTGTCTATCCTTTATAGTCTTTGTTTACATTTATTTTTTGTTGATACATTTTCCATACAACCCATTAAATCCCCTAACTCATTAACGATAGATTTGTCGAACGGAAAATCAATAACAAATCTCTATGGATACGATACGATATAACCGATATCACCCGGTAAATTAATAACTTACTTTTTGCTTGCCGCTATACCGTAGCAACAAAATGGCATCGGGCCGCTTAGCACGCTCTCCTGTGTTGCGTCAGTGATGTTTTTTTTAGTGTTCACTTGGCCATCCTTTTACCACTTTCACCAAGGCTTTAAATAGTAAATAGTATTAATATAATTACTTCTTTTGTTGTTGTTTGGACTCAAATTTTGGTTCGATAGCTTGAAGTCGATTTCGGTGATTTTCTAAGTTTGAGTGTTTCAACTTGCGAATGTGTGGTAATGATTTTGCTAAAGTTTTATATACTTTAAAGGTATGTGTTTATCGCTTTCTATACTTTAGCATATTCATGATAATTAGACTTTATACAATTTTTATGTCATTCATTCTTTTGTATATGTGGGTTTTTGGATCGAACTCTAGTTGGTCGAAGTACTTGCTGTAGTCGAAGAAGGTTCTAGCATGTATTTGTCGAAGGATGCTTGTCGAATTAGGTTTTAGTGTTTAAACCCTAATTTGTTAAGTTAGCTTGTTTGTTAAGTTAGCTTGTATAATGGGCCTTGTGGAAAAAGTCCATTAGTTAGTATGTTAGGTTTTATTATAAATAGCATACTAGTCTCTCATCATTGCCATCACAGCAAATCCTATTTTAGGGTGAGAGGGTTATTTGTTATTCTTGTAAACTTGTAATCTTGTTTCCAAAGAGAAAGTAAAGAATAGCAGTTATAACAAATTCTTGTGTTCTTCTTCTTCCTTGTTCTTTATTCTTCCCTTATTCTATACTTTGTTATTGGCATTGAATTCACAACAAATTGGTGCGGTGAGCGTGGAGAAGATGCCTTCAACAAAGTATGAGATCGAAAAGTTCACCGGAGTGAATGATTTCGGTCTATGGCGCTTGAAGATGAAAGCTCTACTGGTTCAGCAGGGTTGTTTGGAAGCGTTGAAGGGAGCGACAGCGATGGACGCTGCGCTAACAGAAAGAGAGAAGACGACCATGATCGAGAAAGCACACAGCGCAATTTTGTTGAGCCTTGGTGATAAGGTTCTTCGACAGGTATCAAAGGAGACGACGGCATCAGGGTTATGGGTGAAACTTGAAAGTTTGTATATGACCAAATCTCTGGTAAATCGACTCTACCTGAAGCAAGCTTTGTATTCATTCAAGATGATCGAAGACAAAGTGTTGGCTGAGCAGTTGGATATGTTCAACAAGCTGATTCTTGATCTTGAAAATATTGATGTAAAGATTGATGATGAAGATCAAGCGCTGTTATTATTGTGCGCTTTGCCCAGATCACATGCTCACTTCAAAGAAACCCTCTTGTATGGAAGAGAGTCCCTGACCTTTGAAGAAGTTCAATCAGCCTTGTACTCTAAGGACTTGAACGAACGTAAGGAGCATAAACCTTCGACGGTTGGTGAAGGTTTGGCTGTTAAAGGAAAATTCGACAAGAAGAAAGGTAAAAATCAGTCGAAGTCTTATAGTGGTGACACATCTGGTATTAGATGCTATCACTGTAAGAAAGTAGGTCACACAAGAAAGGTGTGCCCTGAACGCCTGAAAGATCATGGAGGTAAGGATAATGGCAATGCTGCTATTGTCCAAGATGATTTCGAATCATCTGATGTTCTTGTGGTTTCAAGCAACAACTCGTCGAAGGAGTGGATTATGGATTCTGGATGCACTTGGCACATGACTCCAAACAAAGACTTGTTCGAAGAATTATGTGATCAAGATGGTGGATCTGTATTGCTGGGAAACAACAAAGCTTGCAAGATTGCAGGCGTTGGATCTGTGAGATTCAAGCTCCATGATGAGTCAATAAGATTGCTGACTGAAGTCAGGTATGTACCTGATTTGAAGAGAAATTTGATTTCTCTTGGTGAATTCGACAAGAAAGGATATGTTTTTCAAGGAGAGAAAAGTATCCTGAGAGTCATGAAAGGGTCGAAGGAAGTCTTGAGAGGCGTGAAGAAACAAGGCTTGTATACCCTTGAGGCTGAAGTTGTAAGTGGTTCGACAAATGTTGCATCCACGAAACCTTTGTCGAAGACAGAAATTTGGCACATGAGATTGGGCCATGTCAGTGAAAGGGGTCTGGTCGAATTAGGGAAACAAAATCTGCTTGGTGGAGATAAAGTCGAAAAGCTGAAGTTTTGTGAACCCTGTGTACTTGGAAAGTCCTGTAGAATGAAGTTCAACAAAGGCAAACAAAGAACACATGGATCCCTTGATTACATCCATGCTGATCTTTGGGGGCCTGCAAGGTGTCCATCACATTCAGGAGCAAAGTATTTTCTATCCATAGTAGATGACTATTCCAGAAAGTTATGGGTATTCATCCAGAAGACTAAGGATGAAACTTTTGAGAATTTCAAAAGTTGGAAGACTCTTGTCGAAAATCAAACTGGCAGAAAGGTAAAAAGGTTGAGAACCGACAATGGCCTTGAGTTTTGCAATGAGGCGTTCGACAGTTTTTGTGTTGCCTCTGGTATTGCAAGGCACAGAACTACCGCAGGTACTCCACAACAAAATGGTTTGGCTGAAAGGTTTAATCGAACTATTTTGGAGAGAGTCAGATGCATGTTGACTAGTGCGGGATTAAAGAAGGTGTTTTGGGCTGAGGCTGTTTCGACAGCAGCATATCTGATAAACAGATGTCCTTCGACAGCGTTAGATATGAAGACACCTGAAGAAGTTTGGTCGGGACATCCACCAGATCTCGACAAACTAAGAGTATTTGGCTGTGTAGCCTATGCTCACATTAGGCAAGACAAGGTCGAACCTAGAGCTCTGAAATGCATGTTTATGGGATACCCTGAAGGAGTGAAAGCTTATAGGCTATGGTGCCTAGAGCCAGGTCACAGGAGGTGTATCACCAGTCGAGATGTAGTTTTCAATGAAACTGAAATGGCTTTCAAGAAGACTGATGATGTTGACGAAGAGCTGGAACAGGTAGAGATTCCTGTTGAGGTGGAGCATGTTGATGCTGAAATGCGTATCCCAGATGAAGTCGAAGAAGAAACAGAAGACCCTGATGATGTTGAGGAAACTGTTGATGACTACCTATTGTCGAGAGATAGGCAAAGAAGAGTCATAAAACCACCTCAGAGACTTGGATATGCAGATCTTGTAGCTTATGCCTTAATCTCTGCAAGTGAAGTTCTAGACGAAGAACCTAGAGATTATAAGGAAGTTATAAGGAGTCGAATGAAGACTGAATGGCTAAAGGCCATGGATGATGAGATGAAATCTCTTCATAATAATCACACTTGGGAACTAATCAAGAAACCTGTTGGGGCAAGGTTAGTCAGCTGTAAGTGGATTTTCAAAGTTAAGGAAGGAATTGAAGGAGTAATGTCGAAGAGGTACAAGGCAAGATTAGTCGCAAGGGGTTTCACTCAGAAAGAAGGTGTCGACTTCAATGATGTATTTTCCCCTGTTGTGAAGCACAGATCCATTCGAATGTTGCTTGCCATGGTGGCTCAGTTCGACCTTGAACTGGAACAAATGGATGTGAAGACTGCGTTCTTGTATGGTGACTTAGACGAAACAATCCTGATGAGGCAACCTGAAGGGTATGTCGAAAAGGGGAAAGAAGATTATGTGTGCAAACTGAAGAAATCTTTATATGGACTCAAACAATCTCCTCGACAGTGGAATAAGAGATTCGACAAGTTCATGGAACACATAGGTTTCATTCGAAGTCAGTTCGACCATTGTGTTTACTCCAGATTTCGACCTGAAAATTCATTTGTTATTTTGTTGCTTTATGTTGATGATATTCTGATAGCAAGCAACAATGTCGAAGATGTTATGAGGGTGAAGGCTGAACTCAATAAGGAGTTCGACATGAAGGATCTGGGAGCTGCATCTAGGATTCTTGGAATTGACATTCGAAGAGATAGAAAGCAGTCGAAATTATGCTTATCTCAAGAGGCATACCTACGAAAGATTCTTGACAAGTTTGGTATGTCGAATTCAAAGCCTGTTGTGACTCCAACAAACCCTCAATTCAAGCTGAGCATTGATCAATGTCCCAGTACTGATGTCGAAAGAACCTATATGAATAGCATCCCATATGCTAATATAGTTGGTTCTTTGATGTATGCTATGGTCTGTACTAGACCCGATATAGCATATGCAGTAAGTCTTGTAAGCAGGTACATGGCGAATCCTGGAAAGGCTCACTGGCAAGCGTTAAAGTGGATTTTAAGGTACATAAATGGGTCTCTGAACAGAGTCTTAATTTATGGTGGAGCCTTGGGTGAAGATAGTAAAGCAGCAGTCGAAGGCTATGTTGACTCCGATTATGCAGGTTGTATGGATTCCAGAAAATCTATTTCTGGATATGTTTTCACTATGTTTGGTACAGCAATTAGTTGGAAAGCAACTCTTCAGAAGGTTGTTGCCTTATCAACTACTGAAGCAGAATATATTGCCCTAACTGAAGCTGTGAAAGAAGCATTGTGGCTTGAAGGTTTTGCAAAGGAGCTGAAACTTCAAGGTCAAGGTATCACTGTTAAATGTGATAGTCAAAGTGCAATACACCTGTCGAAGAACTCAGCCTATCATGAGCGAACCAAGCACATAGATGTGAGGCTGCATTTCGTCAGAGGGGTAATCGAGCGTGGAGAAGTCCAAGTGCTGAAGGTCTCGACAGACCACAATGCTGCTGATATGATCACCAAAACATTGCCAAGTTGCAAGTTTTTCCACTGTATGCAATTGATAAAGCTGCATGAAGAAAGCTAGTTAGTGTCTCTTGATGCTGTAGAGTTAGGTCCAAGGTGGAGATTTGTGGGTTTTTGGATCGAACTCTAGTTGGTCGAAGTACTTGCTGTAGTCGAAGAAGGTTCTAGCATGTATTTGTCGAAGGATGCTTGTCGAATTAGGTTTTAGTGTTTAAACCCTAATTTGTTAAGTTAGCTTGTTTGTTAAGTTAGCTTGTATAATGGGCCTTGTGGAAAAAGTCCATTAGTTAGTATGTTAGGTTTTATTATAAATAGCATACTAGTCTCTCATCATTGCCATCACAGCAAATCCTATTTTAGGGTGAGAGGGTTATTTGTTATTCTTGTAAACTTGTAATCTTGTTTCCAAAGAGAAAGTAAAGAATAGCAGTTATAACAAATTCTTGTGTTCTTCTTCTTCCTTGTTCTTTATTCTTCCCTTATTCTATACTTTGTTATTGGCATTGAATTCACAACAGTATACTTGTTCATTTGTGAATCACTTTAGTTCCTACCCTTCTTGTGAGGTAACTTTCCATTGTTCACATATGCTGGAGACCACAACTCTTGTTTTAATTGGATTTTATTATACTTAATATTTTGTTTATATTGATTGTGTGAAAGCTTGAACATGATCAAGACATTTTTTTTGTTTCATTTTGAGCACAACTACCCCTTGGCCAAATATTCAATTTACCTTGTGAGTGTGTGAACTTTTGTTAACTCCCTTTGAGCCTTTTTATCGATATCCATGTTGTTTTTGCTAAATGCTTGTCTATGAGTGTTTGATTCATTTTTGTATGCATATTGATTCTTTGTTTTCTTTAACCTAAGACTATGAGTTGTAGTTTGAATTTTTACCTTGCCTTAGAAAGTAGACAGTATTCACATTAAGATATGGTTGAATTCAAGTAGAGATTTGTTTGCTCACTTATGTTGTTGATTGCAATGAGGTTGTAAAAGAAAGAAAAATAAAAATATGTGAAAAAGAAGTGAAAAGTAAAAAAAAAAAGAAAAAAAGAGTTCGAATAATAGTGCTAATAATTGATGTGTGTTGGTTCGAAATTTGGAATGAAGAAGAAGTTTGGTTTAAATGATTTTGCTTGAACCTTTGTGAGTTGATCACTCCCTTAGGTTTAGGCAAGTGTTTGTTTCAATTATCTTTAGGATTTATCCCTTGTTATTTAACCAAGCCACGTTACAACCTTGAAAAGATCTTTATATTCTTGCCTTTTTATTTTTAATATCAGTTTTTGGATGAATGTTAATTTAGTCTTTTGTTTGAAAGATTGTGGATGAGTGAAAATACCTTATTTTATGTGTTTTTCATCTACTAATGATTGATTTTCTAGATGTGATTCATTCTTGAACTAGTATTGTTTTAGAATGTTTGACATGTTATTTTTATTTAGTATTTGTTCCATGTTTATGTTATCGTCGTAGTTTAGTGATAAGTATGTTTCTTCGTGTGTACCGTTTTTCATTTGAGCCATTGCATTTGTTTTTCATTTTCAAAACTTGTTGATTCATGATTATTTGGTTTATTAATTTTAGTTCTTTGAGTTGTTTGTCTTTGTTTGAGGACAAAGAAGGTCAAGTCGGGGAGAGTTTGAGAAGTGCAAATTTTAGCTATTTTTGTATATACTTTTTGTTGTTAATATTGTTGAATAAATCTGACTTTTATGTAAATATGTTTAGTTTGTGTTTTTTTGTGTTTTTGTGTACATAATGTACCGTTTGATGTTTTTCCATTCATTTTATAGTATTGACGCATATTTTGAGCATAAGCAATAAAGTGTGGAAGACACGGCTTCAAACGCGCTATTTTGAGCAACTCGTCAATGAATAAGGCTCAAAATCAATGACTCAGAAATCATAAATTTGGTTGATATTTAGGCATTGTTAGATAGATGATTGAATAAGATTTCCAACGCTTCGAACTGGGCGTAAATCGGAGTTACGGTTCTCAAGTTATGGCGAAAACCAAAGCTGATTTTTTTCTCATGACAGTAGAGCGCGCTTAACGGGATTGTGCCACTTCCCTTTGACAAAATTGCGTTAAAAGGGCCAAAATACACATTTTTAGGTTATATTTTGGGAAATTTGTTCCTAACTCATGAAACCTTCATTTTTTGATAAATTAGCTTAGAAAATATCATTAGGGCCTTGCTTATGAATGATTTGAGGTGAATTTCTCTTCGAACAACGCTTACAAACCGGAAGATTTATGGTTTATCTCATCTCCCCTCTTTTCATTTCTCTTTTTTTGGGTATTGTTTGTATATTTACTTTGAACATATGTATATTTTTATCATGGTGTTGTATAAAGATTACTTTACAAATCAATCTTGATGTCTTCTTTGATCTTTTTGCTTTATGTTTGGATTTGGATTGTTATAGACATATACCTCACGAATCTTGATTAGAGATGGATATCTATTACTTTCTAAATTCTAGAGATATATTTAAAGCTAATATTCACTTTGGGTAGCTTAATGCCACTGTGTGGTTGTAGCGCTCAAGACTTTGTCGATAGAGTAATACGGTTGGTCTCGTGACTTGGCGTTAGACATAACCTTCATTGTCGGTACATAACGTGGTTTCTGTAATGATTTTGACGAGTAAAGTAGGTTGATTGCAACTGATCGATAGATTTAAGTTTGTGACGAGTAGTGTACATTCATACCGGATAATTTGTCTATCCTTTATAGTTTTTGTTTACATTTCTTTTTTGTTGATACCTTTTGCATACAACCCATTAAACCCCCTAACTCATTAACGATAGATTTGTCTAACAGAAATTCAATAACAAATATCTGTGGACACGATACGATATAACTTATACCACCCGGTAAATTAGTAACTTACGTTTTGCTTACCGCTATACCGCAATAATAAAATGGCGTCATGCCGCTTAGCGTGCTCTCCTGTGCTGCGCCAATGAAGTTTTTTTTTGTGTTAACTTGGCCATCCTTTTTCCAACTTTAACCAAGGCTTTAAATAGTAAATAGTATTAATATAATTACTTCTTTTGTTGTTGTTTGGACTCAAATTTTGGTTCGATAGCTTGAAGTCGATTTCGGTGATTTTCCAAGTTTGGGTGTTTCAACTTGCGAATGTGTGGTAATGATTTTGTTAAAGTTTTATACACGTTCGAGGTATGTGTTTATCGCTTTCTATACTTTAGCATATTCATGATAATTAGACTTTATAAAAAATTTATGTCATTCATTCTTTTGTATACTTGTTCATTTGTGAATCACTTTAGTTCCTATCCTTTTTATGAGGTAGCTTTCCATTGTTCACATATGTTAGAGACCACAACTCTTGTTTTAATTGGATTTTATTATACTTAATATTTTGTTTGTATTTATTGTGTGAAAGCTTGAACATGATCAAGACTTTTTTTTGTTCCATTTTGAGCACAACTACCCCTTGGCCAAATATTCAATTTACCTTGTGAGTGTGTGAACTTTTGTTAACTCCTTTTGATCCTTTTTATCGATATCCATGTTGTTTTTGCTAAATGCTTGTCTATTAGTGTTTGATTCATTTTTGTATGCATATTGATTCTTTGTTTTCTTTACCCTTAGACTATGAGTTGTAGTTTGAATTTTTACCTTGCCTTAGAAAGTAGGGAATATTCACATTAAGATATGGTTGAATTCAAGTAGAGATTTGTTTGCTCACTTATGTTGTTGATTGCTATGAGGTTGTAAAAGAAATACAAATAAAAATATGTGAAAAAGAAGTGAAAAGTAAAAATAAAAAAATAAAAAAAAAGAGTTCGAATAATAGTGCTAATAATTGATGTGTGTTGGTTCGAAATTTGGAATGAAGAAGAAGTTTGGTTTAAATGATTTTGCTTGAGTCTTTGTGAGTTTATCACTCTCTTAGGTTTAGGCAAGTGTTTGTTACAATTAGCTTTAGGATTTATCCCTTGTTATTTAACCAAGCCACGTTACAACCTTGAAAAGACCTTTTTATTCTTGCCTTTTTATTTTTAATATGAGTTTTTGGATGAATGCTAATTTAGTCTTTTGTTTGCAAGATTTTGGATGAGGTAAAATACCTTATTTTGTGTGTTTTTCATCTACAGATGATTGATTTTGCTAGATGTTATTCATTCGTGAACTAGTATTATTTTAGAATGTTTGACATGTTATTTGTATTTAGAATTTGTTCCATGTTTATGATATTGTCGTAGTTTAGTGGTAAGTATGTTTCTTCGTGTGTACCGTTTTTCATTTTAGCCATTGCATTTGTTTTTCATTTTCCAAACTTGTTTATTCATGATTATTTGGTTTCTTAATTTTAGTTCTTTGAGTTGCTTGTCTTTGTTTGAGGACAAACAAGTTCGAGTTGGGGAGAGTTTGAGAAGTGCAAATTTTAGCTATTTTTGTATATACTTTTTGTTGCACTTATCGATATTTTGTTGTTAATGTTGTTGAATAAATCCGACTTTTATGTAAATACATCTATTTTGTGTTTATTTATGTTTTTGTGTACATAATGTACCGTTTGATGTTATTCCATTCATTTTATAGGTATTGGCGCATATTTGGAGCATAAGAAATAAAGTGTGGAAGACACGGCTTCAAACGCGCGATTTTGAGCAACTCGTCAATGAATAAGGCTCAAAATTAATGAATCAGAAATCATAAATTCTGTTGATATTTAGGCATTGTAAGATAGATGATTGAATAAGATTTCCAACGCTTCAAACTGGGCGTAAATCGGAGTTACGATTCTCAAGTTATGGCGAAAACCAAAGCTGATTTTTTTCTCATGACAGTAGAGCGCGCTTAACGGGATTGTGCCGCTAAGCGCAGTCCCTTTGACCAAATTGCGTTAAAAGGGCCAAAATACACATTTTTAGGTTATATTTTGGGGAATTTGTTCCCAACTCATGAAACCTTCATTTTTGATAGATTAGCTTAGAAAATAACATTAGGGCCTTGCTTATGAATGATTAGAGGTGAATTTATCTTCGAACAACGCTAACAAACCGGAAGATTTATGGTTTATCTCATCTCCCCTCTTTGTATTTCTCTTTTTTTGGGTATTGTTTGTATATTTACTTTGAACATATGTATATTTTTGATCATGGTGTTGTATAAAGATTACTTTACAAATCAATCTTGATGTCTTCTTTGATCTTTTTGCTTTATGTTTGGATTTGGATTGTTATAGACATATACCTCACGAATCTTGATTAGAAATGGATATCTATTACTTTCTAAATTCTAGAGATATATTTAAAGCTAATATTCACTTTGGGTGCTAAAGCTTAATGCCACTGTGTGGTTGTAGCGCGTAAGACTTTGTCGATAGAGTAATACGGTTGGCCTCGTGACTTGGCGTTAGACATAACCTTCATTGTGGGTACATAACGTGGTTCCTGTGATGATTTTGACGAGTAAAGTAGGTTGATTGCAACTGATCGATAGATTTAAGTTTGTGACGAGTAGTGTACATTCATACCGGATAATTTGTCTATCCTTTATAGTTTTTGTGTACATTTATTTTTTGTTGATACCTTTTCCATACAACCCATTAAACCCCTAACTCATTAACGATAGATTTGTCTAACAGAAATTCAATAACAAATATTCGTGGACACGATACGATATAACTTATACAACCCGGTAAATTAATAACTTACGTTTTGCTTACCACTATACCGCAACAATAAAATGGCGTCATGCCGCTTAGCGTGCTCTCCTGTGCTGCGCCAATGAAGTTTTTTTTAGTGTTCATTTGGCCATCCTTTTTCCAACTTTCACCAAGGCTTTAAATAATAAATAGTATTTATATAATTACTTCTTTTGTTGTTGTTTGGACTCAATTTTTGGTTCGATAGCTTGAAGTCGATTTCAGTGATTTTCTAAGTTTGGGTGTTTCAACTTGCGAATGTGTGGTAATGATTTTGTTAAAGTTTTATACACGTTCGAGGTATGTGTTTATCGCTTTCTATATTTTAGCATATTCATGATAATTAGACTTTATACAATTTTTATGTTATTCATTCTTTTGTATACTTGTTCATTTGTGAATCACTTTAGTTCCTACCCTTTTTGTGAAGTAGCTTTCCATTGTTCACATATGCTGGAGACCACAACTCTTGTTTTACTTGTATTTTATTATACTTAATATTTTGTTTGTATAGATTGTGTGAAAGCTTGAACATGATCAAGACATTTTTTTTTGTTCCATTTTAAGCACAACTACCCCTTGGCCAAATATTCAATTTACCTTGTGAGTGTGTGAACTTTTGCTAACTCCTTTTGAGCCTTTTTATCGATATCCATGTTGTTTTTGCTAAATGCTTGTCTATGAGTGTTTGATTCATTTTTGTATGCATATTGATTCTTTGTTTTCTTTAATCTTTAACTATGAGTTTTAGTTTGAATTTTTACCTTGTCTTAGAAAGTAGGGAGTATTCACATTAAGATATGTTTGAATTCAAGTAGAGATTTGTTTGCTCACTTATGTTGTTGATTTCTAAGAGGTTGTAAAGGAAATAAAAATGAAAATATGTCAAAAAGAATTGAAAATAAAAAGAAAGAAAAAAAAAGAGTTCGAATAATAGTGCTAATAATTGACGTGTGTTAGTTCGAAATTTGGAATGAATAAAAAGGTTGGTTTAAATGATTTTGCTTGAGTCTTTGTGAGTTGATCACTCCCTTAGGTTTAGGCAAGTGTCTGTTACAATTAGCTTTAGGATTTATCCCTTTTTATTTAACCAAGCCATGTTACAACCTTGAAAAGACCTTTATATTCTTGCCTTTTTATTTTTAATATGAGTTTTTGGATGAATGCTAATTTAGTCTTTTGTTTGCAAGATTTTGAATGAGTGAGAATACCTTATTTTGTGTGTTTTTCATCTACAGATGATTGATTTTGCTAGATGTTATTCATTCGTGAACTATTATTGTTTTAGAATGTTTGACATGTTATTTATATTTAGCATTTTTTTCCATGTTTATGTTATCGTCGTAGTTTAGTGGTAAGTATGTTTCTTCGTGTGTACCGTTTTTCATTTGAGCCATTGCATTTGTTTTTAATTTTCAAAACTTGTTGATTCAAGATTATTTGGTTTATTAATTTTAGTTCTTTGATTTTTTTGTCTTTGTTTCAGGACAAACAAGTTCGAGTTGGGGAGAGTTTGAGAAGTGCAAATTTTAGCTATTTTTGTATATACTTTTCGTTGCACTTATCAACATTTTATTGATTGTATTGTTGAATAAATCAGACTTTTATGTAAATACGTTTAGTTTGTGTTTACTTGTGTTTATGTGTACATAATGTACCGTTTGATATTTTTCCATTCATTTTATAGGTATTGACGCATATTTGGAGCATAAGCAATAAAGTGTGGAAGACACGGCTTCAATCGCGCGATTTTGAGCAACTCGTTAATGAATAAGGCACAAAATCAATCAATCAGAAATCATAAATTTGGTTGATATTTAGGCATTTTTAGATACATGATTGAATAAGATTTCCAACGCTTCAAACTAGGAGTAAATCGGAGTTACGGTTCTCAAGTTATGGCAAAAATAAAAGCTGATTTTTTTCTCATGTCAGTAGAGCGCGCTTAACGGGATTGCGCCGCTAAGCGCGATCCCTTGGACAGAATTGCGTTAAAAGGGCCAAAATACACATTTTCATGTTATATTTTGGGGTATTTGTTTCCAACTCATCAAACCTTCATTTTTTGATAGATTAGCTTAAAAAATAACATTAGGGCCTTGCTTATGAATGATTAGAGGTGAATTTCTCTTCGAACAACGCTGACAAACTGGAAGATTTATTGTTTATCTCTTCTCCCCTCTTTGTATTTCTCTTTTGTTGGGTATTGTTTGTATATTTACTTTGAACATATGTATATTTTTTATCATGGTGTTGTATAAAGATTATTTTACAAATCAATCTTGATTTCTTCTTTGATCTTTTTGCTTTATGTTTGAATTTGGGTTGTTATAGACATATACCTCACGAATCTTGATTAGGGATGGATATGTATTACTTTCTAAATTCTAGAGATATATTTAAAGTTAATATTCACTTTGGGTGCTAAAGCTTAATGCCTCTCCATGGTTGTAGCGCGCAAGATATTACCGGTAGAGTAATACGGTTAGTCTCGTGACTTGGCGTTAGACATAGCCTTCATTGTGGTTACATATCGTGGTTTCTGTGATGATTTTGATGAGTACAGTAGGTTGAGTGCAACTGATCGATAGATTTAAGTTTGTGACGAGTAGTGTACATTTATACCGGACAATTTATCTATCCTTTATAGTTTTTGTTTACATTTATTTTTTGTTGATACCTTTTCCATACAACCCATTAAACCCCCTAACTCATTAACAATAGATTTGTCGAACAGAAATTCGATAAAAAATCTACGTGGACACGATACGATATAACCTATACCACCCGGTATATTAATAACTTATGTTTTGCTTACCGTTGTACCGCAACAATAAAATGGCGTCATGCCGCTTAGCTTGCTCTCCTGTGCTGCGCCAATGAAGTTTTTTTTAGTGTTCACTTGGCCATCCTTTTTCCAACTTTCACCAAGGCTTTAAATATTAAATAGTATTAATATAATTACTTCTTTTGTTGTTGTTTGGACTAAAATTTTGGTTTGATAGCTTTAATCGATTTCGGTGATTTTCTAAGTTTAGGTGTTTGAACTTGCGAATGTGTGGTAATGATTTTGTTAAAGTTTTATACACGTTCGAGGTATGTGTTTATCGCTTTCTATACTTTAGCATATTCATGATAATTAGACTTTATACAATTTTTATGTCATTCATTCTTTTGTATACTTGTTCATTTGTTAATCACTTTAGTTCCTACCCTTTTTGTGAGGTAGCTTTCCTTTGTTCACATATGCTGGAGACCACAACTCTTGCTTTAATTGGATTTTATTATACTTAATCTTTTGTTTGTATTGATTGTGTGAAAGATTGAACATGATCAAGACATTTTTTTTGTTCCATTTTGAGCACAACTACCCCTTGGCCAAATATTTAATTTACCTTGTGAGTGTGTGAACTTTTGTTAACTCCTTTTAAGCCTTTTTATCGATATCCATGTTGTTTTTGCTAAATGCTTGTCTATGAGTGTTTGATTCATTTTTGTATGCATATTGATTCTTTGTTTTCATTAACCTTTAACTATGAGTTGTAGTTTGAATTTTTACCTTGCCTTAGAAAGTAGGGAGTATTCACATTAAGATATGGTTGAGTTCAAGTAGAGATTTGTTTGCTCACTTACGTTGTTGATTGCTATGAGGTTGTAAAATAAAGAAAAATAAAAATATGTGAAAAAGAAGTGAAAAGAAAAAGAAAGAAAAAAAAGAGTTCGAATAATAGTGCTAATAATTGATGTGTGTTGGTTCGAAATTTGGAATGAAGAAGAAGTTTGGTTTAAATGATTTTGCTTGAGTCTTTGTGAGTTGATAACTCCCTTAGGTTTAGGCAAGTGTTTGTTACAATTAGCTTTAGGATTTACCCCTTGTTATCTAAACAAGCCACGTTACAACCTTGAAAAGAAATTTATATTCTTGCCTTTTTATTTTTAATATGAGTTTTTGGATGAATATTAATTTAGTCTTTTGTTTGCAAGATTGTGGATGAGTGAAAATACCTTATTTTGTGTGTTTTTCATCTACTGATGATTGATTTTTCTAGATGTTATTCATTTGTGAACTAGTATTGTTTTTGAATGTTTGACATGTTATTTGTATTTAGTATTTGTTCCATGTTTATGTTATCATCGTAGTTTAGTGGTAAGTATGTTTCTTCGTGTGTACCGTTTTTCATTTGAGCCATTGCATTTGTTTTTAATTTTCAAAACTTGTTGATTCATGATTATTTGGTTTATTAATTTTATTTCTTTGAGTTGTGTGTCTTTGTTAGAGGACAAACAAGTTCGAGTTTAGGAGAGTTTGAGAAGTGCAAATTTTAGCTATTTTTGTATATAATTTTTGTTTCACTTATCGACATTTTGTTGTTAATATTGTTGAATAAATCCGACTTTTATGTAAATACGTTTAGTTTGTGTTTATTTGTGTTGTTGTGTACATAATGTACTGTTTGATATTTTTCCATTCATTTTATAGGTATTGACGCATATTTGGAGCATAAGCAATAAAGTATGGAAGACACGGCTTCAAACGCGCGATTTTGAGCAACTCGTCAATGAATAAGGCTCAAAATCAATGAATCAAAAATCAAAAATTTTGTTGATATTTAGGCATTGTTAGATACATGATTGAATAAGATTTCCAATGCTTCGAACTGGGAGTAAATCGGAGTTACGGTTCTCAAGTTATGTCGAAAACAAAAGCTGATTTTTTTCTCATGACAGTAGAGCGCGCTTAACGGGATTGTGCCGCTAAGCGCGATCCCTTGGACAGAATTGCGTTAAAAGGGCCAAAATACACATTTTCATGTTATATTTTGGGGTATTTGTTTCCAACTCATCAAACCTTCACTTTTTGATAGATTAGCTTAGAAAATAACATTAGGGCCTTGCTTATGAATGATTAGAGGTGAATTTCTCTTCAAACAATGCTGACAAACTGGAAGATTTATTGTTTATCTCTTCTCCCCTCTTTATATTTCTCTTTTGTTGGGTATTGTTTGTATATTTACTTTAAACATATTTATATTTTTGATCATGGTGTTGTATAAAGATTACTTTACAAATCAATCTTGATTTCTTCTTTGATCTTTTTGCTTTATGTTTGGATTTGGGTTGTTATAGACATATACCTCACGAATCTTGATTAGGGATGGATATCTATTACTTTCTAAATTCTAGAGATATATTTAAAGCTAATATTCACTTTGTATGCTAAAGCTTAATGCCTCTGTGTGGTTGTAGCGCGCAAGACATTACCGATAGAGTAATACGGTTGGTCTCGTGACTTGGCGTTAGACATAACCTTCATTGTGGGTACATATCATGGTATCTGTGATGATTTTGACGAGTACAGTAGGTTGAGTGCAACTAATCGATAGATTTAAGATTGTGACGATTAGTGTACATTCATACCGGACAATTTACCTATCCTTTATAGTTTTTGTTTACATTTATTTTTTGTCGATACCTTTTCCATACAACCCATTAAACCCCCTAACTCATTAACGATATATTTGTCGAATAGAAATTCAATAACAAATCTCCGTGGACACGATACGATATAACCTATACCACCCGGTAAATTAATAACTTACGTTTTGCTTACCGTTATACCACAACAATGAAATGGCGTCATGCCGCTTAGCGTGCTCTCCTGTGCTGCGCCAATGAAGTTTTTTTTAGTGTTCACTTGGCCATCCTTTTTCCAACTTTCACCAAGGCTTTAAATAGTAAATAGTATTAATATAATTACTTCTTTTATTGTTGTTTGGACTCAAATTTTGGTTCGATAGCTTGAAGTCGATTTCGGTGATTTTCCAAGTTTAGGTGTTTCAACTTGCAAATGGGTGGTAATGATTTTGTTAAAGTTTTATACACGTTCGAGGTATGTGTTAATCCCTTTCTAAACTTTAGCATATTCGTGATAATTAGACTTTATACAATTTTTATGTCATTCATTCTTTTGTATACTTGTTCATTTGTTAATCACTTTAGTTCCTATCCTTTATGTGAGGTAGCTTTCCATTGTTCACATATGTTGGAGACCACAACTCTTGTTTTAATTGGATTTTATTATACTTAATCTTTTGTTTGTATTGATTGTGTGAAAGCTTGAACATGATCAAGACTTTTTTTTGTTCCATTTTTAGCACAACTACCCCTTGGCCAAATATTCAATTTACCTTGTGAGTGTGTGAACTTTTGTTAACTCCTTTTGAGCCTTTTTATCGATATCCATGTTGTTTTTTCTAAATGCTTGTCTATGAGTGTTTTATTCATTTTTGTATGCATATTGATTCTTTGTTTTCTTTAACCTTTAACTATGAGTTGTAGTTTGAATTTTTACCTTGCCTTAGAAAGTAGGGAGTATTCACATTAAGATATGGTTGAATTCAAGTAGAGATTTGTTTGCTCACTTATGTTGTTGATTGCTATAAAGTTGTAAAATAGAAAAACCAAAATATGTGAAAAAGAAGTGAAAAGAAAAAGAAAGAAAAAAAAAGAGTTCGAATAATAGTGCTAATAATTGATGTGTGTTGGTTCAAAATTTGGAATGAAGAAGAAGTTTGGTTTAAATGATTTTGCTTGAGTCTTTGTGAGTTGATCACTCCCTTAGGTTTAGGCAAGTGTTTGTTACAATTAGCTTTAGGATTTATCTCTTGTTATTTAACTAATCCACGTTACAACCTTGAAAAGACCTTTATATTCTTGCCTTTTTATTTTTAATATGAGTTTCTGGATGAATTCTAATTTAGTGTTTTGTTTTCTAGATTGTGGATGAGTGAAAATACCTTATTTTGTGTGTTTTTCATCTACTGATGATTGATTTTTCTAGATGTAATTCATTCATGAACTAGTATTGTTTTAGAATGTTTGATATGTTATTTGTATTTAGTATTTGTTCCATGTTTATGTTATCATCATAGTTTAGTGGTAAGTATGTTTCTTCGTGTGTACCGTTTTTCATTTGAGCCATTGCATTTGTTTTTCATTTTCAAAACATGTTGATTCATGATTATTTGGTTTATTAATTATAGTTCTTTGAGTTGTTTGTCTTTGTTTGAGGACAAACAAGTTCAAGTCGGGGAGAGTTTGATAAAAGCAAATTTTAGCTATTTTTGTATATACATTTTGTTGCACTTATCGACTTTTTTTTCTTAATATTATTGAATAAATCTGACTTTTATGTAAATACATTTAGTTTGTGTTTATTTTTGTTTCTTTGTACATAATGTACCGTTTGATGTTTTCCATTCATTTTATAGGTATTGACGCATATTTGGAGCATCAGCAATAAAGTGTGGAAGACACGTGTGATACGGTGGCCAGAACCAGGACTGTTTTAGGCATTGCTAGTTTGCGTTTTGCGTTAGTATGCACAAAATGTCGCGGTAAGCAAGAGTCGCCACCGACTTTTATTTCATCCAACAAGGAAAGGAAAAAAGCACAGAAAAATTACTTTTTTGAAATATTTTTGAGTACGGGGGGTAGATTATAGAAAGGGAAGGTATTAGCACCCTTTCTATCTGTAGTTATCTACGGGCTCTTAGGTACTTGCTCATCATTTTCAAAATTGTTTCTTTGTGTGTTTGTGTGATTTAAAAATCTTTTGTTTTGACTTCGATTTAACTCTTGCTTCTGTCTTCAACAGTGTAATGAAGTGTTTTTGAAAACATTGTTTGAAAAGGAGTGTAAGTGTGAAAAAGTTTGTTTGGATTGAGCAAGTACTTAAGAGTTAATCTACCTACTCGAAAAAAGAATCGTTTTGTGTTCGTTTCCTTTAGACAACGCTATCCCACTATTAGTGAGTAGGTAGCACCGTCGTTGGAGTTTTTTGGGTCAATTCGAAAGGGGACGTACGGTCACTAAAGCAATGTTAGGACGTCTTAGTAGTAACCCTAATGTCTTAGATCAATTATCTGAGGCAACAATATCCGAGGCAACCATTCCGAGGCAACTTTGATCTTTGGACAAAAGGACGACCACTAAAATATCCTATACTCAATGACCTTTTACCGAAGGCAACCAAATGGGAGTGTACCCTAGGAGTGTGCATGTGCGAGTGATTCAATTTCAGATTATTTATCTTTGCACATTTTAGGGTTATCTAACCGTTTCAAATTTTTACATACATTCTTGTCATGCATCCCTATATCATACATCTAACAGTTAAATATTTGCGGAGTTTAAAGTGCGGAAATTAAGCTAAGTTATTACAAGGCTTCGGGTATTTACATAGCCAAAAACAAACCCTTAAAAATAAAATGATAAATGAAAAGTAAAAGTCCTAATTAACTATTACAACGTGTGAGCAGTTACAATAATAGGATAAAAATAAAATAGAGCGCGCGCGAAGAAATTTAGATCGGGAGAGAACTAGGGTTTTGACCATTCTAACCTAATTAAAAGAAAAAAAATGTTTTTGTTGTTTTTAATTGTTTTTAAGAAAAAAGATTAGGTTTTAAAATTATATACAAAAATAATTAGTGATTAAATTAATTAATAAAAATAATTACATGGCCTATTTTTGTGTTTTGGTTATTTTTAAGAAAAAGAAAATATGACTAAATTAGAAACAAAACCCTAATTATTCTAATTAATTTTAATTTATTTCTAAAAAGAATTAAAGTTATCTAATATTAACAACCTAATTAAATTAATTAATTTTTTGAGAAAAAAAATAAAATCTAAACCTAATTTGTGAAAAGTATTATTTTTTATGATTTTTTGATAAAAGAAAATAATTGATTGGTTAGTAAAATAAAATAAATAAATTAAATAAAACAAATATAAAAAAAGAAAAGGAATAGAAACTTGGGCCTGCAATTAGTGGTTTGGAGGGGGTGCAGATAGCATTTTCTGGGCCCAAAACAAGGAGGTCCGTTTTAACTTTCTGAGATCCCATGCAATGCGTTTGACTAGGCGTTTCGTGCTCCTTCATTGGTGACCCTTGGATTTGGCCATCTGGCCATCTGGCAGGCTGGATGATGAAGACGCATGATGGTCCTTTGGCTTGTGTACGCATGTGATATGTAGAAAGAAATCAAGAAAAAACACAAACGTTGGAGGCAGGGGTCAAACCCCTGACCTCAAGCTTTCTAACGCCTTAACGCTTGCCTGGCTACAACTAGGCCATTTGTGTTAGTTGTTATAATAATACAAAATAGTAATCAAATATTAAAAAGGCCGTGTATATCAATTCAGCGCGCAAAAATTTGAACAGGCCAATGGTTGATTGCCAGCTAGTCATCTTCCTCCTTGGATCTGTTGGTAAAAGTTCCAAACTTTTACCTACGGACATTTTTCCATAGCTACAACCCTTGTCATTCTTAAAATCAAATACAAACATGATAAATAAAAACCAAGGCCATGGATGGATCCGTCTAGACCTGCTGAGTTCAAGGGTGGCCCTTTCATGGTCCAATTTTGCCTGGATTCAAAAACCCCAAAGCGAGCTTATAAACCCTAATAATGGTGGAATCCCATACAGGCCATGAAAATACAATTGACTATTACAGAAAGCTTGCAAATAGGATGGTGAACAATAATATGTGATTAGAATGTGATGAATGTGCAAGAATTATGTAAACATAATTCAAGAAAAGTGTAATATCGTTAGTGCCTTACATCGAGTTTCAGGGCTTGGGAGTGCTCGTTTTGGATTGCTTTTGCTTGCTGGGGATCCTAGGAAGCGATTGAGATGGTCCAAGGATCTTGAAATTGCCTCTAATTGGGAATTCATGTTTGCACTTTTTCTTGTTTTTTCAAGTTTTTGTTCTGGTTCACACGCCTCCTTCTAACCTTTCTTTAGGTCTGCAATGGTTCTATATGTATTGAGGAATGAATTAGGGTTGAAAATCTGGCCTCAACCTTCCTCCATCAATGTCTTTGATCTTGATTTGATTCACTTTAAAATCATTCCAAAAATAGCCTAAAACTAATCATTTTGTGCACCTCATGCCTTTACACCAATTTGATCTCATGCTAACTGGAATTTAAGACCTGAAACAAGTACAAAATCTTGTGTTTTCAATATTTTGGATTTTCTATGATTTGTTTTGATTTAAAATGATTTAATTCAAATAAAAATCAAAATAAATAATAAAAATAAGATAATAACAAGTGGCAAAGGCTAGGGCTCGTGGACCATGTTGCCAACTCAAAACAAGTGAAAAAGATTGGGCCCATTTGGCAAAATTTGAAGTTTTAGGCATAGTTGACTTTTGACAATTTTGCAAAAAAGGTCAACTTCACCAATGCATAACTTCCTCAATTTTAACTCTTTGAAGGTGTTCTTAGACTTTTTAGAAAGCTTGAGATGTCCTATAAGCAACCTTTTCGGTATCATATCAATTGGATATTCCATGCTCATGTATGAAGCTTTGACAAAAAAGGTGTTTTTGTTGACTTTTCAAAATTACCTTTAATGTCCAAATTCATAACTTCTTATGAGTGCATATTTTGAACTTGGGAGATGAATATGGATTGTAGAGCATGGAATCCTCTTCAAAATGAGCTTTGGATGGGTCATTTCTCATAAAGTATGAGAATGTTATGCTTGGTGAAAGTTGAGTTGACTTTTCCTACAAAACCCTTAATTTAGTAACTTTTGGTTCTTGAGGAATTATGAACAATCCTTGATGAATCATGATCAACCCTTGATAAAATGATGAAATATACTTCAAAATGAGGATGTTGACCAAAAATCTTGAAGTTTGACTGTATGTGGGCCACAGTTGACTTTTGCCCTAGCACATTCGATTTTCAGACCTTTGAGCAATTGACTGAGCAAACTTCCTCTGCAAGGCTTGAAACTTGACATGGATGATCTTGAGAACATATTAGTACAATGGTGAGAATTTGGGGTCCCTTGGACTTAAGTATCTTGATGCAACATGAAACCCTAATTTGAGGTAGACTGCCTTAGGAGAGAGCTTGTCTGGTCAACCCTTGGACTTCCTTGAGCAACTTGAGAATCTTTCTTGAAATGTTTTGAGAAATATGGGAGGGAAAATTTTGGGGTACAACAGCTTCCCCTGTTCAATCTTCTTAAAACTGAAGATTTAGATTGGCTTGTCTGCCTTTCATGATCTGAAGGTGGAAGATGATTGAACACTAGAGTGCCCAGAAATTTGCACTCGCATGAAGTTGTATTTGTCTTGTGATGTCGGAAATGGGCTTAAAGAGGCCATTTGGAGATTGATGATGGGAGATGGGCTTAAAGATGCCATCCGGAGGAGTGTCGATCGCATAAGAGATTCCTTATCAAGAGCTTGTATACCTGTTGTTGAGGAAGATTCCGCTGGGGAATGCTGATCTCTGTCTTGAGATAAAATAGAATTTTAGGAGCTTCGGTCGTTCGTTATTCTACTGGGGAATCATCTCTATTGAATTTTAGAAACTTCGATCGTCCATTATTCTACTGAGGAACCATCTCTTAGTCGACGAGGTGAAAATGAACTACTATCTGGTCGTGGTCCAGGCTTCATAATGATAAGATCGACTGCTATATGGTCGTAATCCAGGATTTACAGTGACTTACTGGGGAGATGAGATTATACTTGCTATCCGGTCGTAATCCAGGCTTCGCAATTTCTCGATTCTTATCTGGTTGTAATCCAGGCTTCAGAAGGAATTAAATTGTTATCCTGTCGCATCCGGGCTTCAACTTGAATTTAGGGCACACTAATATTCGGTCGACTCCGGGCTTCTTAGTAATTGTCCAGGTGAAATTGCTATTTGGTCAAAATCTAAGCTTCACAATGTTTTGTACCGTTATCTGGTTGTAATCTAGGCTTCATGATGTGTTATACAATTATCTGGTCGAATCCAAGCTTCATGGTGTTCTTTACTGCTATTTGGTCGTAATCCAGGCTTCACAATACCTTACTTCTTATCTGGTCGAAATCCAGGCTTCAGAAGAAATCAAGTGGTTATCTGGTCGCATCCGGGCTTCCCTTTGATTGTTGGGCCTACTAATATCCGGTCGAATCCGGGCTTCATAGTAATTGGCCGAGTAAACTGCTATTTGGTCGTAATCCAAGCTTCACCGTGTTCTTGGTTGCCATCTGGTCGTAATCCAGGCTTCACAATGTCTTCTACCATTATCTGGTCGTAATCCAGGCTTCATGGTCTTGTATTGCTATCTGGTCATAACCCAAGCTTCATAATAACTTTCTGAGCTGTTATCTGGTCGTAATCCGGGCTTCACGGCTGGTGTTTATGATATACCACTATCTGGTCGAATCCAGGCTTCATGGTGCTTGCTGAGCTGCTATCCGGTCGTAATTCGGGCTTCACGGCTCGTTGGGGATTAAACTATTATCCGGTCGAATCTGGGCTTCATAGCTTGCTTTTAAGAGATACCACTATCTGGTCGTAATCCAGGCTTCGCGGCTGTCTGATATTGTTATTCGGTCGTGCTCCGGGCTTCACAATATGCTGTAGAAATCAAGATACTATCCGGTCGAACCCGGGCTTTATAGCTTGAGTTTTTGTGAGAATTTGATTGTATCTTTCCTGAAAGGTAAAGGTTAGTCGTATGTAATGCATGATATGCATCAAGTAATGATGTTCTCAAAATAAATGAGACGGTGTTGTATGATGTGTATGCATATGTCATGATGTATGGACATGCGATGTTTTTATGATATTCTCTGGCTGGGGAAAATAAATCTCGGACTGCATGCTGGAGAATGAAAGAGTTTTTGCTCGCTGGTGATAATGATCGAAGATGATTGGGAGAATAATTCTGCTGGAGAATATATTGGTGAGAGAATGACTCTGTGGGGAAGAAATGCTCCGCTGAGGATTTGCTGATCTTGGAGAAATACCCTCGGTTGTGGATGAATTATTGTTGTTGGCGATGATAAAATCTGTTGGGAATGAATTTCCTGTTTGTGGAAGAAATGTACTCCGCTGGGGATAATCTTTTAGTGGTGACTTCACTGGGGATAATCTTCCAGACTCCACTGGGGATAATCTTCCAGACTCCACTAGGGATGGTCTTCTAGACTCCGCCGGGGATGACCTTCTAGACTCCGCTGGGGATAACCTTCCAGACTCCATTGGGGACAATCTTCCAGTGCTGGTGATAGATAAACTCTGCTTGGGGAGACTCTTATCGACTCATTCGCGGTTGCGAGCCTTGGCTGGGGAGAGTTGATAATACTGTATTTTTCTTACTCTGCGGGGAGTTTACGTACCATAGTCATATTCTTCAGCTAGGTTTATTCCTGTGCCTAGTGAATAGAGCAACTGTAAGGCCTGGACATTTCTTGTTTGCCCCTATTTCTGATATTATGAGTAATCGTCTTTTGTTTCGCACGTAAATATTTATGAGTAGCAATTAATGTCAAATGCATATATAAAAAATGAACATTGGACGTTCTTGCAAAACAAAACAAAAAAAAAGGAAAAACAATTTTAAATTTCTTTGCGAAAATGAATTGTATTGATTTTGAAGTTTGGCCTGTAAATAGGTGTTTTTGTACAAGAGGCTGACGTTCTAGTAAGAGAACGCTGCCGAAAGATGAATTATACAATTTGTAAACAACAAAGAAAAACAGCTATGTGAACAATCCCACTGGGTTCCAACTCTGCTATTGCCTTTATATCCTCGAGCATCTCATCACATTTCTACTTGGTTGAAGGTAGATCAGATTGATTAGTGTCGTCCAAGCTTGATAGTCGATACCGAAGTCTAGTTGCAAGGTGATCAAATGAGGCATAGTGTTACGCTTTAATCCCTAATTTTTTCCTGGACCGCCCTTTCGGGTTTTCAGTCCACCGGGATACCCTTTTTTGCCCAAGCCGCCTTTTTAGGTTTTCGACTTGCCGGGTGTACAGTTTTTTTTATTTTCATCCCTTATTTTTGCCCGAACCCTTTTGTTCGCCGGGAAGCTCTTATTTTTGCCTAGGCCAGTCAACCTACCGGGTCTTTGATTATGCATAGTATATTTTCACTATGTCTGCATTGACAGGGTGAGGAAGGTCGTCACCATCCATGGTGGTTAGAATCATAGCTCCTCCTGAGAATATTTTCTTAACCACAAATGGCCCTTCGTACGTAGGGGTCCATTTGCCCCTAGGATCACCTTGTGGCAGTATGATGCGTTTGATCACTAGATCCCTGACTTGATACTCTTGTCATCTGACTTTCTTGTTAAAAGCTCTGATCATTCACTTTTGATACGTTTGACCATGACAAATAGCAGTAAGTCTCTTTTCATCGATTAAGTTCAGCTGATCAAGCCGGGTATGGATCCAATCGTCCTCGCTCAAACCTGTATCTTTCATAATCCGAAGAGAGGGTATCTGAACTTCAATGGGAAAGACTGCCTCCATGCCATATACCAAGGAATAGGGTGTTTCCCCTGTTGACGTCCACGCTGAGGTACGGTACCCATGAAGAGCAAATGGTAACATCTCGTGCCAGTCTTTGTATGTCACCATCATCTTCTGTACAATCTTCTTGATATTCTTATTGGCCACTTCCACAGCCCCGTTCATCTTCGGCCGGTACAGAGAAGAGTTATGATGTTGTATCTTGAACTACTTGCAGAGCTCAGTGATCATCGTATTGTTGAGATTTGTACCATTGTCCGTAATGATCCTCTCAGGTACACCGTATCGACAGATCAGATTGTGTCGGGTGAACTGTGCCACGACATTCTTGGTCATAGTAGAAAAAGAAGCTGCCTCAACCCACTTCGTAAAATAGTCAATAGCTACCAGGATGAAACGATGCCCGTTAGATGCAGTAGGTATGATCTCGCTGATCATGTCGATACCCCAAATTGCAAAAGGCCAAGGTGTCGTCAAGACGATCAGAGCAACTGGAGGTATGTGCACCTTATCAGCATAGACTTGGCACTTATGACAGGTCCGAGAATGCTGATAACAGTTGGCTTCCATAGTAGACCAATAATATCCTGCCTGAAGGATTTTCTTTGCCATGGTGTGTCCACTGGAATGAGTTCCGAAGATACCTTCATGTAACTCCGCCATAATCCTTTCTGCCTCGTTCTTATCCACACATCGTAGTAAGGTTGAATCATGTTTACGCTTGTAAAGGATACCATTACTGACGAAGAATTTCGCAGCGAACCTCCTCAGAAACTTCTTATCATTAACAGATGCACCCTCGGGGTACTCTTGAGCCTCAAGATACCTCTTTACCTCATGAAACCAGAGTTTATTTGTTACTTCTTCAATCTCAATATCACAGCAGTGTGCGAGTTCGTCCATCCTCTCAATGGTAATTCGGGGAGCTTCATTGTCCCACCTGACCTTGAACATATAAGACATAGTAGCTAGCGCGTCCGCCAACTGATTCTCCTCTCTTGGGAAGTGTTCAAAAGTTATCTCCTCGAAGTGTGGAAGCAATGTTAATACATACTCCTTGTAAGGAATAAGATTTGGGTGTTTCGTATCCCACTTGCCTTTGATCTGACTGATCACGAGAGCGGAATCTCCGAACACACTCAAGAACATAATCCTTAGGTCAATAGCTGCTTGAAGGCCCATGATGCATGCTTCATACTCCGCCATGTTATTGGTGCAGTTAAAACATAGTCGGGCGGTGAACAGAGTATGACAGCCTTCAGGAGATATGATCACGGTGCCAATGCCATTACCCAAAGCGTTTGAAGCTCTATCAAAGTACATAGACCATCAGGATCCCTCCTCAGGTCCTTCATCAGGTCCAGGTGTCTCCAGTCAGTTGCCAACATGATGTTCTCATCTGGGAATTCGAAGTTCATGGATTGGCAGTCGTCTACAGCCTGATGCCCCAAATGATCCGCCAACACACTCCCCTTGATTGCCTTTTGGGTCGTGTATTGGATGTCATACTCAGTCAAGATCATCTGCCATTTTGTTATTCTTCCGGACAAGGCAGGCTTCTCAAAGATATACTTGATTGGATCTATCTTTGATATCAATAAGGTGGTGTGAGTCAGCATATACTGTCTCAGCCGACGAGCAGCCCATGCAAAGCACAACAAGTTTTCTCAAGCAGTGAGTATCAGGTCTCATAGTCGGTAAACTTTTTGCTAAGGTAGTAAATAGCATGCTCTTTTCGGCCAGACTCGTCATGCTGCCCCAGCATGCACCCCATCGAATTATCGAGTACTGTCAAGTATAGGATCAAGGGTCTTCCTTCAACTAGAGGCATCAGAATAGGCGGCTCCTGGAGACATTCTTTGATCCTTTCGAAAGCGGCTTGACATTCATCATTCCACTTTACCACTTGATCTTTCTTCAGCAGCTTGAAGATTGCCTCACAAGTAGCAGGCAAATGTGAAATGAATCGGGCGATGTAATTTAACCGTCCCAAAAAGCCTCTGACTTCTTTTTCTATTCGGGGAGCCGGCATCTCCTGTATAGCTTTCACCTTTGCAGGATCCACTTGAATACCTTTATCACTAACGACGAAACCCAACAACTTACCAGACCTTACCCCGAAGGTGCACTTGTTCGGGTTTAACCTCAGCTTATACAACTTCAACCTGTCAAATAGCTTCTGAAGATGGTCAAGATGTTCTTCCTTAGTTTGGGACCTTGCAATCATGTCATCAACGTATACCTCAATCTCATGATGAATCATGTCATGGAACAGAGCGACCATGGTGCACTGATACGTTGCCCCAGCATTCTTCAACCCGAAAGGCATGACTTTGTAGAAAAAGGTACCCCACTGTGTAACAAAAGTTGTCTTCTCCATGTCTTTGGGAGCCATCTTAATCTGATTGTAACCAGAGAAACCATCCATAAAGAGAAGAACTTATGCTGAGCAGTGTTGTCAACCAGAACATCAATATGAGGCAGAGGGAAATCATCCTTGGGACTCGCCCTGTTCAGATCTCTATAGTCCACACACATACGGACTTTACCATCTTTCTTCGGCACCGAAACCACGTTGGCCACCCACTGCGAGTAAGAAGTAACTGCTAGAAAACCGGCATCAAACTGTTTCATAACCCCAGCCTTGATTTTCTCAGACATCTCTGGGCGCATTTGGCGAACTTTCTGCTTCACTGGAGGGCAGTCTTGCTTAGTTGGCAAGCGGTGAACCACAATATCGGTATCCAACCCAGGCATATCTTCATAAGACCAGGCAAAGATCTCAACATAGTCGCGCAACATCTGTATCAACCGTTGCTTGACACTAGACTCCATATTTGCACCGATCTTAACCTCTTTCTTGTCTTCCTCAATACCCAAATTCATTGTTTCCACTAGCTCTTCATGTGGCTGTATGGCCCTCTCTTCCTGAAGTAACAGCCTAGCATGTTCCCCAGGCACTTCACAATCATCCTCACCTTCGTCCTCAGCTTGGTTGATCGGATTTTCGAAGTTATAACTGGCAGTAGCAGAGTCGTTATCAGTGGGATCCAAAGTGGATGTGGACCTGTATTATGATATGTGAGTGTGTGTAAGACAAATAGCTATTTTGCAAGATAGAAAAGAAAAACAAGGAGCACAAAATTTGTAATGCAAGAAAAACGTCCAATTCTTTATTGATGATATATGGAAATGACACATAATAAGCCCTTACAAACAAAGCCACGGTGTCTCGGGCAAGGCACCGGACCGCAAAAGTTTCAAATTGTCTGTTACAAGTCTCAAAACAAAGGTCTATTACTGTGTAATAAAAGAAACGGGCACGAAGTCCTTCGCCGTCCAATTGTTCAAGCCAGCGTTGGTAGTCGGGTAAATCCAGTTGTCGAACTCAGACTCTTTATCATCATCTTCAATTGAATTCACTTCTGGATTACTGATACGCAGGGGCGGTCTTCCAATCCGTGCACGCCGAACAGCCCTTTGAGCTTCTGCAGTAAAACCCAAACCAAACTTGTCAGTTTTGTGTGCGAAGTTGGGAAGTTGGCCCCAATTTTCACACCCACCTTTTTCAATAACAGTCGGGGCATCCTTGAGGGAAGCCATCTTCATTGGAGGTTCTTCAGCAACAGTTTCAGTCGACGTCAAAGTCTGGGGGACTTCTTCAAAGTTCTGGCACAGGGTTTCAATGAACTCCCCGTCCATCTCCACATATCGGAAGGAGTTAAGATGACTTACCATGTATTCCTCCTCACCCTACACCATAACAATCTCCCCCTTTACTAGATACTTTAACATCCGATGGAGCGTAGAAGTTACTTCCCCGGCTTTATGAATCCATGGGCAACCCAACAAGCAAGAATAAGATGGTCGAATGTCCATCACATAGAACATAGATGCAAAAGCCTAGGAACCAACCTTAACAGGGACATCCACCTCTCCATGTACCATCCTTTTGGACCCATCAAAGGCCCTAACCACAATATTACTTAGCTTCAGAACCAACCCTTCACAATCTAGCCGATCTAATGCTTTCTTGGGTAAAACATTTAACGAGGACCCGATATCCACCAGCACGTGAGCCAGAGTAGTGCCCCTGCACTCGATTGAAACATGAAGAGCGTCATTGTGATTCTTTCCTTTGGTAGTCAGATCTGCATCGGAGAAACCCAACCCATTGTCAGTGGTCAAACTAGCCACACAGTCTTTGAACTGATCAGCAGATGTTTCCTGCGGCACATGCACAATTTTAAGGAAAGCAATTAAAGCCTTGGCGTGGGCTTCTGAGCACAACAATAAAGACAACATAGAGATCTTCGAGGGGGTATGCCCCAGCTGTTCGACTATGTTGTAGTCACTTTTCTTGATAATCTTCAAAATTTCTTCTATCTCCTGCCTAGAGGTTTCAATAATAATCTTCTTCAGTGCCTCCATCCGGGCAGGCTCACCGGTGATCTCTTTGCCCCGAGCGTCAGATGACTCGGCGACAAGGGTAATGACTGGAACATGAACAGGGACAGTAGCAGATATACTGGCGGATTGAATGACAACAAACTTTTGAACAGTTTGAGGAGAAATCTCAGGAGAGAAGAGTCTTCCACTTCGGGTGACCTTGCTAGACCCGACAATATTGCTGACATCAGTATCATCCTCTTCAACCTTCAAGTCTTGTTTGATCCAATGATAAAACACATCGGCCCCATAGTGCCACGGGACAGCCTTATCCGAAGTGTAAGGGATAGGTCCAGGAATAGTAATGATCAATGGAGCAACTCTCAGAACAGATGTAATCCTAACAGGATTTCTCGAGGAAGCCTTGGAAGAATTGGCGAAAATGGTGATTATGGAAAAAAATTCAACAGGAATCAATGGAACCAAAGTTTTCTCGAACAAGATCTCTTTGCTATCCATCAGGCACTGAACACCTGACTTATATAAATGGCAACCAGTAGGTAGGATGGAACATAGGTGACAACCTTCGCCACACCCCGGAAATAAACCGGCTAACAAAAGGTTCTTCTTTACAGTCATCAATGGAGTAGAAACGTCTTCCACAGAGGTCACAAATGAATCATCATCCACAACATTTACTCCATGCTTGGGCATAGGGGCAGTCATGGCATTAGGCTTTTTCGGCGCATCAAACTCAATTTCTTCAGCTTCAATCATATCTTGCACCTTATTCCTCAAGGCCCAGCAATTGTTCGTATCATGCCCTGGGCTATCGGAGTGATAAGCATAACGGGCGTTTGGATTATACAGCGGAGATGTGATGCTGGGATTCTTCGGAGCCTCCCTCAAAGTTACCAGGTTAGTCTTCAACAATTGCGGTAAAATTTGAGATAAAGTCATACTGATCCGAGTATACTGTCTTTACGGTCTCTCTACTCTTTATTGATTGTTGTGTTGTGGGGCAACAACAGGTCTTGGTATTACCACCGCATTTACTGCTTGGCGACGCTCAGGTCAGTTTTGGCTCCTCGAGCTGTAAAGTGCACTAGATTCCTTCTTGAAAGGCTTCTTTTATGTACTTGATGAAGCACCTTTCTGTATTTTCCCACTTCTGATACCAGCTTCGACTCTCTCCCTAGTCATAATCAATTCAGTGAACCCAGACGATGAACTACCGATCAAATGATTAAAATATGGACCAGACAAAGTCCCACGAAACATGTCCACCAACTCCCTATCAGACAGAGGGGGTTGTACTCTTCCAGCCATATTTCTCCACTTCTGAGCGTAGTCCTTAAAACATTCGCTCTCACCCATAAACATACCCTGAAGTTGAGTACGCGTGGGAGCAAGGTCGGCATTATACTGGTATTGCTTGTAAAAATCCGCAGCAAGGTCCTCCCAGTTGCGGACATTAGCTCCTTCCAATTGATAGAACCATTCAAGTTGAGTCCCTGACAGACTATCTTGAAAGAAATGAACCCAGAGGTTCCTATCAGCAGTATATGGTTGAATATTTCTGACGTATGAGCGGAGGTGTAACTTTGGGCAGGATACCCCATCATACTTAGCAAATATAGGTGCTTTGAACTTGTGTGGGATCACCACCCCAGATGCCAGCCCCAAATCTCCAAAATCCAAATCGGGAACCTTCTGAATCTCCATGGCACTCAGACGGTCTTCAAGTTTCTTATACCTATCCTCAGTAGGAGGATACTGGTCTTCATCAAAATCAGCGTCATTGTCAGAAACCACAGGGCTAGGCCCCTTCCTTTCCTCTTGATTCTCTCCTCCTCCAGATGAATAAGACAGATTAGCTTCTTGTCGGAAATTGTTCCCGAATTTGTGACCCATATTCAGCAGAACCACCCTCTTCTTCTTCTTCTTCTTCTTCTTCTTGTCCTTAAAGATGAGAGTCTTCAAATCTTGCTGACTCTTGGCCAAGTTCAAGAACATCTCCCAGAACTGAGAATTCTGAGCTTGAAGAGCCTTGATAGCTTGATTAGTAGGTGTTTCAGAAGACATGTTGTGCTAAAATAAATAGCGCAGAAGATAAGAGACCTGTAATGGTACCTGTGATGAGGTGCATGGTAATGGAATGCGTATGAAATGATTTCAAAGACTTTGGGAGATTCAAATTTTTAAACCAAAATAAAACACACTTTATTAGATTGAAACTTGTAACAATGTTTAACAAATGCCTTTAAGGCCTTACAAAAGAAATAAACTGAAAAGCAAATTTAAACTAGAAATAATAAAAGTCATCAGAAATCCCATGGTTGTTTTCCCTTCATGTTGACATAATCGTTGATTGTCCTCTCATTCTCAAGCTGCCTTGTAAGCTTCAGGATCTTCCTCTCCTTCTCATGATACTTCTCTCTGTAAGTATCCCTTTCTTCCTTCAACTGGATCCAAGATCTCTTCAATGCCCCCAGATCAGTAGGCATATAGGGATGGAGGACTGTATAAGGAACCCCTTCTTCATCAGTATGCTCTACAATCACCGGCAAAATAGATTCATATGGCATCCCCAGCTTTTGAGCACGGGCTCGAACCCACTGGAGATAAGGTTGCATCGGGAGAGAAGTCTTCAATCCTAGCTCATGTGGGTCAGACATGTTCACCCTATCCCAGACCCGTATATACCTGCGGCGATGTCCCTCAACATTCCCCTTGTAGTCAAAGACAATTCCTGTAAGCAGCAGCTCATGGGGACCATCTCTCCGAGCTCGTCCAAACTGTCGTAAAGCCAAACAAGGATTATAGGTTATTCCCCCTCGAATGCCAAGCAATGGAACATTAGGGTATTCCCCGCATCGATCAATGACAACTACTTTTTCCATATCTTTAGTACTCCAAATGATGTCCGTATGAGCAAGGGACATGATTTTGTAGGCCCAACCTACACCTTCCTCATTCTTCAATACAGACTTGGGGAGGTGCGAAATAAACCACCTCGCCAGCAGCGGTGTATAACACATGAGAGTTCCCCTTCTCCGTACAGTGCGCGTATAGAGAGCATGTAGAATATCACCCAAGAGAGTAGGCACTGGGTTACGAGACATGAAGATCTTAACTGCATTCACGTCTATGAAGGCATCTGGATTCAGGAAAAGAACCAAGTTGTAGATGAGGAGAGCCAGGATGTCTTCAAAAGCTTGAAAGTCCAAACTATCCCAGAACTGTTGAGCTTGATCAATCAAAAACATAGCCAAGAAACCTTTAACCCCGCTCCGAATCTCCCAGTTAGATACCAGATCAGCCATTTTTAGATGTAGGGTTGAAGCAATATCCTCTGGCCTAGGAGCTATCTCCAAACCTGTAAAGGGTGTATGCTCTAGAATAGATATGCCCAGTAAGTCAGAAAACTCCTCCAAAGTAGGGACTAACTGATAGTCCGGGAAGGTGAAACAGTGATGCAACGGGTCAAAGAACTGGAACAACACGCTCATCATTCGCTCATCCAAATTTGAAGTAACCAGGGTAAGGAGATGACCATGTCTTCTAACAAAGGAGGAAGTATCAGGAACTTTTGAAACCAACTCTCTAAGCTGAGCAGGTATATGCACAAAGTTGACTCGAATGGTATTTCTGCACATAGAGGCCATGATCTACAAAACAGAACAAAGATGAATCCCCTCGGTCTTTGAAATGGTTAGTCTAATGAAATATGCATGTGATGTCATGATGCATGATGTCATGATAAAAACACACCACAGGTATCATAAATAGCAAACATGGTAAGGGCAAACAAGTCACACAATAGCCCTTAAATTTCAGGCTGGCATGGAGTTTAGGTACTACCCTCTTGCAGTTTAGTTGGTTCAACCTGTCCTAATAATAGTAACCGGGTTCTAGAGGTTCTCAATATCACTGACCATCCTCCATCGATCATAGTTTCAGCTCACGCAATCTTTTCTTGCGGCCGGAACCATCACGAGAGTATAGTCTCAATGAGTGTAGCATCTAGCTACTTTCTATGGCCAAGTTGGTCAATTATAGGTTCTAAGGTCAGTTGATGCTTAATGAACCATATAGCAGCCCCATACTCTCCTTGTTCCTCCACAAGGGATATCAGTACCAACTAATGTGCCACATCAACGTAGCTACTGCTTCAACTGTATCGGTCTACGCCGTACAGTTCCCTCACAGTCTATTGCTACTTACCTAAAAGGTGTCCCCAGATCCAGGTTAGGATCCATAGTAACTCTGATACAAAGCCCACAAAGATAAAGAAAACAAATCAAACAATTGAAAACAATATGATGAACTAATCCTAAGGTACACCTCACTTATTATATCCCCAGCAGAGTCACCAGTTCTGTGATACGGTGGCCAGAACCGGGATTGTTTTAGGAATTGTTGGTTTGCGTTTTGCGTTTGTGTCCGCAAAATGTCGCGGTAAGCAAGAAACGCCACCGACTTTTATTTTATCCAACAAGGAAAGGAAAAAAGCACAGAAAAATTCCTTTTTCGAGATATTTCTGAGTATGGGGGGTAGATTATAGAAAGGGAAGGTATTAGCACCCTTTCTATCCGTAGTTATCTACGGGCTCTTAGGTACTTGCTCATCATTTTCAAAATTGCTTCTTTGTGTGTTTGTGTGATTTGAAAAGCTTTTGTTTTGACTTCGATTTAACTCTTGCTTCTGTCTTCAAGAGTGTAATGAAGTGTTTTTGAAAACTTTGTTTGAAAAGGAGTGTAAGTGTGAAAAAGTTTGTTTAGATTGAGCAAGTACTTAAAAGTTAATCTACCTACTCGAAAAAAGAATCATTCTGTGTTCGTTTCCTTTAGACAGCGCTATCCCACTATTATTGAGTAGGTAGCACCATCGTTGGAGTTTTGAGGGTCAATTCGAAAGGGGATATACGGTCACTAAAGCAATGTTAGGACGTCTTAGTAGTAATCCTAATGTCTTAGATCAATTATCCGAGGCAACAATATCCGAGGCAACAATATCCGAGGCAACCATTCCGAGGTAACTTTGATCTTTGGACAAAAGGACGACCACTAAAATATCCTATACTCAATGACCGTTTACCGAAGGCAACCAAGTGGGAGTGTACCCTAGGAGTGCGCATGTGCGAGTGATTCAATTTCAGATTATTTATCTTTGCATATTTTAGGGTTATCTAACCATTTTAAATTTTTACATACATTCTTGTCATGCATCCCTATATCATACATCTAACAGTTAAATATTTGCGGAATTTAAAGTGCAGAAATTAAACTAAGTTATTACAAGGCTTCGGGTATTTACATAGCCAAAAACAAACCCTTAAAAATAAAACGATAAGTGAAAAGTAAAAGTCCTAATTAACTATTACAACTTGTGAGCAGTTACAATAATAGGATAAAAATAAAATATAGCGCGTGCAAAGAAATTTAGATCGGGAGAGAACTAGGGTTTTGACCCTTCTAACCTAATTAAAAGAAAAAAATGTTTTAGTTGTTTTTAATTGTTTTTAAGAAAAAGATTAGGTTTTAAAATTATATACAAAAATAATTAGTGATTAAATTAATTAATAAAAATAATTACATGGCCTATTTTTGTGTTTTGGTTATTTTTAAGAAAAAGAAAATATGATTAAATTAGAAACAAAACCCTAATTATTCTAATTAATTTTAATTTATTTCTAAAAAGAATTAAAGTTATCTAATATTAACAACCTAATTTAATTAATTAATTTTTTGAGAAAAAAAATAAAATCTAAACCTAATTTGTGAAAAGTATTATTTTTTATGATTTTTTGATAAAAGAAAATAATTGATTGGTTAGTAAAATAAAATAAATAAAACAAATATAAAAAAAGAAAAGGAATAGAAACTTGGGCCTGCAATTAGTGGTTTGAGGGGAGTGCAGATAGCATTTTCTGGGCCCAAAACAAGGAGGTCCGTTTTGACTTTCTGAGATCCCATGCAATGCGTTTGACTAGGCGTTTGGTGCTCCTTCATTGGTGACCCTTGGATTTGGCCATCTGGCCATCTCGCAGGCTGGATGATGAGGACGCAAGATGGTCTATTTGCTTGTGTACGCATGTGATCTATAGAAAGAAATCAAGAAAAAACACAAACATTGGAGGCAGGGGTCGAACCCCTGACCTCAAGCTTCCCAACGCCTTAACGCTTTCCTGGCTACCACTGGGCCATTTGTGTTAGTTGTTATAATAATACAAAATAATAATCAAATATTAAAAAGTCCGTGTATACCAATTCAGCGCGCGGAAATTTGAACAGGCCAATGGTTGATTGCCAGCTAGTCATCTTCCTCCTTGGACCTGTTGGTAAAAGTTCCAAACTTTTACCTACGGACGTTTGTCCGTAGCTACAGCCGCTGTCATTCTTAAAATCAAATACAAACGTGATAAATAAAAACCAAGGCCATGTATGGATCCGTCTAGACCTTCTGAGTTCAATGGTGGCCCTTTCATGGTCCAATTTTGCCTGGATTCAAAAACCCCAAAGCGAGCTTATAAACCCTAATAATGGGGGAATCCCATACATGCCATGAAAATACAATTGACTACTTCAGAAAGCTTGCAAATAGGATGGTGAACAATAATATGTGATTAGAATGTGATGAATGTGCAAGAATTATGTAAACCGGATTCAAGAAAAGTGTAATATCGTGAGTGCCTTACATCGAGTTTCAGGGCTTGGGAGTGCTCGTTTTGGATTGCTTTTGCTTGCTGGGGATCCCAGGAAGTGATTGACATGGTCCAAGGATCTTGAAATTGCCTCTAAGTGGGAATTCATGTTTGCACTTTTTCTTGTTTTTTCAAGTTTTTGTTCTGGTTCACATGCCTCCTTCTAACCTTTCTTTAGGTCTGCAATGGTTCTATATGTATTGAGGAATGAATTAGGGTTGAAAACCTGGCCTCAATCTTCCTCCATCAATGTCTTTGATCTTGATTTGATTCACTTTAAAATCATTCCAAAAATAGCCTAAAACCAATTTTGTGTGCACCTCATGCCTTTACACGAATTTGATCTCATGCTAGCTGGAATTTAAGACCTGAAACAAGTACAAAATCTTGTGTTTTCAATATTTTGGATTTTCTATGATTTGTTTTGATTTAAAATGATTTAATTCAAATAAAAATCAAAATAAATAATAAAAATAAGATAATGACAAGTGGCAAAGGCTAGGGCTCGTGGACCATGTTGCCCACTCAAAACAAGTGAAAAAGATTGGGCCCATTTGGCAAAATTTGAAGTTTTAGGAATAGTTGACTTTTGACAATTTTGTAAAAAAGGTCAACTTCACCAATGCATAACTTCAATTTTGACTCTTTGAAGGTGTTCTTGGACATTTTAGAAAGCTTGAGATATCCTCTAAGCAACCCTTTTGGTCTCATCTCAATTGGATATTCCATTCTCATGTATGAAGCTTTGATAAAAAAGGTGTTTTTGTTGACTTTTAAAAATGACCTATAATGTCCAAATTCATAACTTCTTGTGAGTGCATATTTTGAACTTGGGAGCTGAAGATGGATTGTAGAGCATGGCATCCTACAAAACCCTAATTTAGCAACTTTTGGTTCTTGAGGAATTATGAATAATCCTTGATGAATCATGATCAACCCTTGATCAAATGATGAAATATACTTCAAAATGAGGATGTTGACCAAAAATCTTGAAGTTTGACTGTATGTGGGCCACAGTTGACTTTTGCCCTAGCACGGTCGATTTTTAGGCCTTTGAGAAATTGAATGAGCAAACTTTCTCTGCAAGTCTTGAAACTTGACATGGATGATCTTGAGAACATATTAGGACAACGGTGAGCATTTGGGGTCCCTTGGACTCAAGTATCTTGATGCAACATGAAACCCTAATTTGAGGTAGACTGCCTTAGGAGAGAGCTTGTCTGGTTAACCCTTGGACTTTCTTGAGAAACTTGAGAATCTTTCTTGAAATGTTTTGAGAAATATGGGAGGGCAAATTTTGGGGTACAACAACACGACTTCAAATGCGCTATTTTGAGCAACTCTACAATGAATAAGGCTCAAAATAAATGAATCAGAAATCATAAATCTAGTTGATATTTAGGCATTGTTAGATATATGATTTAATAAGCTTTCCAACACTTCGAACTGGGCGTAAATCGGAGTTACGGTTCTCAAGTTATGGCGAAAACAAAAGCTGATTTTTTTCTCATGACAGTAGAGCGCGCTTAGCGGGATTGTGCCGCTAAGTGCGGTTCCTTGGACAGAATTGCATTAAAAGGGCCAAAATACACATTTTTTAAGTTATATTTTGGGTTATTTGTTCCCAACTCATCAAACCTTCATTTTTTGATAGATTAGCTTAGAAAATAATATTAGGGCCTTGCTTATGAATGATTAGAGGTGGATTTCTCTTCGACCAACGCTGATAAACCTTCATTTTATGGTTTATTTTTTCTCCCCTCTTTGTATTTCTCTTTTGTTGGGTATTGTTTGTATATTTACTTTGAACATATGTATATTTTTTATCATGGTGTTGTATAAAGATTACTTTACAAATCAATCTTGATGTCTTCTTTGATCGTTTTGCTTTATGTTTGGATTTGGGTTGTTATAGACATATACCTCACGAATCTTGATTAGAGATGGATATCTATTACTTTCTAAATTCTAGAGATATATTTAAAGCTAATATTCACTTTGGGTGCTAAAGCTTAATGCCTCTGTGTGGTTGTGGCGTGCAAGACATTGCCGATAGAGTAATACGGTTGGTCTCGTGACTTGGCGTTAGACATAACCTTCATTGTGGGTACATATCGTGGTTTTTGAGATGATTTTGACGAGTACAGTAGGTTGAGTGCAACTGATCGATAGATTTAAGTTTGTGACGAGTAGTGTACATTCATACCGGACAATTTATCTATCCTTTATAGTTTTTGTTCACATTTATTTTTTGTTGATACCTTTTCCATACAACCCATTAAACCCCCTAACTCATTAACGATAGATTTGTCGAACAGCAATTCAATAACAAATCTCTGTGGACACGATACGATATAACCTATACCACCCGGTAAATTAATTACTTACGTTTTGCTTACCATTATACCACAATAATAAAATGGTGTCATGCCGCTTGGCGTGCTCTCCTGTGCTACGCCAATGAAGTTTTTTTTAGTGTTCACTTGGCCATCCTTTTTCCAACTTTCACCAAGGCTTTAAATAGTAAATAGCATTAATATAATTACTTCTTTTGTTGTTGTTTGGACTCAAATTTTGGTTCGATAGCTTGAAGTCGATTTCGGTGATTTTCCAAGTATGGGTGTTTCAACTTGCGAATGTGTGGTAATGATTTTGTTAAAGTTTTATACACGTTCGAGGTATGTGTTTATCCATTTCTATACTTTAGCATATTCGTGATAATTAAACTTTATACAATTTTTATGTTATTCATTCTTTTGTATACTTGTTCATTTGTTAATTACTTTAGTTCCTATCCTTTTTGTGAGGTAGCTTTCCATAGTTCACATATGCTGGAGACAACAACTCTAGTTTTAATTGTATTTTATTATACTTAATCTTTTGTTTGTATTGATTGTTTGAAAGCTTGAACATGATTAAGACTCTTTTTTGTTCCATTTTGAGCACAACTACCCCTTGGCCAAATATTCAATTTACCTTGTAAGTGTGTGAACTTTTGTTATGCTTGTCTATGAGTGTTTGATTCATTTTTGTATGCATATTGATTATTTGTTTTCTTTAACCTTTAAATATGAGTTGTAGTTTGAATTTTTACCTTGCCTTAGAAAGTAGAGAGTATTCACATTAAGATATGGTTGAATTCAAGTAGAGATTTGTTTGCTCACTTATGTTTTTGATTGCTATGAGGTTGTAAAATAAAGAAAAAAAATATGTGAAAAAGAAGTGAAAAGAAAAAGAAAGAAAAAAAAAGAGTTAGAATAATAGTGCTAATAATTGATGTGTGTTGGTTCGAAATTTGGAATGAAGAAGAAGTTTAGTTTAAATTATTTAGCTTGAGTCTTTGTGAGTTGATGACTCCCTTAGGTTAGGCAAGTGTTTGTTTCAATTAGATTTAGGATTTATCCCTTGTTATTTAACCAAGCCACGTTACAACCTTGAAAATACCTTTATATTCTTCCCTTTTTATTTTTAATATCAGTTTCTGGATGAATGCTAATTTAGTCTTTTGTTTGCAAGATTGTGGATGAGTCAAAATACCTTATTTTGTGTGTTTTTCATCTACTGATGATTGATTTTTCTAGATGTGATTTATTCGTGAACTAGTATTGTTTTAGAATGTTTGACATGTTATTTGTATTTAGTATTTGTTCCATGTTTATGTTATCGTCGTAGTTTAGTGGTAAGTATGTTTCTTCGTGTGTACCGTTTTTCATTTGAGCCATTGCATTTGTTTTTCATTTTCAAAATTTGTTGATTCATAATTATTTGGTTTATTAAATTTAGTTCTTTGAGTTGTTTGTCTTTGTTTGAGGATAAACAAGTTCAAGTTGGGGAGAGTTTGATAAGTGCAAATTTTAGCTATTTTTGTATATACATTTTGTTGCACTTATCAACTTTTTTTTGTTAATATGGTTGAATAAATCTGACTTTTATGTAAATACGTTTAGTTTGTGTTTATTTGTGTTTCTGTGTACATAATATACTGTTTGATGTTTTCCATTCATTTTATAGGTATTGACGCATATTTAGAGCATCAGCAATATAGTGTGGAAGACACGACTTCAAATGCGCGATTTTGAGCAACTCGTTGTGATACGGTGGGAGAACTGATTTGAGGTTTTGCGTTTGTGTTTGCAAATGTTCAGTTTAGCAAGAGTCGCCACCGACTTTTTATTTTATCCTAAGGAAAGGTTAAAAAGCACAGGAAAAACCTTTGAGATGTTTTCTTGGGTTCGGGGAGTAGATTATAGAAAGGGAAGGTATTAGCACCCTTTCTATCCATGGTTATCCATGGGCTCTTAGTTACTTGCTTAGATCACTTGCCTTTGTTTTTCAATTGTTTGAAATGGTGCTTTGTGTGTGGTTTTGAAAATGTTTTGAAAAAGATGCCTTGTCTAGGCAACCATTGTAACAATTCTTTACTCGAATGTTTTACAAAGGTGTTTGTCTTTTTGAAAAGATGTTTTAATGTTTTGAAAGTTGTTTTGGAAATTGTGTTTGTGAAGTGTGTTTGAAAATGGCAAGTGTGTTTTGCATGTTTGATCAAGTAACTAAGAGCTATCTACTCTAAATTTCTCAAAGATCTTTCTCATGTTTTAATCCTTTTAACAGTGTTGTTTCACCATTGTATTTGGTGAACAACCTTGTGTTAGGATGTTAAACGGGACGGGTGCGGGTCATCGTATAGACCATGAAAGCAATAGTGTCAAGTGTCTTTGGCAATTTTCTTGAGGGACTATGATCATTTTGTTTAGGCAACAAGATAGCGTCATCGAGGGACTATGATTATTTGATTTGTTTTTGTTTTGCCAAAGTACTTGACATGCAAACATGGCCCATTTTGGAAGGCAACAAGTGGATGTAACCCTAGGGGTGTAAGTGTGCATTGTGTTTGTTTTTCATGCATGTTTATCTTGAATTAGGTCAAGCTATTTGTTGATTGATTTTGCATACAAACCCTAGGTCTATCATGGCATAATTTGGAAACTTTTAAATGTGCGAGAATTTAAAGTCCTAAATTATTACAACATGATTATGGGGATGGGGATACAAGTTTGAATTTGGGGGATATTTGACAAGGAAATAAAATCTAAATTATTACAACTATATCGAATATACAAATATTTAACATTTAAATAAATACAAATTAAATAAATATCAAAATGCAATGTGTTATGCAAAAAAGGATTTTTTATGTATGTAAAAAAGGTTTTCATGTTTGAAGTATAAACAAAATAAGAAAAAGTCTTTTATTTTTTATTTTTTTATGGTTTAGGGCAAAACCCTAATTTTCAAGTAAATAGTATTTATTTATTAATTATGTACAAGGTATATCAATTTATGCACAAATAAAAAGTATGTTGTTAAAAAAAATATTTTAGTGTCAAATATCAAATAAAAATAAAAATGTATTATTTTTGTATTTTTTGCCCTAAATATTTAATAAAATATGTATATGTATATATATTATATATTAAATATGCTAAATATGTACAAAAAATAAAATATTAATTATTTACAAAAATGTATATTTAAGAAAATGTTTTCAAAATGTAAATAAAAAATAATAACTAAAAAAATAAATACTTTTGTATTATTTTTAGGGTTTTAAAATGAAAAGGAATTATATTTATTTACATACATATGTTTAATAAAGCAAATAAATGCCAAATAAACGTAAAAAAATGTGGAAAATTATTTTTGGTGTTTTTTATGTTTGAATAAAAAATATTAAGTCAGAATCAAAAAGAAAAATGCAAAAATAACAAATATTTCACATAATGGGCCAGGGGGTGCAAATGGAAAAAAGGGGTGCAAAGAGCAAGACTGACTCAAGCCCAGCCCAAGCCAGTCATCTTCAACCTTCAGCACTGTCAAACGTGCGCCTCTCCTTTCAAAATACAAACTCCTGATTCCTTGATTTTTAGCCAAAACTCATAACACAAAGATTGCAGAGCATCAAACCACGATTCCAAACATGTAAAAAACTTGACCTAACTCTAAGAAACCAAGGAGAATTTCATCACCCCCAATTTCTGACCTAGTTTTTCTTCAATGTTCATGACTAAAATTCTCACAGCATGCTTAATATAAATGAAAAGTGATCACATGTATGGATTCAGGGCTATGAGTAGAACATGTTTCATTCACAAACCTAAGCTTAACTCTTCCTAGATTGAGAGATAGAAGTCCATGGATTACCTGTTTCAGCTTGGATCGTGTAGAGCAATGTGGCCACCTTCAATGGAGTTTGAGCTTCTGTATAGCTTGCCTGAGGTCCAAGGAAGCTTCTCCAACACCTGGCTTGCTTTGAAACAACCTGTATCGTGCTATAGAAGTCCACCTGCACAGCTTGAAAGTAAAAATGGCAAGTAGGGTTAGAGGTGTTACAACTTGAGTCTAAGGCTTGGAATAGTTTCAGTGGATGGTATGGAATGTGTTTGGACAAGCTTGAGCAAAAACGCACGAGTGGATAGTGTTATAGAGGTTAAGTTGCAGAACTTGCCCTATTTTGCAGCAAAACATGGATTCTGAGTATGAGAAGGTCTTAGGGATGAATGAGTCGTGATTTAGGCTTGTTTTGATGTGTGGAAGATGTTCACAAAGTTTGTTTAAGCTCTAGGTTGCAGGAAATCCAAGTTGGTGTCTTTTTGCAAAGTTTCTTCTACTATAAGCAAGAAAGTGTAAGTTACAATGCAGGCCTATACCATCCCTAATGTATGTTGCATATCTTGCCCTTGAGACTTGCAATATAGATTTGATTTGGCTTCAGAGATATTGCCCCCCTATGCCCAAAGATCATGTATTGACATAAAGTATCACTTTATCAAAATGGCAATTTTGCTTTTTCCAATTAAAGGTTAATTCTATGTGTAATGTCCAAATGGGTGAAATAATGCCTTAACACAATGGTTAGGCATTAAATTATTGAGTGTAAAGAGGTTTAGAGGCCTGCAAGATAGCATAAACCATGCTGATTTGAAAAATGCAATTGCTATGAACATGCCTTGGCCATGAACAAAAGTGAGTTTTGGCCAACTTTGCAAATTCGCCTCTCTCTAACCACAAGGGTGTTTGAGAAGTTCTTTGACAATTTGGAAAGCTTGGAATGTGTACTACAATCCATCTTTGTAATGCAAATTGAAACTCTAAGTGGAACCATGTGAAAAATGGCGAAGAAGTTGGACAAAAATCCTGCCTAGAATAGGTCAAATTTCTTCTAAGTTAAAAGTGTTTGGCACCCTTGTTCCAAAACTCATAACTTGAGATAAAAGCTTCCTTTGAGAAAACTTTGTGAATCAAAGTTGTATATTTTGCAATGGACTACAACTTTCATGTTTCAGGTTTTGCTTGAATCCAATTGCATCTTGGTGAAAAAATGGGGCAAAGTTAGGAAAAAATAAGAAAATTTCATAACTTAGAAAATTTTCTAAGTTATGAAATTTTTTCATTTTAAACCCTAATTTACAATTTTGGGTTTCTTGATGAACAAGTTTCATAATTTGACATGTCTTGATGAAAAATGAATCTTGGCACTTGATTTTGACCAAATAGTCAAAGTTTGACTTCTCAGTATACAGTCAAATTTTGATCAGTTGACTGAAAAATTCATTTGTCAATCCTATGCATTTGAGATCTTTTAAACTTGTTGAATGGGTAAAGACAATGCCATTGAGTCCTTGAGTCAATATATGAGTTGGTTTGCCATTGGTTAGGTCAAACAGTCAAAAATTGCCTTTGTGCAGTCAAACCCCTAAAAAATGACCATTTTGCCCTTTTGGTGATCTGATCAAATTTCTTATGGAATTGTGATCCAAACTTGACCAAATGGTTTATATGAGTTCATAATGTTGATGTGGGTCAAAAATCATGAGGTTTGACTGTCAATTGGCTACAGTTGACTTTTTCCCCAATACAGCTGATTTATAGGTCAATTATCCAATTGACTGGGCAAAGATTAGAATCAAGGCTTGAAACTTGGTATGGATAAACTTGTGAGTCCAACATGAAGCATGAAAGTCACTTTGGGAATTCTAGGTCAAAACATCCCTATGCAAACTCAAACCCTAATTTGGGTCAACAGTGCAAGGAGGGGTCTTGAGCAGAGCAAACCCTAACTTGATCTTGAGCTCCAAGAGTCTTGTGGTGAGAAAATATTGATGAAATGAGAGGGAAAATTTTGGGGTACAACAGTTGCCCCTGTTCAATCTTCTTGAACCTGAAGAGTTAGATTGGCAGGTTTGCCTTTCGCGACTCGAGGGTAAAAGGAGATTGGACACTAGAGTGCCCAAAAAAAATTTGCACTCGTCAAAGCGTAGTTGAGGGAATGGGCTTAAAGATGCCATTTGGATATGGGCTTAAAGATGCCATCTGCAGATGTGACAGAATCTTGTCAGGGGATGGGCTTAAAGATGCCATCTAGAATGTATGTTGAATTGTATGTCGTTGGTGAGTGAGTGAGTATCAGAAAGGTATCCATGTTTGAAACATTTCTGAACCGGGGGTCTGAATAAGCAATAGATTGACATCCGTGTTTGGAAGCATCCGTAAACTATTTTCAAAAGTTGAATCTGAACAAGTGATAGATTAACATCCGTGTTTGGAGAGTCTGTAAACTGTTTTCAGAGGTCTTGAAGTTAAATAAGCACGAGTTGGTCGAGTAGATATTTGTCCTGTCTGGTTTCAGGTATTAGTCTCTGACCTGAGAAAGAAAGATAGTTTCCCTGGCTTGTTACAGGTATTGATCTTCAATCTCTACAGGTATTATGATGTCGGGAATGGGCTTACAGATGCCATTTGGAGATATGATGGATTTTGTCGGAGATGGGCTTAAGGATGCCATCCAAGAATTCCTGTTGAATTGTAATTTGGTAAGTTGAAAGAAGGAACCTGTGTAGGGTTTTCTGATGATGAGTCCGTGTAAAACTGCATCTGAATTTGAGAAGGAACCGGTGTAGGGTTGCCTGATGATGAGTCAGTGTAAAACTGTATCTAAATTTGAGAAGGAACCGGTGTAGGGTTGCTTCATGATGAGTCTGTGTAAAACTATATCTGAATTTGAGAAGGAACCGGTGTAGGGTTGCTTCATGATGAGTCCGTGTAAAACTACATCTGAATTTGAGAAGGAACCGGTGTAGGTTTGCTTCATGATGAGTCCGTGTAAAACTACATCTGAATTTGAGAAGGAACCGGTGTAGGGTTGCTTCATGATGAGTCTGTGTAAAACTACATCTGAATTTGAGAAGGAACCGGTGTAGGGTTGCTTCATGATGAGTCCGTGTAAAACTGCATCTAAATTTGAGAAGGAACCGGTGTAGGGTTGCTTCATGATGAGTCCGTGTAAAACTACATCTGAATTTGAGAAGGAACCGGTGTAGGGTTGCTTCATGATGAGTCAGCGTAAAACTACATCTGAATTTGAGAAGGAACCGGTGTAGGGTTGCATCATGATGAGTCCGTGTAAAACTACATCTGAATTTGAGAAGGAACCGGTGTAGGGTTGATTCATGATGAGTCCGTGTAAAACTACATCTGAATTTGAGAAGGAACCGGTGTAGGGTTGCTTCATGATGAGTCCGTGTAAAACTACATATGAATTTGAGAAGGAACCGGTGTAGGGTTGCTTCATGATGAGTCAGTGTAAAACTATATCTGAATTTGAGAAGGAACCGGTGTAGGGTTGCTTCATGATGAGTCCGTGTAAAACTATATCTGAATTTGAGAAGGAACCGGTGTAGGGTTGCTTCATGATGAGTCCGTGTAAAACTACATCTGAATTTGAGAAGGAACCGGTGTAGGGTTGCTTCATGATGAGTCCGTGTAAAACTACATCTGAATTTGAGAAGGAACCGGTGTAAGGTTGCTTCATGATGAGTCCGTGTAAAACTACATCTGAATTTGAGAAGGAACCGGTGTAGGGTTGCTTCATGATGAGTCCGTGTAAAACTGCATCTGAATTTGAGAAGGAACCGGTGTAGGGTTGCTTCATGATGAGTCCGTGTAAAACTGCATCTGAATTTTAAAAAGTTGTTGTCGACCTTTTGCTGAAAAAGGTAAGTTGTTAGTTGAAACACAAAGTTATGTTGCATGAAATGTATGATGCAATATATGTGTTTTGTCAATGCTCATGATTTATGAACGTGACATATGCGTATGTAGGCTGATGAGCTGTCTTGCTGAGGAAGATAAATCCTGGATAGCGGGAGATAATAAAATCTTTGACCGCTGTCGGGGAAAATAAATCCTTGACTGCCGTTGGGGATTGAAAATCCTGGACTGCTGTTGAAGAGTATGTGTGTCTTTAAACTTTGGTTAAAATATTTCCAATGGGTTCCTGTTTCGTTGTTTGAGGAGAACTCCGCTGGGGGAAGTTGAAAACTCTGTGGAGAGTATGTTTATTTCTGCTTGGAAAAAAGAGTTCAGGAGTCTTAGTCGTCTGTTGCTCTACTGGGGAGTCGAAGTTGAAATGATATCTGGTCGGGTTCAGGTTTCGCAGTAACTTGCTGGGGATTGTAGAGTAGTCTACTGGAGAAGAGGAGTTGTGGTCCTTTGATTTGTAATAGTCGGAGAGGCAAACTCAAGCTGGGGAATCATCCTATGAGAAGGGTTTTGGGGAGATTTGTCACTGCCCCTAGTAGCAAGTGCTTGTGACACTGCCTGGAAATGTTTGATTGTATGTAACCCTTTATCGGGATTGACGTTCAATGCCCCAAGTGACAGAGATGGAGACTTGCCCCTGGTTATCCTGCAATTGAGTGATTTCTTGACATTTTGACTGGGCTGCCCCAGTTTTACTGAACTTTGAAAGATCTGTTAAAATCTTGACTGGACTGCCCCAGGTGTGTTGGATAGAGACATGTCAAGTCCCCTTGTTGGTAGGAGATTTCTCAATGGAAGTGTCATCCTTTTTGAAGTGATTTTATTCACTGAGAGAGCTTTCGTTCATCGGATATTCATTGTGTGAATTTCTCCGCTGTCAAACAAATAGCCAAATGCAAACAGTGATATTCAAGTAATGCAAAGTTTATGTTTGTCTCGAAGTTTTGAAAAAAATGTGTTTTTTAGCAGAAAACTTTTTATAAGACAAATTCAACACAAGATTTAGGGTAAAGCCTTACAGGAGCCAGGATACCTTTTGTAACAGTATGCTTTTGAACTAACCCATGCTTCAATTAGGACTTTTGAAGGGTTGTAACGTGGCTTGGTTTACGGTTTAAGAATCAAAGGATAAAGGCTCAAAGTATATTTGTACCCACCCGCTCTTCGCGATGTTCTTCCATCCTAAACTCAGTTAATTGTGCGTTTGTACTCCAAATGAGTCTGGAACAACGTTTTGGTGATGGTTCACACAAGTCGGATTTTGGAAGGCAGTCATTTTCACTTTTTTTTTGTAACATTTTTCATGTTGTTAAGGATTTGTAATGACCTCGTTCTTTTGATTTGTTATCCCTAACTTTTGCCTGACTGTTCCTGTTTTCGAGATCACAGTCAGCGGGATGCCCCAACTTTCTTAAGCCTCCTTTATAGGTTTTGGCTTAGTGGGCTTTTCTCTTTTGAGAGGTAATGACTGCCTATGTGATAGGGAACCATCACCGTCTTTTGATTCCAGAGGAATGCTTTTCTTTTTTTGATGTCGTTCGTTGTAGTACGAACTGAGAGTGTGCAACTTCAATGCGCACCTTTTTTGAATTAACTGAGAGACTACCCTGCCCCAGGTTTAATCAAAGGTTTCAATTTGTTTAAAACAGAAAACTTCTACTTCTTTGGCTCGAAGGGGTTGACTAGGGATTATCTTCCTTATAACTCCAGTGTTTAGGATTTGAAAGAATGCCTGTACATCGTCAGCAAGGTCTGTTCAAAAGCATACTGTATGAGATTATGGTATTGTTTCGTCATCCTCCCTCTAAAGGCTTGTAGCTTTTGCAAGAGTTAAATGTCATAGAGAAATCAGAAAGCATAGTTTAAGAATAGTGAAAACGAATGGATGAATTCAAGACAAACATATGCAATGCATTAATGAAACAGAGTTTGACATTAATAGATAATTGTTTGAATAACAAAGAGATTACAACTTGAAAATTCAAACGAAACAAAGACGCTCTCAATGAATTGCCAAAGGAGCATTGATTATGCTGGAGTCTCCGGAGGACCAAACTCAATCTCCTTGTCATCATTCAACTTCTGAATCTTGTACTTCAATGCCCAACAATCGTTAGTATCATGCCCAGGACTGTCAGAATGATAAGCACATGTGGCCTTAGGATTGTAGTTAGGAGAAGAAATCTTGGGGTTTGGATGAGGTCCTATCCATGCAATCAAATTCATCCTCAACAAGTGTTGCAGCGCTTTTGACAACGGCATGTTGATGTTGGTGAACTGTCTTTTAGGCTCGTCTGGCCTTCGTTGATTTCCTTTTTGCTGTTGTCGGTGTGACGTAGAACCAGATACCAGGACTGCCCCTACGTGTCAGTGACTTTTTTGACTGTTCACAGCATTGGACTCTTTCCTCCCATTGTGGGGGATTTTCTGTGTATCAGAGGGTGTAGCTCCTTGGATCTTTCCACTTTTGATTCCAGCTTCGACCCTTTCGCCGGTCAGTATTAGCTCGGTGAACCCGGCTGAGGAGCTTCTAATTAGGTGATTAAAGAGAAGCCCTGTCAAAGTTCCCATGCAGATGTCAATCAGCTCCCTGTCAGTTAAAGGAGGTTGCACCCTACCATCCAAATCTCTCCACTTTTGGGCGTATCCTTTGAAGTTCTCGTCAGAACCCATGGTCATGTTCTGCAATTGCACGCGAGTTGGTGCAAGATCAGCATTGTACTGATACTGTTTGTAAAAAGCAGCAGCTAAGTCCTCCCAGGTGTGGATGCGAAAACTCTCCAATTGATAGAACCACTCGAGTTAAGCCCCTACCAGGCTTTCTTGGAAGAAATGGATCCAAAGCTTTGGATCAGTTGTGTATGGTTGAATCTTGCGGACATAAGACTTTAAGTGCATCTTAGGGCAAGAGACTCCATCGTACAGGGAAAAGATAGGGACTTTGAAATTTGGTGGGATGACCAATCCAGAAACTAAACCCATGTCTCCTAAATCCAAGCCAGGTATCTGTTGAATCTCCATAGCACTGAGGCGATCCTCCAACTGTTTGTACTTGTCATCAGCGGGAGAATATTGTTCTTCGGAGTAGTCAGCTTCAACATCATCGATCTCCAAATTGTGCTCTTCTTCAAGACTGACCCCTATGCTGGGTGGAGTTGAAAGATCTAGGGTTTCAGGTCTTCTTCTCAAGTTCAGGATGCCCACTGCTTTCTTAGACTTCTTCTTCTTGTCTTTGAGAAGGAGAGCTTTTAGATCTTCTTGCCCTTTACCCATAGCCAGAAACATTTGTTGGAATTGAGCGTTTTGAGCTTGGAGATCTTTCACCGTTTGTTCCATATCCATCTTACTGAAATAAACAGTAGGAAGATAAGGAGACCTGTATGGGAGAAACCTGTTATGCAATGATATGTATGATATATGTATGCAATGTTTTCAAGGATTTCTTGGGGTAAACACAAGAAAATGTTAGAGGTTGAATTTTGATCAACATCTTTGATTGGAGAACTTCGCATCGGTGGATGTTTCTCCACGAGAATCAAGCTCACCATGTCAAGTGGGTCATAGCCCCTGATTCAAGTTGTTGCACTTGATCTTTGACGGTGTTTGTTTAGAGGAGAATCCTCTTGCCCTTTGGTAGACGTCTGGTTCAATGTGACCCTGCATCAAAAGACCCTCGAGATCCTTGAAATGGTTATTGTAAATGCTATGGTATGATGTTATGATGTACATGTATGCAAAAGCAAGTAAGTGTATATACAGGTAATCATATTCACACAAAGCAAACAAGTCCTTAGGTTTAGGCTTGCATGGGGTTTGTAGGTAAGTACCCTCTTGAAGTTAGTTGGCTCATCCTGTCCTAAAATAGAAACCGGGTTCTAAGGAGCTCAATATCACTGGATTATTTTCTGTGTTCATTGTTTTGGTTTAGCCACTTAACTGGCGACCAAAATATTCCAAGAAAACAATCCTCAATGAGTGTAGTATCGAGTATCTACCAACTTCGGACTGCACCAAAGTAGGTCATCTCACTACCCCTAAAAAGGCTAAGATGGTCAAGTAAGGTTCTAGAGTTCGTTAGTGCTTCATGACATCGCTCAGCGGCCCCGTATTCTCCTTGACTATTCAAGGGCTACCGGTACTCACAAATATGTCACACTAACATAGCTACTGCTTCAACCTTGTCGGTATACCCCGCACAGTTCCCTCACAGTTTATTGTTATTTACCTAAAAAAGGTGCCCCCAAATCCGGGTGTAGGATTAAACAAACCCAAACAAGGAAACCAAAAAGTAAAGCAATCAAAGCAAACAAACTAGGCATGTAAAGGTGATCTAAAACCCTAAGGTAACCCCACTTTTAGAAATCTCCCCAGCAGAGTCGCCAGTTCTGTGATACAGTGGGAGAACTGACTTGAGGTTTTGCGTTTGTGTTCGCAAATGTTTGGTTTAGCAAGAGTCGCCACCGACTTTTTATTTTATCCTAAGGAAAGGTTAAAAAGCATAGGAAAAACCTTTGAGATGTTTTCTTGGGTTCGGGGAGTAGATTATAGAAAGGGAAGGTATTAGCACCCTTTCTATCCATGGTTATCCATGGGCTCTTAGTTACTTGCTTAGATCACTTGCCTTTTCTATTCAATTGTTTGAAATGGTGCTTTGTGTGTGGTTTTGAAAATGTTTTGAAAAATATGCCTTGTCTAGGCAACCATTGTAACAATTCTTTACTCGAATGTTTTACAAAGGTGTTTGTCTTTTTGAAAAGATGTTTTAAGGTTTTGAAAGTTGTTTTGGAAATTGTGTTTGTGAAGTGTGTTTGAAAATGGCAAGTGTGTTTTGCAAGTTTGATCAAGTAACTAAGAGCTATCTACTCTAAATTTCTCAAAGATCTTTCTCATGTTTTAACCCTTTTAACAGTGTTGTTTCACCATTGTATTTGGTGAACAACCTTGTGTTAGGATGTTAAATGGGACAGGCGCGGGTCATCGTATAGACCATGAAAGCAATAGTGTCAAGTGTCTTTGGCTATTTTCTTGAGGGACTATGATCATTTTGTTTAGGCAACAAGATAGCGTCATCTAGGGACTATGATCATTTGATTTGTTTTTGTTTTGCCAAAGTACTTGACATGCAAACATGGCCCATTTTGGAAGGCAACAAGTGGATGTAACCCTAGGGGTGTAAGTGTGCATTGTGTTTGTTTTTCATGCATGTTTATCTTGAATTAGGTCAAGCTATTTGTTGATTGATTTTGCATACAAACCCTAGGTCTATCATGGCATAATTTGAAAACTTTTAAATGTGCGAGAATTTAAAGTCCTAAATTATTACAACATGATTATGGGGATGGGGATACAAGTTTGAATTTGGGGGATATTTGACAAGGAAATAAAATCTAAATTATTACAACCATATCGAATATACAAATATTTAACATTTAAATAAATACAAATTAAATAAATATTAAAATGCAATGTATTATGCAAAAAAGGATTTTTTATGTATGTAAAAAAGGTTTTCATGTTTGAAGTATAAACAAAATAAGAAAAAGGCTTTTTTTTTATGGTTTAGGGCAAAACCCTAATTTTCAAGTAAATAGTATTTATTTATTAATTATGTACAAGGTATATCAATTTATGCACAAATAAAAAGTATATTGTTAAAAAAAATATTTTAGTGTCAAATATCAAATAAAAATAAAATGTATCATTTTTGTATTTTTTGCCCTAAATATTTAATAAAATATGTATATCTATATATATATTATATATTAAATATGCTAAATATGTACAAAAAATAAAATATTAATTATTTACAAAAATGTATATTTAAGAAAATGTTTTCAAAATGTAAATAAAAAATAATAACTAAATAAATAAATATTTTTGTATTATTTTTAGGGTTTTAAAATGAAAAGGAATTATATTTATTTACATACATATGTTTAATAAAGCAAATAAATGCCAAATAAATGTAAAAAATGTGGAAAAATATTTTTGGTGTTTTTTATGTTTGAACAAAAAATATTAAGTCAGAATCAAAAAGAAAAATGCAAAAATAACAAATATTTCACATAATGGGCCAGGGGGTGCAAATGGAAAAAAGGGGTGCAAAGAGCAAGACTGACTCAAGCCCAGCCCAAGCCAGTCATCTTCAACCTTCAGCACTGTCAAACGCGCGCCTCTCCTTTCAAAATACAAACTCCTGATTCCTTGATTTTTAGCCAAAACTCATAACACAAAGATTGCAGAGCATCAAACCACGATTCCAAACATGTAAAAAACTTGACCTAACTCTAAGAAACCAAGGAGAATTTCATCACCCCCAATTTCTGACCTAGTTTTTCTTCAATGTTCATGACTAAAATTCTCACAGCATGCTTAATATAAATGAAAAGTGATCACATGTATGGATTCAGGGCTATGAGTAGAACATGTTTCATTCACAAACCTAAGCTTAACTCTTCCTAGATTGAGAGATAGAAGTCCATGGATTACCTGTTTCAGCTTGGATCGTGTAGAGCAATGTGGCCACCTTCAATGGAGTTTGAGCTTCTGTATAGCTTGCCTGAGATCCAAGGAAGCTTCTCCAACACCTGGCTTGCTTTGAAACAACCTGTATCGTGCTATAGAAGTCCACCTGCACAGCTTGAAAGTAAAAATGGCAAGTAGGGTTAGAGGTGTTACAACTTGAGTCTAAGGCTTGGAATAGTTTCAGTGGATGGTATGGAATGTGTTTGGACAAGCTTGAGCAAAAACGCACGAGTGGATAGTGTTATAGAGGTTAAGTTGCAGAACTTGCCCTATTTTGCAGCAAAACATGGATTCTGAGTATGAGAAGGTCTTAGGGATGAATGAGTCGTGATTTAGGCTTGTTTTGATGTGTGGAAGATGTTCACAAAGTTTGTTTAAGCTCTAGGTTGCAGGAAATCCAAGTTGGTGTCTTTTTGCAAAGTTTCTTCTACTATAAGCAAGAAAGTGTAAGTTACAATGCAGGCCTATACCATCCCTAATGTATGTTGCATATCTTGCCCTTGAGACTTGCAATATAGATTTGATTTGGCTTCAGAGATATTGCCCCCCTATGCCCAAAGATCATGTATTGACATAAAGTATCACTTTATCAAAATGGCAATTTTGCTTTTTCCAATTAAAGGTTAATTCTATGTGTAATGTCCAAATGGGTGAAATAATGCCTTAACACAATGGTTAGGCATTAAATTATTGAGTGTAAAGAGGTTTAGAGGCCTGCAAGATAGCATAAACCATGCTGATTTGAAAAATGCAATTGCTATGAACATGCCTTGGCCATGAACAAAAGTGAGTTTTGGCCAACTTTGCAAATTCGCCTCTCTCTAACCACAAGGGTGTTTGAGAAGTTCTTTGACAATTTGGAAAGCTTGGAATGTGTACTACAATCCATCTTTGTAATGCAAATTGAAACTCTAAGTGGAACCATGTGAAAAATGGCGAAGAAGTTGGACAAAAATCCTGCCTAGAATAGGTCAAATTTCTTCTAAGTTAAAAGTGTTTGGCACCCTTGTTCCAAAACTCATAACTTGAGATAAAAGCTTCCTTTGAGAAAACTTTGTGAATCAAAGTTGTATATTTTGCAATGGACTACAACTTTCATGTTTCAGGTTTTGCTTGAATCCAATTGCATCTTGGTGAAAAAATGGGGCAAAGTTAGGAAAAAATAAGAATTTCATAACTTAGAAAATTTTCTAAGTTATGAAATTTTTTCATTTTAAACCCTAATTTGCAATTTTGGGTTTCTTGATGAACAAGTTTCATAATTTGACATGTCTTGATGAAAAATGAATCTTGGCACTTGATTTTGACCAAAAAGTCAAAGTTTGACTTCTCAGTATACAATCAAATTTTGATCAGTTGACTGAAAAATTCATCTGTCAATCCTATGCATTTGAGATCTTTTGAACTTGTTGAATGGGTCAAGACAATGCCATTGAGTCCTTGAGTCCATATATGAGCTTGGTTTGCCATTGGTTAGGTCAAACAGTCAAAAATTGCCTTTGTGCAGTCAAAACCCTAAAAAATGACCATTTTGCCCTTTTGGTGATCTGATCAAATATCATATGGAATTGGGATCCAAACTTGACCAAATGGTTTATATGAGTTCATAATGTTGATGTGGGTCAAAAATCATGAGGTTTGACTGTCAATTGGCCACAGTTGACTTTTTCCCCAATACAGCTGATTTCTAGGTCAAATGTCCAATTGACTGGGTAAAGATTGGAATCAAGGCTTGAAACTTGGTATGGATAAACTTGTGAGTCCAACATGAAGCATGAAAGTCACTTTGGGAATTCTAGGTCAAAACATCCCTATGCAAACTCAAACCCTAATTTGGGTCAACAGTGCAAGGAGGGGTCTTGAGCAGAGCAAACCCTAACTTGATCTTGAGCTCCAAGAGTCTTGTGGTGAGAAAATATTTCTGAAATGAGAGGGCAAATTTTGGGGTACAACACTCGTCAATGAATAAAGCTCAAAATCAATGAATCAGAAATCATAAATTTGGTTGATATTTAGGCATTATTAGATAGATTATTCAATAAGCTTTCCAACGCTTTGAACTGGGCGTAAATCGGAGTTACGGTTCTCAAGTTATGGCGAAAATAAAAGCTGATATTTTTTTCTCGACAGTATAGCACGCTTAGCGGGATTGTGCCGCTAAGCGCGGTCCCTTGGACATAATTGTGTTAAATGGGCCAAAATACACATTTTTTAGGTTATATTTTGGGTTATTTGTTCCCAACTCATCAAACCTTCATTTTTTGATAGATTATCTTAATAAATAACATTAGGGCCTTGCTTATGAATGATTAGAGGTGGATTTCTCTTCGACCAACACTGATAAACAGGAAGATTTATGGTTTATCTCTTCTCCCCTCTTTGTATTTTTCTTTTGTTGGGTATTATTTGTATATTTACTTTGAACATATGTATACTTTTTATCATGGTGTTGTATAAAGATTACTTTACAAATCAATATTGATGTTTTCTTTGATCTTTTTGCTTTATGTTTGGATTTGGGTTGTTATAGACATATACCTCACGAATCTTGATTAGAGATGGATATCTATTACTTTCTAAATTCTATAGATATATTTAAAGCTAATATTCACTTTGGGTGCTAAAGCTTAACGCCTCTGTGTGGTTGTAGCGTGCAAGACATTGCCGATAAAGTAATACGGTAAGTCTCGTGACTTGGCGTTAGACATAACCTTCATTGTGTGTACATATCATGGTTTCTGTGATGATTTTGACGAGTACAGTAGGTTGAGTGCAACTGATCGATAGATTTAAGTTTGTGACGAGTAGTGTACATTCATACCGGACATTTTGTCTATCCTTTATAGTTTTTGTTCACATTTATTTTTTGTTGATACCTTTTCCATACAACCCATTAAACCCCCTAACTCATTAACGATAGATTTGTCAAACATAAATTCAATAACAAATCTCCGTGGACACGATACGATATAACCTATACCACCCGGTAAATTAATAACTTACGTTTTACTTATCGTTATACCGCAACAATAAAATGGCGTTATGCCGCTTATCGTGCTCTCCTGTGCTGCGCCAATGAAGATTTTTTTTGTGTTCACTTGGCTATCCTTTTTCCAACTTTCACTAAGGCTTTAAATAGTAAATAGTATTAATATAATTACTTATTTTGTTGTTGTTTGGACTCAAACTTTGGTTCGATAGCTTGAAGTCGATTTCGGTGATTTTCCAAGTTTGGGTGTTTCGACTTGCAAATGTGTTGTAATGATTTTGTTAAGGTTTTATACACGTTCGAGGTATGTGTTTATCGCTTTCTATACTTTAGCATATTCATGATAATTAGACTTTATACAATTTTTATGTCATTCATTCTTTTGCATACTTGTTCATTTGTGAATCACTTTAGTTCCTACCCTTTTTGTGAGGTAGCTTTCCATTGTTAACATATGTTGGAGACCACAACTCTTATTTTAATTGGATTTTATTATACTTAATCTTTTATTTGTATTGATTGTGTGAAATCTTGAACATGATCAAGACTTTTTTTTGTTCCATTTTGAGCACAACTACCCCTTGGCCAAATATTCAATTTACCTTGTGAGTGTGTGAACTTTTGTTAACTCCTTTTGAGCCTTTTTATCGATATCCATGTTGTTTTTGCTAAATTCTTATCTATGAGTGTTTGATTCATTTTTGTATGCATATTGATTCTTTGTTTTCTTTAACCTTTAACTATGAGTTGTAGTTTGAACTTTTACCTTGACTTAGAAAGTAGGGAGTATTCACATTAAGATATGGTTGAATTCAAGTAGAGATTTGTTTTCTCACTTAAGTTGTTGATTGATATGAGGTTGTAAAAGATAGAAAAATAAAAATATGTGAAAAAGAAGTGAAAAGAAAAAGAAAGAAAAAAAATAAGAGTTCGAATAATAGTGCTAATAATTGATGTGTGTTGGTTCGAAATTCGGAATGAAGAAGAAATTTGGTTTAAATCATTTTTCTTGAGTCTTTGTGAGTTGATCAGTCCCTTAGGTTTATCCAAGTGTTTGTTTCAATTAGCTTTAGGATTTATCCCTTTTTATTTAACCAAGCCACGTTACAATATTGAAAATACCTTTATATTCTTACCTTTTTATTTTTAATATAAGTTTTTGGATGAATGCTAATTTAGTCTTTTGTTTGCAACATTGTGGATGAGTGAAAATACCTTAGTTTGTGTGTTTTTCATCTAATGATGATTGATTTTTCTAGATGTGATTCATTCGCGAACTAGTATTGTTTTCGAATGTTTGACATGTTATTTGTATTTAGTATTTGTTTCATGTTTATGTTATCATCGTAGTTTAGTGGTAAGTATGTTTCTTCGTGTGTACCGTTTTTCAATTGAGCCATTGCATTTGTTTTTCATTTTCAAAACTTGTTGATTCATGATTATTTGGTTTATTAATTTTAGTTCTTTCAGTTGTTTGTCTTTGTTAGAGGACAAACAAGTTCAAGTTAGGGAGAGTTTGATAAGTGCAAATTTTAGCTATTTTTGTATGTATATTTTGTTGCACTTATCAACTTTTGTTATTAATATTATTGAATAAATCTGACTTTTATTTAAATACGTTTAGTTTGTGTTTATTTGTGTTTCTGTGTACATAATGTACCGTTTGATGTTTTCCATTCATTTTATAGGTATTGACGCATGTTTGGAGCATCAGCAATATAGTGTGGAAGACACGACTTCAAATGCGCGATTTTGAGCAACTCGTCAATGAATAAGGCTCAAAATAAATGAATCAGAAATCATAAATTTGGTTGATATTTAGGCATTGTTAGATAGATTATTGAATAAGATTTCCAACACTTTGAACCTGGTGTAAATAAGAGTTACGGTTCTCAAGTTATGGCGAAAACAAAAGCTGATTTTTTTCTCTTGACAGTAGAGTGCGCTTAGGGGATTGTGCCGCTAAGCGCGGTCCCTTGGAAAAATTGCTTTAAAAGTGCCAAAATACACATTTTTTAGGTTACATTTTGGGTTATTTGTTCCCAACTCATCAAACCATCAATTATTGATAGATTCGCTTAGAAAATAACATTAGGGCCTTGCTTATGAATGATTAGAGGTGGATTTCTCTTCGACCAACGTTGATAAACCAGAAGATTTATGGTTTATCTCTTCTCCCCTCTTTGTATTTCTCTTTTGTTGGGTATTGTTTGCATATTTACTTTGAACATATGTATATTTTTGATCATGGTGTTGTATAAAGATTACTTTACAAATCAATCTTGATGTCTTCTTGGATCTTTTTGCTTTATGTTAGGATTTGGGTTGTTATAGACATATACCTCACGAATCTTGATTAGATATGGGTATCTATTACTTTCTAAATTCTAGAGATATATTTAAAGCTAATATTCACTTTGGGTGCTAAAGATTAATGCCTATGTGTGGTTGTAGTGCGCAAGACATTGCCGATAGAGTATTACAGTTGGTCTCGTGACTTGGCATTAGACATAACCTTCATTGTGGGTACATATCGTGCTTTCTGTGATGATTTTGATGAGTACAGTAGGTTGAGTGAAACTGATCGATAGATTTAAGTTTGTGAGGAATAGTGTACATTCATACCGGACAATTTGTCTATCCTTTGTAGTTTTTGTTTACATTTTTTTTATACCTTTTCCATACAACCCATTAAACCCCCTAACTCCTTAACGATAGATTTGTCGAACAGAAATTCAATAAAAAATCTCCGTGGACACGATACGATATAACCTATACCACCCGGTAAATTAATAACTTACGCTTTGCTTACCTTTATACCGCAACATTAAAATGATGTTATGCCTCTTAGCGTGCTCTTCTGTGCTGCACCAATGGTGTTTTTTTAGTGTTCACTTGGCCATCCTTTTTCCAACTTTCACCAAGGCTTTTAATAGTAAATAGTATTAGTATAATTACTTCTTTTGTTTTTGTTTGGACTCAAATTTTGGTTCGATAGCTTGAAGTCGAATTCGGTGATTTTCCATGTTTGGGTGTTTCAACTTGCGAATGTGTGGTAATGATTTTGTGAAGGTTTTATACACGTTCGAGGTATGTTTTTATCGCTTTCTATACTTTATCATATTCATGATAATTAGACTTTATACAATTTTTATATCATTCATTCTTTCGTATACTTGTTCATTTGTGAATCACTTTAGCTCCTACCCTTTTTGTGAGGTAGCTTTCCATTGCTCACATATGCTGGAGACCACAACTCTTGTTTTAATTGGATTTTATTATACTTAGTCTTTTGTTTGTATTGATTGTGTGAAAGCTTGAACATGATCAAGACATTTTTTTGTTCCATTTTGAGCACAACTACCCCTTGGCCAAATATTCAATTTACCTTGTGAGTGTGTGAACTTTTGTTAACTCCTTTTGAGCCTTTTTATCGATATCCATGTTGTTTTTGCTAAATGCATGTCTATGAGTGTTTGATTCATTTTTGTATGCATATTGATTCTTTGTTTTCTTTAACCTTTAACTGAGTTGTAGTTTGAATTTTTACCTTGCCTTAGAAAGTAGGGAGTATTCACATTAAGATATAGTTGAATTCAAGTAGAGATTTGTTTGCTCACTTATGTTGTTGATTGCTATGAGGTTGTAAAAGAAAGAATAATAAAAATATGTGAAAACGAAGTGGAAAAAAAAAGAAGAAAAAAGAGTTCGAATAATAGTGCTAATAATTGATGTGTGTTGGTTCGAAATTTGGAATGAAGAAGAAGTTTGGTTTAAATGATTTTGCTTGAGTATTTGTGAGTTGATCACTCCCTTAGGTTTAAGCAAGTGTTTTTTTCAATTAGCTTTAGGATTATCCCTTGTTATTTAATCAATCCATGTTACAACCTTGAAAAGACCTTTATATTCTTGCCTTTTTATTTTTAATATGAGTTTCTTGATGAATGCTAATTTAGTCTTTTGTTTGCTAGATTGTGGATGAGTGAAAATACCTTATTTTGTGTGTTTTTCATCTACTGACGATTGATTTTTCTAGATGTGATTCATTCGTGAACTAGTATTGTTTTAGAATGTTTGACATGTTATTTGTATTTAGTATTTGTTCCATGTTTATGTTATCGTCGTAGTTTAGTGGTAAGTATGTTTCTTCGTGTATACCGTTTTTCATTTGAGCCATTGCATTTGTTTTTCATTTTCAAAACTTGTTGATTCATGATTATTTGGTTTATTAATTTTAGTTCTTTCAGTTGTTTGTCTTTGTTTGAGGACAAACAAGTTCAAGTTGGGGAGAGTTTGATAAGTGCAAATTTTAGCTATTTTTGTATGTACATTTTGTTGCACTTATCAACTTTTTGTTGTTAATATTGTTGAATAAATCTGACTTTTATTTAAATACATTTAGTTTGTGTTTATTTGTGTTTTTGTGCACATAATGTACCGTTTGATGTTTTCCATTCATTTTGTAGGTACTGACGCATATTTAGAGCATCATCAATAAAGTGTGGAAGACACGGCATTAAATGCGCGATTTTAAGCTACTCGTTAATGAATAAGGCTCAAAATCAATGAATCAGAAATCATAAATTTGGTTGATATTTAGGCATTGTTAGATAGATTATTGAATAAGCTTTCCAACGCTTTGAACTTGGTGTAAATAAGAGTTACGGTTCTCAAGTTATGGCGAAAACAAAAGTTGATTTTTTTCTCATGACAATAGAGTGCGCTTAGCGGGATTGTGCCGCTAAGCGCGGTCCCTTGGACAGAATTGCGTTAAAAGGGCCAAATACACATTTTTTAGGTTATATTTTGGGTTATTTGTTCCCAACTCATCAAACCTTCAATTTTTGATAGATTAGCTTAGAAAATAACATTAGAGCCTTGCTTATGAATGATTAGAGGTGGATTTCTCTTCGACCAACGCTGATAAACCGGAAGATTTATGGATTATCTCTTCTCCCCTCTTTGTATTTCTATTTTGTTGGGTATTGTTTGTATATTTACTTTGAACATATGTATATTTTTGATCATGGTGTTGTATAAAGATTACATTACAAATCAATCTTGATTTCTTCTTTGATCTTTTTTCTTTATGTTTGGTTTTGGGTTGTTATAGACATATACCTCACGAATCTTGATTAGAGATGGATATCTATTACTTTCTAAATTCTAGAGATATAATTAAAGCTAATATTCACTTTGGGTGCTAAAGCTTAATGCCTTTGTGTGGTTGTAGTGCGCAAGACATTGCCGATAGAGTAATACAGTTGGTCTCGTGACTTGGCGTTAGACATAACCTTCATTATGGGTACATATCGTGGTTTCTGTGATGATTTTGACGAGTACAGTAGGTTGAGTGCAACTGATCGATAGATTTAAGTTTGTGAGGAATAGTGTACATTCATACCGGACAATTTGTCTATCCTTTATATTTTTTTTGTTTACAATTTTTTATACCTTTTCCATACAACCCATTAAACCCCCTAACTCATTAACGATAGATTTGTCGAACAGAAATTCAATAACAAATCTCCGTGGACACGATACGATATAACCTATACCACCCGGTAAATTAATAACTTACGTTTTGCTTACCGTTATACCGCAACAATAAAATGGCATTATGCCTCTTAGCGTGCTCTTCTGTGCTGCGCCAATGATGTTTTTTTTAGTGTTAACTTGGCCTTCCTTTTTCCAACTTTCACCAAGGCTTTTAATAGTAAATAGTATTAATATAATTACTTATTTTGTTGTCGTTTGGACTCAAATTTTGGTTCGATAGCTTGAAGTCGATTTCGGTGATTTTCCAAGTTTGGGTGTTTCAACTTGCGAATGTGTTGTAATGATTTTGTTAAGGTTTTATACACGTCCGAGGTATGTTTTTATCGCTTTTTATACTTTAGCATATTCATGATAATTAGACTTTATACAATTTTTATGTCATTCATTCTTTCGTATACCTGTTCATTTGTGAATCACTTTAGTTCCTACCCTTTTTGTGAGGTAGCTTTCCATTGTTCACATATGCTGGAGACCACAACTCTTGTTTTAATATGATTTTATTATACTTAGTCTTTTGTTTGTAGTGATTGTGTGAAATCTTGAACATGATCAAGACTTTTTTTTGTTCCATTTTGAGCACAACTACCCCTTGGTCAAATATTCAATTTACCTTGTGAGTGTGTGAACTTTTGTTAACTCCTTTTGAGCCTTTTTATCGATATCCCTGTTGTTTTTGCTAAATGCTTGTCTATGAGTGTTTGATTCATTTTTGTATACATATTGATTCTTTGTTTTCTTTAACCTTTAACTATGAGTTGTAGTTTGAATTTTTACCTTGCCTTAGAAAGTAGGGATATTCACATTAAGATATGGTTGAATTCAAGTAGAGATTTGTTTGCTCACTTATGTTGTTGATTGCTATGAGGTTGTAAAAGAAATAATAATAAAAATATGTGAAAAATAAGTGAAAATAAAAAGAAAGAAAAAAAAAGAGTTCGAATAATAGTGCTAATAATTGATATGTGTTGGTTCGAAATTTGGAATGAAGAAAAAGTTTGGTTTAAATGATTTTGCTTGAGTCTTTGTGAGTTGATCACTCCCTTAGGTTTAAGCAAGTGTTTGTTTCAATTAGCTTTAGGATTTATCCCTTGTTATTTAACCAATCCATGTTAAAACCTTTAAAAGACCTTTATATTCTTGCCTTTTTATTTTTAATATGAGTTTCTTGATGAATGCTAATTTAGCCTTTTGTTTGCTAGATTGTGGATGAGTGAAAATACCTTATTTTGTGTGTTTTTCGTCTACTGACGATTGATTTTTCTATATGTGATTCATTCCTGAACTAGTATTGTTTTAGAATGTTTGACATGTTATTTGTATTTAGTATTTGTTCCATGTTTATGTTATCGTCGTAGTTTAGTGGTAAGTATGTTTCTTCGTGTGTACCATTTTTCATTTGAGCCATTGCATTTGTTTTTTATTTTCAATACTTGTTGATTCATGATTATTTGGTTTATTAATTTTAGTTCTTTGAGTTGTTTGTCTTTGTTTGAGGACAAACAAGTTCAAGTTGGGGAGAGTTTGATAAGTGCAAATTTTAGCTATTTTTGTGTATACATTTTGTTGCACTTATCAACTTTTTGTTGTTAATATTGTTGAATAAATCCGAATTTTATATAAATACGTTTAGTTTGTGTTTATTTGTGTTTTTGTGCACATAATGTACCGTTTGATATTTTCCATTCATTTTATAGGTACTAACGCATATTTAGAGCATCAGCAATAAAGTGTGGAAGACACGACTTCAAATGCGCGATTTTGAGAAACTCGTCAATGAATAAGGCTCAAAATTAATGAATCAGAAATCATAAATTTGGTTGATATTTATGCATTTTTAGATAGATGATTGAATAAGCTTTCCAACGCTTCGAACTGGGCGTAAATCGGAGTTACAGTTCTCAAGTTATGGCGAAAACAAAAGCTAATTTTTCTCATGACAGTAGAGCGCGCTTAGCTGTATTGTGCCGCTAAGCGCGGTCCCTTGGACATAATTGCGTTAAAAGGGCCAAAAAACACATTATTTAAGTTATATTTTGGGTTATTTGTTCCCAACTCATCAAACCTTCATTTTTTGATTGATTAGCTTAATAAATAACATTAGGGCCTTGCTTATGAATGATTAGATGTGGATTTCTCTTCGACCAACGCTGATAAAATGGAAGATTTATGGTTTATCTCTTCTCCCCTCTTTGTATTTCTCTTTTATTGGGTAGTGTTTGTATATTTACTTTGAACAAATGTATATTTTTGATCATGGTGTTGTATAAAGATTACTTTACAAATCAATCTTGATGTCTTCTTTGATCTTTTTGCTTTATGTTTGGATTTGGGTTGTTATAGAGATATACCTCATGAATCATGATTAGAGATGGATATCTATTACTTTCTAAATTCTAGAGATATATTTAAAGCTAATATTCACTTTGGGTGCTAAAGCTTAACGCCTCTGTGTGGTTGTAGCGCGCAAGACATTGCCGATAGAGTAATACGGTTGGTCTCGTGACTTTGCGTTAGACATAACCTTCATTGTGTGTACATATCGTGGTTTCTGTGATGATTTTGATGAGTAAAGTAGGTTGAGTGCAACTGATCGATAGATTTAAGTTTTTGACGAGTAGTGTACATTCATACCGGATGATTTGTCTATCCTTTATAGTTTTGCTTACATTTATTTTATGTTGATACCCTTTCCATACAATCCATTAAACCCCCTAACTCATTAACGATAGATTTGTCGAACGGAAATTCAATAACAAATGTCTGTGGACACGATACGATATAACCTATAACACCCGGTAAATTAATAACTTACGTTTTACTTACCGTTATACCGCAACAATAAAATGGAGTCATGCCGCTTAGCGTGCTCTCCTTTGTTGCGCCAATGAAGTTTTTTTTAGTGTTCACTTGGCCATCCTTTTTCCAACTTTCACCAAGGCTTTAAATAGTAAATATTATTAATATAATTACTTCTTTTCTTATTGTTTGGACTCAAATTTTGGTTCGATAGCTTAAAGTCGATTTCGGTGATTTTCCAAGTTTGGGTGTTTCAACTTGCGAATGTGTGGTAATGATTTTGTTAAATTTTTATACACGTTCGAGGTATGTGTTTATCGCTTTCTATACTTTAGCATGCTCTTGATAATTAGATTTTATACAATTTTTATGTCATTCATTCTTTTGTATACTTGTTCATTTGTGAATCACTTTAGTTCCTACCCTTTTGGTGAGGTAGCTTCCCATTGTTCACATATGCTGGAGACCACAACTCTTGTTTTAATTGGATTTTATTATACTTAATATTTTGTTTGTATTGATTGTGTGAAAGCTTGAACGTGATCAAGACTTTTTTTGGTTCCATTTTGAGCACAACTACCCATTGGCCAAATATTCAATTTACTTTGTGAGTGTGTGAACTTTTGTTAACTCCTTTTGAGCAATTTTATCGATAGCCATGTTGTTTTTGCTAAATGCTTGTCTATGAGTGTTTGATTCATTTTTGTATGCATATTGATTCTTTGTTTTCTTTAACCTTTAACTATGAGTTGTAGTTTGAAATTTTACCTTGCCTTAGAAAGTAGGGAGTATTCACATTAAGATATGGTTGAATTCAAGTAGAGATTTGTTTGCTCACTTAAGTTGTTGATTGCTATCTGGTTGTAAAAGAAAGAAAAATAAAAATATGTAAAAAAGAAGTGAAAAGAAAAAGAAAGAAATAAAAAGAGTTCAAATAATGGTGCTAATAATTGATGTGTGTTGGTTCAAAATTCGGAATGTAGAAGAAGTTTGGTTTAAATGATTTTTCTTGAGTCTTTGTGTGTTGATCACTCCCTTAGGTTTAGCCAAGTTTTTGTTTCAATTAGCTTTAGGATTTATCCCTTGTTATTTAACCAAGCCACGTTACAACATTGAAAAGACCTTTATATTCTTTCCTTTTTATTTTTAAAATGAGTTTTTGGATGAATGATAATTTAGTCTTTTGTTTGCAATATTGTGGATGAGTGAAAATACCTTAGTTTGTGTGTTTTTCATCTACTGGTGATTATTTTGCTAGATGTGTTTCATTCGTGAACTAGTATTGTTTTCGAATGTTTAACATGTTATTTGTATTTAGTATTTGTTTCATGTTTATGTTATCGTCGTAGTTTAGTGGTAAGTATGTTTCTTCGTGTGTACAATTTTTCATTTGAGCCATTGCATTTATTTTTCATTTTGAAAACTTGTTGATTCATGATTATTTGGTTTATTAATTTTAGTTCTTTCAGTTGTTTGTCTTTGTTTGAGGACAAACAAGTTCAAGTTGGGGAGAGTTTGATAAGTGCAATCTTTAGCTATTTTTGTATATAATTTTTGTTGCACTTATCGACTTTTTGTTATTAATATTGTTGAATAAACCCGACTTTTATGTAAATATGTTTAGTTTATGTTTATTTGTGTTTTTGTGTACATAATATACCGTTTGATGTTTTTCCATTCATTTTATAGGTATTGACGCATATTTGGAGCATGAGCAATAAAGTGTGGAAGACACGACTTCAAACGCGCGATTTTGAGCAACTAGCCAATGAATAAGTCTCAAAATCAATGAATCATAAATCATAAATTTGGTTGATATTTAGGCATTGTTAGATAGATGATTTAATATGCTTTCCAACACTTTGAACTGGGCGTAAATCGGAGTTACGGTTCTCAAGTTATGGCGAAAACAAAAGCTGATTTTTTTCTCATGACAGTAGAGCGCACTTAGCGGGATTGTGCCGCTAAGCGCGGTCCCTTGGACAGAATTGAGTTAAAAGGGTAAAAATACACATTTTTTAGGTTATGTTTTTGGGTATGTATTCCCAAAACATCAAACCTTCATTTTTTGATAGATTAGCTTAGAAAACAATATTAGGGCCTTGATTATGGATTATTAGAGGTGGATTTCTCTTCAACCAACGCTGACAAACCGACAGATTTATGGTTTATCTCTTTCCCCCTATTGGTATTTCTCTTTTGTTAGGTATTATTTGTATATTTACATTGAACATATGTATATTTTTGATCATGGTGATGTATATTCTTGATTAGGGATGAATATTTATTAGTTTCTAAATTCTAGAGATATATTTAAAGCTAATATTCACTTTGGATGCTAAAGCTTAATGGTTCTGTGTGGTTGTAGCGCGTAAGACATTATCGATAGAGTAATATGATTGCTCTCGTGACTTGGCGTTAGACATAACCTTCATTGTGGGTACATCTCGTGGTGTCTGTGATGATTTTGACGAGTACAGTAGGTTGAGTGCAACTGATCGATAGATTTATGTTTGTGACGAGTAGTTTACATTCATACCGGATAATTTGTCTATCCTTTATAGTTTTTGTTTACATTTATTTTTTATTGATACTTTTTCTATACAACCCATTAAACCCCCAGACTCATTAATGATAGATTTGTCGAACATAAATTCAAAAACAAATCACTTTGGACACGATACAATATAACCTATATCACCCAGTAAATTAATAACTTACTTTTTGATTGCTGCTATACCGCAACAACAAAATGGCGTAATGCGGCTTAGCACGCTCTCCTGTGCTGCGCCAATGATGTTTTTTTAGTATTCACTTGGCCATCCTTTTTCTCACTTTCACCAAGGCATTAAATAGTAAATAGTATTAATATAATTACTTCTTTTGTTGTTGTTTGGACTCAAATTTTGGTTCGATAGCTTGAAGTCGCTTTTGGTTATTTTCCAAGTTTGAGTGTTTCAACTTGCGAATTCGTGGTAATGATTTTGTTAAAGTTTTGTACACTTTCTAGGTATGTGTTTATCGCTTTCTATACTTTAGCATATTCATGATACTTAGACTTTATACAATTATTATGTCATTTATTCTTTTGTATACTTATTCATTTGTGAATCACTTTAGTTCCTACCATTTTTGTGAGGTAGCTCTCCATTGTTCACATATGCTGGAGACCACAACTCTTGTTTTAACTGGATTTTATTATGCTCAATCTTTTGTTTTATTGATTGTGTGAAATCTTGAACATGATCAAGTCAGTTTTTTGTTCCATTTTGAGACAAACTACCCCTTGGAAAAATATTCAATTTACCTTGTGAGTGTGTGAACTTTTGTTAACCCCTTTTGAACCTTTTTATTGATATCCATGTTGTTTTTTCTAAATGCTTGTCTATGAGTGTTTGGTTAATTTTTGTATGGATATTGATTCTTTGTTTTCTTTAATCTTTAACTATGAGTTGTAGTTTGAATTTTTACCTTGCCTTAGAAAGTAGGGAGTATTCACATTAAGATATGGTTGAATTCAAGTAGAGATTTGTTTGCTCACTTATGTTGTTGATTGCTATGAGGTTGTAAAAGAAAGAAAAATAAAAAAAAAATGTGAAAAAGAAGTGAAAAAAAAAAAAGAAATGAAAAAATGAAAAAAAAAGCTTTGAAAAAGAAAAACAAAAAGTGTTCGAATAATAGTGCTAATAATTGATGTGTGTTGGTTCGAAATTTGGAATGAATAAGAAGTTTGGTTGAAATGATTTTGCTTGAGTCTTTGTGAGTTGATCACTCCCTTAGGTTTAAGCATGTTTTTATTTTAATTAGCTTTAGGATTTATCCTTTGTTTGTTACCCAAGCCACATTACAACCTTGAAAAGACCTTTAGATTCTTGCCTTTTTATTTTTAATATGAGTTTTTGGATGAATTCTAATTTAGTCTTTTGTTTGCAAGATTAAGGATGAGTGAAAATACCTTATTTTGTGTGTTTTTCATCTACTGGTGATTGATTTTTCTAGATGTGATTCATTCATGAACTAGTATTGTTTTAGAATGTTTGACATGTTATTTATATTTTTTATTTGTTTCATGTTTATGTTATCGTCGTAGTTTAGTGGTAAGTATGTTTCTTCGTGTGTGTCATTTTTCATTTGAGCCATTGCATTTTTTTTTCGTTTTTAAAACTTGTTGATTCATGATTCTTTGGTTTATTACTTTTAGTTCTTTGAGTTGTTTGTCTTTGTTTGAGGACAAACAAGTTCAAGTTGGGGAGAGTTTGATAAGTGCAAATTTTAGCAATTTTTGTAAATACTTTTTGTTACACTTATAAACTTTTTGTTGTTAATATTGTTGAATAAACCCGACTATTGTATAAATTCGTTTAGTTTGTGTTTATTTGTGTTTTGTGTACATAGTGTACCGTTTGATGTTTTTCCATTCAATTTATAGGTATTGACGCGTATTTGGAGCATGTGCAATAAAGTGTGGAAGACACGACTTCAAACGCATGATTTTGAGCAACTCGTCAATGAATAAGGCTCAAAATCAATGAAACAGAAATCATAAGTTTGGTTGATATTTAGGAATTGATAGATACATAATTGAATAAGCTTTCCAACTCTTCGAACTTGGGGTAAATCGGAGTTACGGTTCTCAAGTTATGGCATAAACAAAATCAATTTTTTTCTCAAGACAGTAGAGCGCGCTTAGCAGGATTGTGCCTCTAAGCGCGGCCCCTTTAACAGAATTGCGTTAAAAGGGCCAAAATACACATCTTTTAGGTTATATTTTGGTGTATTTATTCCCAACTCATCAAACCTTCATTTTTTGATAGATTAGCCTAGAAAACAACATTAGGGCCTTGCTTATGGTTTATGAGAGGTGGATTTCTCTTCGACCGATGCTGACAAACTAGCAGATTTATGGTATATTTCTTCTGCCCTTTTTGTATTTCTATTTTGTTGAGTATTGTTTGTATATTTACTTTGAACATATGTATATTTTTTATCATGGTGTTGTATAAAGCGTACTTTACAAATCAATCTTGATATCTTCTTTGATCTTTTTGCTTTATGTTTGGATTTGGGTTGTTATAAATATATACCTCACTAGTCTTTATTAGGGATGGATATCTATTAGGTTCTAAATCCTAGTTATATATTTAAAGCTAATATTCACTTTGGATGCTAAATCTTAATGCCTCTGTATGGTTGTAGCTACAAGACATTGCCGATAGAGTAATACGGTTGGTCTCATGACTTGGCGTTAGACATAACCTTCATTGTGGGTACATCTCGTGGTGTCTGTGATGATTTTGACGAGTACAGTTGGTTGAGGGAAACTGATCGATAGATTTAAGTTTGTGACGAGTAGTGTACATTCATACCGGATAATTTGTCTATCCTTTATAGTTTTTGTTTACATTTATTTTTTTTATACATTTTCCATACAACCCATTAACCCCCTAACTCATTAACGATAGATTTGTCGAACAAAAATTCAATAACAAATCTCTGTGGACACGATACGATATAACCTATATCACCCGGTTACTTTTTGCTTGCAGCTAAAACGTAGCAACAAAATGGCGTTGTGCCGCTTAGTGCGCTCTCCTGTGCTGCGTCAGTGAAGTTTTTTTTTAGTGTTCATTTGCCCATCATTTTTCCCACTTTCACCAAGGATTTAAATAGTAAATAGTATTAATATAATTATTTCTTTTGTTGTTGTTTGGACTCAAATTTTGGTTTAATAGCTTGAAGTCGCTTTTGGTGACTTTCCAAGTTTGAGTGTTTAAAATTGCGAATTCGTAGTAATGATTTTGTTAAAGATTTGAACATGTTAGAGGTATGTGTTTATCGCTTTCTATACTTTAGCATATTCATGATACTTATACTTTATACAATTATTATGTCATTTATTCTTTTGTATACTTGTTCATTTGTGAATCACTTTAGTTCTTATCGATTTTGTGAGGTAGCTCTCCATTTTTGGGCCTAGCGTGTTTTTTGAACTTGCACCCCCAATTTTTGTCCTCACTACCCAGGCCCATTGTTATTTTTGTTTTATCTTTATAATTTATTTCTTTTTAATTTATTTTAATTTGTTTAATCAACAAAAATATTAAAGTCATAAAAATATAATTTTACGTTTTTTTATTAATTAAATTAATTTCCTAAATTAATTAATTAATTATTTTAACCTCCTTTCTTAATTAAAATTAATTAGAACGTAGGATTTTAATTTATTTTCTTTTCATAATAAAATATAATAAAAATTAGAATTGACTCCTTTTAATAGTTTTAATTTTCTTTAATTATTTCTATTTTTCTTTGAATTTAGATTTAGGTTAATTAATCTGATTTTTATTTAAACATTTTCTCAAATAAAATAAAAACAAACAAAAAGATTTTTTTTGTATACCTTAGGGTTTTTAGATGTATTTTCAATTCACGCACATTTTTACCTTTCGCATTTTACTTTCATATTTTTTGTAACTGCCTACTGGGATGTAATAGAATTAATTAGGACTCTTTACTTCTCTGCTTTCTTTATTTTCCCCCCAAGTTTTGGACTTGTAATAATCCCCCTCCCCGAAGCCTTGTAATAGCTAGATTTATATTTCCGCACTTTTTATTACTGTAAATCATGAATTGTTTAGATGCATGCTAACTAGGATTGTATGGCAAGAATAAAATAAAACTCTAGCAAACCTAATGCAAAAGACCAAAATAACTGAAAAACAACACAATTGCACATATACACCTTTAGGGTATCCCACTTTGGTTGCCTTCGGAAGAAACAGTCACAACTCTCGAAACGTGAGAGATTTTAGTGGCTACCCTCTAGTTTAAAGATCATAAGTCCCTCGATGACCCTCTCTATGTTGCCTTGGTATGATCTTAAAACCCTAGGGTAGTTACTAAAGTTTCTTGCGCAGTTTCCTTTGTGACTGCATAAACGTCTCTTCGAATGTCCCTCAAACATCCAACGACTAGGGCTACCTACTCACTAATAGTAGGATAGAACTGTCTAAAGGAAAAGAGGAAAATAACAACCTTTCGAGTAAATAGATAGATGTTAGATGCTTGCTCAAACAATCTTTACACTTACACAAAACTTCTTTCGAAAACATTTTCAAACACTTTATATACATTCTCTACATTCCGAGAAATATTACAAAGTTCGTCGCACTAAGACGCTTTCAAAATACTTTTCAAAAACACACAAAGCACAAGGTATTTCAAAATGAGCTAAGCATCTAAGAGCCCTTAGATAACTACGGATGGAAATGGTGCTAACACCTTCCCTTTCCATAATCTACCCCCCTTACTCAAATAATCTCAAAAGGTCTTTTTCTGTTTTTTTCACCCTTTCCTTTGTTGGATAAAAGAAAAGTCAGTGGCGACTCTTGCTTACCGCAACATTTGCAAACACAAATGTAAAACCAGTATAATAGTTGGTTCTTCCACCGTATCACAGTACAGCTTGAATTTCCACATCTTTCAACATATCTTCCAGTTGCTTGTATTTATCCTCATCCGGTGGATACTGTTCATCAAAATAGTATTCATCTTCAGAAGCTTGATTGTTTTCACCCCCAGCACAGGTGCTCCTTGCATCTTCATCCTGGTTCTCGTCTTTGTCAGATGACTCTTCAATCACTTGCACTTGACGGACTGGTCCATTAAACCTTTTCCCCATGTTGATCAAAGCCTTCTTCTTGGTCTTCTTCTTTGCAACCGAAAGTGACATCAGTTCTTGTTGCCCTTTGGCCAAGGTGAGCAAGGTTTCTTGAAATTGAGAATTTTGTGTATGCAAGTCCTTCACAGTCTGCTCGAGATCCATCTTACTGAAATAAACAGGAGAAAGATGAGGAAACCTGTGTTGTAAAACCTGCTTATGTTATGATGCATGTAATGTGAATGCAAATGTTTTCAAGGACCTTTTAAGATTTAAATTTGTTTAAACAAAGAAGGAACAAACATTAATTGTATTAATACGTTCAAAATGGTTTACAAAAGTATCTCTTAAGCTTACAACGGGAGAAGCAAAAATAATACAAAATAAACTCCTAAAACAAAAATGACTCAAGTTTCCCATGAGCTCATCCTCTTTGGTGCAATGTAGGCGTTCAAACTTTTCTCTTTATGAAGCTGTCTTATGAGCTCCAAAGCCTTCTGCTCGCTTGAGTAGAATTGGGCTTCAAAGGTGTCTCGCTCCCCCTTTAGTTGAATCCATGACCTTTGCAATTCCTCGAGAGTAGTAGGCATGTCAGGATGAAGAATAATGTAGGGAACATCTCCTTCGGCAATAGGCTTCATGATGATAGGTAAGATGGCAAGATACGGAATCATGAGGCTTTGGGCACGAGCTCGCACCCACTTGGGATAATGTTCTAATGGAATAGAATTATTATGGCCCAAAGTTTTTCTATCAACTTTGTTCACCATGACCCAAGCTCGTACAAATCTTTGACGATAACCTTGGACGTCATTCTCATAGTCAAATACAATTCCTTGAACAAGTGCGTCATGAGGGTCATCCCTCCGAGCATACCCAAATTGTCATAGAGACAAACAAGTATTATAGGTGATACCCCCCTAATGGTAAAGAGAGGTACATTAGGAAATTCCCCAAAACGATCAATGATGGTGACATCCTCCAAAGATCGAGAACACTAATGGATATCCAAGTTCGAGAGTGACATCAACCCTTGAGACCAACTTGTACCTTACTCATTCTTCAAAACAGATCGAGGTAGGTGCGAAATAAACCACCTAGCCAGCAAAGGAGTGCAACACATAATAATTCCTTTTCTCTTCATGGTGCGAGTGTGAAGAGAATGCAAGATATCTCCAAGTAAGGTAGGCACCGGGTTACGAGATAGAAAAATTTTGACCGCACTCACATCTATGAGTTGGTCCGGGTTAGGAAATAGTACCATCCCATATATGAGAAGATCCAAAACTTATTCAAAAGCTTGCAAATCCAAAGCATCCCAAAATTGTTGGGCCTTCTCAAACAGAAACTTAGCTAGAAAACCTTTAACACCACTTCTTGTTTCCCAATTTGCCACAACGTTGGACCATTGCAAATGTAAAGCTAAAACAATCTCCTCAAGTCTTGGGTCTTTCTCAATACTGGTGAAGGGTAACTAATCAGGAATAGGCACTTCCAAGAGTTGAGAAAACTCCTCCATGATAGGCACCAATTGGTAATTAGTAAATGTAAAGCAATGGTGTTTAGGGTCAAATAATTGAAAGAGTACCCCCGTCATTTTTCTTCAAAATTTGAGGTAGCCAAATTGATCAGACGGCCATACTTCTTGGTGAGTGGAGAATCATGAGGAACCCTTGATGCTAACTCCTTGAGTTGAGGAGGCACTTTCACAAATCCGATTCGGATATTCTTTCTACGAATGGAATCTATGTTCTACAAAATAGACAAAGATAAATCCCAAGGTCCTTGAAATGGTTAGTGCAAATGCTATGGTATGATGTCATAATGTTATGTAAAAATAAACATATGCAAACAAAGCAAACAAGTCCTTAGGTTTAGGCTTGCATGAGGTTTTATAGGTAAGTACCCTCTTGAAGTTTAGTTGGTTCAACCTGTGCTAGAAAGTAATCTGGTTCTAGAGAATCTCAATATCACTTATCTTTCTTCATTGGGAATTATCTCAACATAATCAATCTTTTCTTGCGGACGAAATATCCCAAAATTTTGATCTCAATGATCTTAGTATCGAGTATCAACCAATTTTTAGCTTTCCATCGAAACCGGCTATCTCACTACTTCCTAATGGCCAAGTTGTTCAATTAAAGGTTCTAAGGTCAGTTAGTGCTTTATGACACCACACAGCGGCCCCGTATTCTCCTTGATTCAACACAAAGGATACACATATCTACAAATGTGTCACACTAACGTAGCTATTGTTTAAACCATATCGGTCTACGTCGTACAGTTTCCACAATCTTTGCTACTTACCTAATAATGTTCCCATATCTGAGTAGAAGATCAATACAAAACCCAAACAAGGACCCAAAATATAAATCAATTAAATCAAACAATAAAGTCATTTTAAAGGTGATCTAGTCTCTAAGGTAACCCCACTTTTAAGTATGTCCCCAGCAGAGTCGCCAATTCTGTAATACGGTGGGAGAACTGACTTGGGTGTTTTGCGTTTTATCGCAATTGTTGCGGATAGCAAGAGTCGCCACCGACTTTTCTTTTATCCAATAAAGGAAAGGGTGAAAAGAACATGAAATACCTTTTGATAATTTTCTTGAGTTCGGGGGGTAGGTTATGAATAGGGAAGGTGTAAGCACCCTTTTCATCTGTAGTTATTTACGGGCTCTTAGTTTCTAGCTCACTTTGAAATGCTTTGTTTGAAATGTGTTTGTGATGGGTTTTGAAAGTATTTTTGAAAAGTGCCTTCATTTAGGCGAACTTTGTAATGATTCTCGTTTCTATAAGAATGCCTACAAAGTGTTGACTTTTGAAAATATTTTCTTTGGAAATATGTTGGTGTATTTGAAAAGATGTTTGTTTTGAAGATGATTGTGAGCAAGAAACTATAAACGTTCTACCTACTCAAAAAGTCTTAGTTCTTTTCCTCCTCATTTAGATATTTCTACCTTACCATTGATTAATAAGAAGCCCTATCATTGGATGTGAAGGGACAGACGTGGGTCATCGTATAGTCATAGAAAGCAACATTGTAGGATACCTTAGAAATTTTTGTAAGGGTCTAAGATCGTTTACCGAAGGCATCATTGAAGGGTCATCAGGGACTATGATCTTGTATTCAAGGGTCATTGCTAAAGTATCCCACATTCGAGGGACATGACTGTTTTTTCTCAAGCAACAAGTGAGGTTAATCCTAGAGGTGCAAGTGTGCAAAGTGTTTGTTTTTCATGCTTTGTTTGTCTTGAATTATGGTTTTCTATTGATTGATTTTAGTCTTGTCATACAAACCCTACTTACTAGCATTTATATGAGGAATAAATTGTGGAATATAAATATCCTACACTATTACATCATTTGGGGATGGGGATACAAATTTACAAATGGGGAGCAAATAATTAAACTTAATTACTATTACAACCATATTGAATGAATAATAACGTACAAGAATGAATAAATGTACAAGAAAGTAAATGGAAAAGAAAATTGATTTTTGTTTGTGTTTTTGTTAAGAAAAAGTTTTTGACCTATTTGACTAAAAGGAAATAATTAACTAGTCTAAATTAATTTTAAAGAAATAAACCTAAGAAATAAAATTAATCAAGAAAGCATTTTTTAGGGTTTGTAGAAAATAGTTTTAATTTAATTAAATTAGTATACAAAGTTAATTAATTAAAAATCATAAGTTCTAAATTAATTTTAGTTAAAAGAAAATAAAATAAACTTAAGTCTAATTATTATTTAAATTTAAGAAAGGAAATTAAATTTGTTAGGAAAATGTTTTTTTGGTCTTTTTATCTTTAAAAGAAATAAAATAAAAAGTATTTTAAATATGTAAATAAACAAATAATTTTTTTTTTGAATTTTTTATTAATAATACTAATAATAATAATAATAATAATAATAATAATAATAATAATAATAATAATAATAATAATAATAATAATAATAATAAAAGGGAGAAAAAAATAAAATAAAATATAAAGTTTAAGTCAGGAGGGTATGAAAATGATTTGGATGGTTTAGAAGTAAAACTAGTTTTTTTGAATGTTAGGCCCATTAGCATTTTTTTGTAATCAGAAAATAGAAAATAAAAACAACGAATGGGTTGCATTGTTATCTTGCAATCAGGTGTGTTAGAGGAAGTAAAAAAAATAAAGCCCACTGATGGAAGGCCCAAGGCGCTGTTTTAAACCAAAAAGATAAAAATGTTAATTATATAAAATAAAAGGGCAACGCTGGGGCTCGAACCCAGACCCTCAGCATAAATGTGTGCACTCTCTACCACTGCGGTGGCTATACATCTGGTATTCAAAATAAAACCAACATATTATATTATAAATCAAGTCCTAGGCCTTCACTTCATCTTCTTCCTCATGCCATGTTCAAAGCTTCATTTTCAAATCTGTAACTTTCTCATTTCTCAATAAAAATTAAAACTGTAAGCATGAAAGTTGCCCCATTTTTCCTCACAGTTACAGAAATGTAAATTACTAAAATTATAAATCAAAGATAAATATGAATTTTGAATGGTATCAAATCAGACTTAATTTTTTCAGAAAGTTCAACTCTAAAATTCTTACTACTCAGTCAATATTAATGAAATCTAAGGACATGGTCATCTTCAGGGCTATGATATCTACATTTTATATTTGAAAATGGAAGTCGGACAATGCCTATATGAAGAGATTGAAAGTCAAAAATTTCACCTCAAAACTGGAAATCGTGTTTTACAAATGAGCTCACTTCACGGTGTTTTAATGATTTGGTTAGCTTCATTGAACCTCCAAGAAGCTATTACAATGCTCACCTTGTGCTGAAAGTGCCTGGATTGTTCTGGAGAAGTCAATGTGCAAGCAACTGATTTTGAAAATGGAAGATGATGATAGATATGTTACAGAACTGTAATATGGATTGGGATAGCTTCTATATGAGGTAAGGAAGCTTTGTGATTGGTTTGTCCAAGAAACGCACGACTGGATTTGAAGATGGGTGTGCAAATTCAGAAATGACACAAATATGGAAGTTTTGGGAAATTTCTAGCTTGAGGGAGTTTGGGAGTGTTTGAGGGCTTGTAATCTTGTGTCTTAGCTCACAAATAATTCTTACATTTATAAGCAAGAGGTTTGAAGTGCTCAAACTGATCAGCTTTCAAAATCACATGTAATGGCTAGGTTTCTTGATTTTGAAGCAAAGTTGACAAACATATTTCCAGGGAATGGTACAGGGCTATATAGAGTGGTTATAAGCTTTAAACATGTTTCTTTTGGCTTATAGATGAATTTTGTTTAGAAGGAACAAGTGCAAAGCTCAAGGAGAGTGGACTTTATGATTAAAGTGAGCTTTTCAAGAATGGATATGTTTCTTTCTTCCCAAAATGGAAAATTGTCTTGGACAATGCTTGAATCACTTGGATAATGGCTTAATCACTTATGTGAACCATTAATTATGGAGTGAAACACAAGTTTGAGGCCTGAAAAGCAAATATTATGCCGCATGGCCATGGATTTGGTTATGTGTTCATCACAAAATTACCTTGTAATTCAAGCATGAAACCCTAACTTCATCTCTTCGATTCTCTTAGCTCAATAATGATCTCAATGAGTTATTTGACTTTTTAGAAAGCTTGTAATATCCTATAAAACATTAATGTTGGACATTTTTCAAGAATCAACTTGGAACTATGTGAAAAGTTGCCATGAAGTTGGTACCAAAAATCTGCCTAAAACACTCAAAATTTCACTAAGTGTTTTTTATACCATGTACATGACTATGAATTTATAAATTAAAATCCAAGCATTTCTAGAAATTGTTGTATTCTACAAATTTTTAGATCTCATTGAGATATACAACTCTCATGTTAGAAGTTTTTCTTTAATCATCTTGCATCTTGGTGAAAAATTGGCATAAAGTTATGAAAAAAACCATGTTTAAAACACTTAATTTCTAAGTCTTGGAAACTTTGACTTTTCAAAATGAATTTTGAATTTCTTGATGATCAAGTTTCATATTTTTGCATGTCTTGATGAAATGTGATCTTTGAAACTCAAATTTGATCAAAAAGTCAAAGTTTGACTTTTGGTGTATCACTTGACTTTTCATCAGTTGACTGAATTTCAATTATCAATCAATTGATCTTGAGAAATGTTTTGAGCCATGAAATTAGGTCAACATGTTGTATTTGAATCCTTGATATTGTTCTCCAATCCATTAGATCATGTATTAGGTCAAAAACTCTTGATCAGTCAAATACAGTCAAAACCCTAATTTTGACCATTTTGCCCTTTTGGTGATTTGAACAATTTTATTGGGGAATTGTGATCCAAACTTGATCAATTGATCCATATGACTTAAAAATGTTGATATCGGTCCAAAATATTGAAGTTTGATTGTAAGTTGACCATAGTTAACTTTTTACCCAATACAGATGATTTTAGGTCATCTGATCAATTGATTGAGAAAACTTGAACTGCAAGACTTGAAACTTGAGATGAGCAATCTTGAAAGTCTATAAGGATACATGAAAGTTATATGAGGCATTAAAAGTCCAATTGTCCTTATGAAAACTTAAATCCTAATTTGAGGCATTAGTGTTAAGGAGATGGCTTGACCTTGTCAATACTTGTGCAAGCTTGAACTTTTGAAGATCCTTGTGAGAAATGTCTTGAGAAAAGGAAAATTTTGGGGTACAACGGGAATCATCCAGTACTCCTTTTTCAAAGGGACACGTCCTTAACTTCTCAAAAAATCATAAAGGAGACATTAATGTTATCGCATCACATCCAAGGGCACAACAGCCATTGGTAATTCCACGAGAACAGCAACAACAGAACAGGTTTGAAAGGCCTCCGAGAATATTTGATCCTCTCCCCATGCCTCATAGTCAATTGCTGCAACGCTTACTCAAAGCATCTCTAGTAGAGTTGAAGCCTCTAGCTCCCCCAATTGGGGCACTCCTGCCAAAGTATAATGCAAATGCTAGGTGCGAATTTCATGCCAATTCTCCAGAGCATACCATAGAAAAATGTTGGGCCTTCAGACATAAGGTTCAAGATTTATTGGATTCCCAAGATATCATATTTGATGAGCCAAATAACAAGACGAACTCCATGCCTCCGCATGGTGGGCCAATTATGAATGCAATTGAAGTGGTGATCGACTTTGGGATGACCAGACGAGCAAAGGCTCCAATAAACCTTTTGAAAGAATATTTGTTTGAATGTGGGTTCATCTTGGAACACAATGAAACTTTTTAAAAGACGTTACAGAAATTGGTGGATCAGGGGATAGTCCAATTCGGGCAATACCCTAAAGAAGAATACGTAGCTGCGATCTATGGAAGAATAAAGAAGCCATTGGTAATTCCTTTCCAAGGTCCAAGCCCTAATAAGAAGACTCTTGTTATTCCAAGGGGAGAGTCAACAGAAGCACCAGTGATGATGCAACGCCAGACTTTGAGAATTCCAATAATTCCAAAGACTACAATGGTGAATATGGGCCATCTCCCACTCCTTACGAAAGTAACAAAGCGGTACCATAGAGTTATGATTCTATTGTCTATGTCAATGGTTTAAAACAATAATGTGAGCCATCGACAAGCCAAGAACCTGCAATCACAAATATAGAAAGAACATGGGGTAATGACTCGCAATGGTCAAATCTATGGTCCCGGACCACAAAAGAAGAATGATGTTTTGGTTAATGATAATGGAAAAGTTGTATTGGAGGCAAGTCAAGAACAAGAACCTCCGAGCAAGAGTTTTGCCGACCAAGAGGCGGAGGAATTCCTGAAAATAATCAATAATAGTGATTATAGGGTGGTGGATCAGCTACACCAAACCCTGGCTAAGATTTCAATACTCTTGATGCTCCTCAATGCTGAAGTTCACCGAGACTCTCTAATGAAGTTTCTAAGTTCTGCTCATGTTGCAAAAGAGATTACAGTGAATCAGTTTGACAATGTCGTAGCAAACTTAACATCTGGATCATATCTACGCTTCAATAACAAGGAGTTTCCTCCACAAGGTAGAGCTCACAACAAGGCATTGCATATTTCCATCTAGATTGGTACAACTAACCTATCCAGGGTACTCACCGATACTGGTTCTGCCCTTAATGTGCTACCAAAATCTAGCTTGATGAAGTTAACCCTGGATAGTGTCATTATAAGGCCAAGTTCTACGATAGTCAAAACTTTTGATGGTTCTCAAAGTACATTATTTGGAGAAGTGGATATTCTTGTTAAGATCGGCCTACATATGTTTTATATCACTTTCCAAGTAATGGATAAAGAACCAGCATATACATGTTTGCTCGGACGACCTCAGATTCATGCAGCGGGGGTTGTTACTTCAACTCTACATCAGAAATTGAAGTTCTTCGTTGAAGGAAGATTGGTTATAATCGACAATAAAGAGGATATATTTGTAAGTCACATAGAGTCCTACAGATATATCAGTGCAGATTAAGACTGCATAGAAACACCATTCCAAGTCTTAGAGGTTACTTCAATAGTAACCCTATTGGTGGAGAAAATCAAGAAACCTACTGTAACTTCATGGAGAGATTTACAAGCAGTTGTGGAAGGTGGTACCTCAAAAGGTTGGGGTAAACTGGTGGAGATACCTGAGAAGAAAAATCGTTTTGGTTTGGGCTACAAATCATCAAAGGATACTCTGAAAGGCAAGGGGCAATTTCCTCCCATCCAGGAAACCTTCATCAACAAAGGGGTAGAACATGGTGGACAAATGGCGATGATATCTAACAAGAGCAGCACCAAAAGAGCATTTGACTTTATTCATTAATGTGCTCCAGGCGAAAACTCAAGAATTGGACAGCCGTGAAGATTCTAGAGATCTTTTTCTTTCCAAAGTAATTTTTCTTTTCTTTGAAAGAACCTATGTCAAGCCCGATGCATAGAGGTAGTGTGATACGGTGGGAAGAACTGACTGTTTTTTGGAATGCTGGTTTGCGTTTTGCGTTTGTCTTTGCAAAATGTCGCGGTAAGCAAGAGTCTCCATTGACTTTTATTTTATCTAACAAGGAAAGGAGAAAAGCACAGAAAAATTCCTTTTTCGAGATATTTCTCGGGTTCGGGGGGTAGATTATAGAAAGAGAAGGTATTGGCACCCTTTCTATCTGTGGTTATCCACGGGCTCTTAGGCACTTGCTCAATTGTTTTCAGAAATGTTTTCTTTGTTCTTGTGGGTTTGAAAAAGTTTTTATTTTGAAACTTCGATTTAACTCTTGCTTCTGTCCTCAAGAGTGTAATGAAGTGTTTTTTGAAAACTTTGTTTACAAAGGTGTAAGTGTGAAAGAGTTTTGTTTTTTGAAAGAGCAAGTATCTAAGAGATATCTACCTACTCGAAAAAGGAATCGTTCTATGCTATTTTCCTTCAGAAAATGCTATCCCACTATTAGCGAGTAGGTAGCACCATCGTTGGAGTTTGAGGGTCAATTCGAATGAGGGACATACGGTCACTAAAGCAATGTTAGAACGCCTTAGCGGTAACCCTAATGTCTTAGATAATTTGTTTGAGGCAACAATATCTGAGGCAACCATTTTGAGGCGACTATGATCTTTTAGACAAGAGGGCGACCTCTAAAACGACCTATACTCAATTACCGTGTACGAAGGCAACCAAGTGGGGTGTACCCTAAGAGTGCGCATGTGCGAGTGCGTCGTTTTCAGTTATTTTTATCTTTGCACATTTAAGGGTGATCTAATTTGATTTTAAGATTAAACATTCAGTCTTATCATGAAAACCCTATTATCAAACATCTAACAGTTGTAATTTGCAGAAATTAAAGGTGCAGAAATTAAACTAAATTATTACAAGGCGTCAGGTATTTACATCGCCAAAAGCAACCCTTTGAAAATAAAATAAAATAAAGCGGTAAAAAATTAAATGTCCTATTTAACTATTACAATCCATAAGCAGATACATAATTGGATAAGAATAACTAAAGCGCGCGGGAAATTACATCGAATGCGAAATTTAGGGTTTTGACCCTTTTGATTAAAGAAAATGTTTTTTGGTTGTTTTTTTATTTAAGAAAAGAAATTAAATCCTAAATTAAAAGCTAAATTAAATTAATAAATTATTTTTGGAGTTTTTGATTATTTAAGAAAGAAATTAAAAATAATTAAATTAGTAGTTAAGACCTAATTAAGTCTAATTGATTTTATTTATTTACAAAATAGGTTAAAGTTTACTAGAATTAAAAACCTAATTAATTAATTAGTGTTTATTAATAAAAATGAATTCTAAAATTTTATTGGATAAAAATATTTTTTGATGATTTTTGATAAAAAGGAAAAAAAATGATTGGTTAGTAATTAATTAAAATAAAATAAAATAACTAAATAAATAAAATAGAAAATATGATAAAAAGGGAAGAGGATAACTTCGCTGGGGAATAAAATGACGAGAGAATGACTCTGTGGGGAAGAGATGCTCTGTAGAGGATTCCACCGATAAATTCCGCTGGGGATGAATTACCGTTGCTGGTGATACTGAATCCTGTTGGGGATTGAATTCTTGTTTGTGAAAGGAAATAACTTCGCTAGGGATGATCTTTCAGTTGCGACTTTACTGGGAATAACCTTTTAGACTCTAATGGGGATAATCCTTTGAGCTATGTTGGGGACAATCTTCCAAACTCTACTGGGGACAATTCTCCAAACTCCACTGGGGAAGCTTTTTCAGACTGCGCTGGGAAAATTTTCAAACTCCACTGGGGATATTTTGTATTATGCTGGGGAATATTAAGACCTTTCAATGCTGATGGTAAATAAACTTTGCTTGGGGAGAATATTACCGATTCATTCACAGTCGCAAGTCTCAGCTAGGGAGAACTAACATTACCATCTTTTCTTACTCTGCAGGGACTGAAAGTACCTTAGTCATATTCTTCAGCTGAATCTACCTTTGTACCTGATGGACAGAGCAACTATACAGTTTGGACATTCCTCATTGCCCCTGTTTCTGATATTACAAGTAATCGTCTTTTGTTTCGCATGTAAATATTTATGAGCGGCAATTAATGTCAAATGCATATATCAAAAATGAACATTAGACGTTCTTTGCAAAACAAAACAGAAAAAGGAAAAACAGTTTGAAATTTCTTTGAAAATGGATTGTATTGACTTTGAAGTTTGGCCTGTAAATAGGCGTTTTTGTGCAAGAGGCTGACGTCCTAGTAAGAGAACGCCGCAGAATAATAGAATTTACATAATTTGTGAAAAGCTAAACAAAACAGCTATGTGAATAATCCCCCTGGGTTCCAACTCTGCTATTGCCCTTATGTCCTTGAGCATCTCATCACTTTTCTACTTGTTGAAGGTAGATCAGATTGATTAGTGTCGTCCGAGCTTGATAGTCGATACCGAAGTCTGGTTGTAGGTGATCCAATGAGACATATTGTTACACTTTGATCCCTAATTTTTCCTGGACCGCCCTTTCGGGTTTTCAGTCCACCGGGATACCCCTTTTTGCCCAAGCCGCCTTTTCAGGTTTTTGACTTGCTGGGTGTACATATTTTTTATTTTCATCCCTTACTGTTTCCTGAACCCTTTTGGTTCGCCGGGAAGCCCTTATTTTTTCCTAGGCCAGTCGACCTAGCGGGTCGTTGATTATGCATAGTATTTTTTCACTATGTCTGCATTGACAGGGTGAGGAAGGTCGTCACCATCCATGGTAGTTAGAATCATAGCTCCTCCTGAGAAAATATTATTAACCACAAATGGCCCTTCGTAGGTAGGGGTCCATTTTCCCCTGGGATCACCTTGTGGCAATATGATGCGCTTGATCACCAGATCCCCAACTTGATACTCCTATCGTCTAAATTTCTTGTTAAATGCCTTGATCATCCGTGTTTGATACGTCTGGCCATGACCAATAGCAGTAAGTCTCTTTTTCGTCAATTAGGTTCAACTGATCAAGCCGGGTCTGAATCCAGTCATCTTTGCTCAAACCTGCATCCTTCATAATTCAAAGAGAGGGTATCTGAATTTCAATGGGAAAGACTGCCTCCATGCCATATACCAAGGAATAGGGTGTTACCCCTGTTGACGTCCGTGCTGAGGTACGGTACCCATGAAGAGCAAACAGTAACATCTTGTGCCAGTCTTTGTATGTCACTGTCAACTTCTGTACAATCTTCTTAATGTTCTTATTAGCCGCTTCGACAGCCCCATTCATCTTTGGTCGGTAGGGAGAAGAGTTGTGATGCTGTATCTTGGACTGCTTGCAGAGCTCGGTGATCATCTTATTATTGAGATTTGTACCATTGTCCATAATGATCCTCTCTGGTACACCATATCGACAAATTAGATTGTGCAGAATGAAACGTGCCACGACGTTCTTGGTCACTGTAGCAAAGGAAGTTGCTTCAACCCACTTCGTAAAGTAATCAATTGCTACCAGGATGAAACGATGTCCGTTGCATGCTGTAGGTTTGATCTTGCCGATCATGTCAATGCCCCACATTGCAAAAGGCCAAGGTGTCGTCAAGACATTCAGAGGTACTAGAGGTGTGTGCACCTTATCAGCATAGACTTGGCACTTGTGACAGGTCCGAGAATGCTGATAACAGTCGGCTTCCATTGTGGACCAATAGTATGCTGCCCGTAGGATTTTCTTTCCCATGGTGTGTCCACTGGAATGAGTTCCGAAAGTACCTTCATGTAACTCTGCCATGATCCTTTCTGCTTCATTCTTATCCATACATTGCAGTAAGGTTGAATCATGGTTACGCTTGTAGAGGATGTCATTACTGATGAAGAACTTCGCCGCGAACCTCCTCAGAAACTTCTTATCATTAACAGATGCACCATCGGGGTACTCCTGAGCCTTAAGATACCTTTTTACCTCATGAAACCAGGGTTTATCCGTTGCCTCTTCAGTCTCAATATCACAACAATGTGCAGGTTCATCCAACCTTTCAATGGAAATCCGGGGAGCTTCGTTGTCCCAATTGACTTTGAACATAGAAGACATCGTAGCCAGTGCGTCCGCTAACTGATTCTCCTCTCTAGGGAAGTGTTCAAAGGTTATCTCCTTGAAATGTGGAAGCAACGTCAATACATACTCCTTGTAAGGAATAAGATTTAGGTATTTCGTATCCCACTCTCCTTTGATCTGACTGATCATGAGAGCGGAATCTCCGAAGACACTTAGAAACTTAATCCTTAGGTCAATTGCTGCTCGAAGACCCATAATGCATGCTTCATACTCCGTCGTGTTGTTGGTGCAGTTGAAGCATAGTCGGGCGGTGAATAGAGTATGAGAGCCTTCGGGAGATATGATCACGGCGGCGATTCCATTACCTAAAGCGTTTGAAGCTCCATTAAAGTACATAGACCATCGGGATCCTTCCTCAGGTCCTTCATCCGGTCCAGGTGTCTCACAGTCAGTCACTATCATGATATTCTCATCCGGAAATTCAAAGTTCATAGACTGGTAATCGTCCACTGCCTGATGTACCAAATGATCTGCCAACACACTTCCCTTGATTTCCTTTTGGGTCGTATATTGGATGTCATACTCATTCAAGATCATCTGCCATCTTTCTATTCTTCCGGACAAGGCAGGCTTCTCGAAGATATACTTGATTGGATCCATCTTTGATATCAATAAAGTAGTGTGAGTCAGCATATACTGTCTCGGCCGGCGAACAGCCCATGCCAAAGCGCAGTAAGTTTTCTCAAGCAACGAGTATCGTGTCTCGCACTCGGTAAACTTTTTGATAAGGTAATAAATAGCATGCTCTTTTTGGCCAGACTCGTCATGTTGCCCCAGCACGCACCCCATTGAATTGTCGAGTACTGTCAAGTATAAGATCAAAGGTCTCCCTTCAATTGGAGGAATCAGAATAGGTGGCTTTTGGAGATATTCTTTAATCCTTTCGAAAGCGTCCTGACATTCATCGTTCCATCTTACCACTTGATCTTTCTTCAGCAACTTGAAGATTGGTTCACAAGTAGCAGTTAGGTGCGAGATGAATCGGGCAATATAGTTCAAACGTCCCAGAAAGCCTCTGACTTCTTTTTCTGTTCGGGGAGCTGGCATTTCCTGCATAGCATTCACCTTGCAAGATCCACTTGAATACCTTTATCACTGACGACGAAACCCAGTAGCTTACCAGATCTTACCCCGAAGGTGCACTTGTTCGGGTTTAACCTCAACTTGTACAACTTCAACTTGTCAAACAACTTCTGAAGGTGGTCAAGATGCTCTCCTCAGTCTGGGATCTTGCAATCATGTCAACGATGTATACCTCAATCTCATGATGGATCATGTCATGGAACAAAGCAACCATGGCGCGCTGATACGTTGCCCCGGCATTCTTCAATCCAAAAGGTATGACTTTGTAGCAAAAGGTACCCCATTGAGTAACAAAGGTTGTCTTCTCCATATCCTCGAGAGCCATCTTAATCTGATTATAACCGGAGAAACCATCCATAAAGGAGAAGACCTTATGCTGAGCGGTGTTGTCAACCAGAACATCGATATGAGGCAGAGGGAAATCATCCTTGGGGCTTGCCCTATTCAGATCCCTATAGTCAACACACATTCGCACTTTACCATCCTTCTTCGGTACAAGAACCACGTTGGCCACCCACTGTGGGTAAGAAGTAACTGTTAGAAAATTGGCGTCAAACTGCTTCATCACTTCAGCCTTGATTTTCTCAGACATCTCTGGGTGCATTCGGCGGACTTTCTGTGTCACTGGAGGACAGTCTTCCTTGGTAGGCAACCGGTGAACCACAATATCAGTATACAACCCTGGCATATCTTCATAAGACCAGGCAAAGATCTCAACATAGTCACGCAGCATCTGAATCAACCGTTGCTTAACACTAGCTTCCAGATTTTCACCGATCTTGACCTCTTTCTTGTCTTCCTCTGTACCCAGATTTACTGTTTCCACTGGCTCTTCATGCGGCTGTATGGCCTTCTCTTCCTGAAGTAACAGTCTAGCAAGTTCACCAGGCACTTCTCAATCATCTTCACCTTCGTCTTCGGCTAAGTTGATCGGACTTTCAAAGTCATAACCGGCAGTAGCAGAGTCGTTATCAGTGGGATCCAGAGTGGATGTAGACCTGTATATGTGAGTGTGTGTAAAATAGCTGTTTTGCAATATATAATAAAAGAAAAACAAATAGCGCAAAATTTGAAATGCAAGAAATGTCCAATGCTTTTATTAATGATATATGTAGATGACACACATAAAGCCCTCACAAACAAAACCACAGTGCCCCGGGTAAGACACCGGGCCGTAAAGTTTAAAAATTATATGTTACAAATACAAAACAAAAGTCTCATTACTGGGTAATAAAAGAAATTGGGACGAAGTCCTTTGCCGTCCAATTGCTTAATCCGCCGTCGGCAGTCGGGTAGATCCAACTGTCAAATTCAGACTCTTCAACATCGTCTTCAATGGCATTCACTCCTGAGTTGCTGATAAACAGGGGAGGTCTTCCAGTCTGTGCACTCTGAACATCCCTTTGAGCTTCTGCAGTGAAACCCAAACCAAACTTGTTAGTCTTATATGCAAAATCAGGGAGTTGGCCCCAATTTACACACCCACCTTTCTCAACAACATCCCGGGCATCCTTGAGGGAAGCCATCTTCATTGGAGGATCTTCACTAACAGTTTCAGTTGATGCCAGCATCTGGGGGACTTCCTCAAAATGTTGAAACGGGGTCTCAATGAATTCCCCATCCATCTCTACATATCGGAAAGAGTTGAGGTGACTCACCATGTACTCCTCCTCTCCTTGTACCGTAACAATTTTCCCCTTGACTGGGTACTTCAACATCTGGTGAAGCGTAGACGTTACAGCCCCAGCTTTGTGGATCCATGGGCGACCCAGCAAACAAGAATAAGATGGCCGGATGTCCATCACATAGAATGTAGATGCGAAAATCTGAGAACCAACCTTCACCGGAATATCCACTTCTCCGTGTACCATTCTCTTGGACCCATCAAAAGCCCTGACCACAATGTTGCTTGGTTTTAGCTCCAACCCTTCACAGTCTAACCGGTCCAGCGCTTTCTTGGGTAACACATTCAACAAAGACCCAGTGTCCACCAATACGTGAGCAAGAGTAGTGCCCCTACACTCAATAGAGACACATAGGGCGTCATTGTGATTCTTCCCCTTAGCCGTCAAATCTGCCTCGGAGAAACCCAACCCATTATCTACTGTCAGACTAGCCACACAATCTTTAAACTGATCAGCTGATGTCTCCTGCGGAACATGCGCAGTCTTCAGGAAAGCAATCAGAGCCTTAGCATGGGCCTCTGAACACAACAATAAGGACAACATAGAGATCTTCGATGGGGTTTGCCCCAGCTGCTCGACTATGTTGTAGTCGCTCTTTTTAATGATCTTTAAAATTTCTTCCATCTCTTGTCTAGAGGCTTCAACAGTAATCATCTTCGGTGCCTCCGTCCGGGCAGGCTCACCGTTGGTCTCTTTGCCCCGAGTGTCAGATGACTCGGCGACAGGGGTAAGAATTGGAACATGAACAGGAACAGTAGCAGGTACACTGGCAGGTGTAATAACAACAAGCTTCCGAACAACTTGTGGAGAGATATCAGGGGAGAAAAGCCTTCTGTTGCGGGTGACTTTACTAGATCCAACAATATTGCTGATGTCAGTATCAGCCTCTTCAGCACTCAAATCTTGTTTAACCCCTGATAATACACGTCAGCCCCATAATGCCAAGGGATAGCTTTATCGGATGTATAGGGTATAGGCCCGGGAATAGTAATGATCAAGGGAGCGATTCTTGGAACAAATGTAATTCTAACAGGCTTTCTCGAGGAAGCCTTGGAAGAATTGTTGAAAATGGTGATTATAGCAACTTCTTCAGTAGGAACCAAAGGAACAAAAGTCTTCTCAAACAGAATTTCTTTATTATCCATCAGGCGTTGGACACCTGACTTCAACAGATGGCAACCAGTAGGTAGGACGGCACACAAATGGCAACCTTCGCCATATCCCGGAAATAAACCGGCTAACAGAAGATTCTTCTTCACAATCATCAATGGAGTAACAATGGCTTTCACAGAAACCACAAACGAGTCTTCATCTATAGCATTCACCCCGTGCTTGGGCATAGGAGCAGTCACAACATTAGGCCTTTCAGGCGCTTCGAACTCAATCTCCTTAGCATCAATCAAGTCCTGTACCTTATTCTTTAAAACCTGTTGTACCCCAAAATTTGCCCTTGCATTTTTTCCCCAAGAAATCACAACTTCAGGCTTTTCCTGATTTTTCAGATTGGCTCAAGAATCGGTCAAACAGACTTTTGCTCGTCAGTCAGACAAAATTAGGGTTTTCATTGATTTTCATGGCTCTGGAACAATTCAAGCAGTTTGTTTAGGGTTTGGTTGATTTTGGCTCAACTTTGATCAGGCGAACGTTTCTTTGACACTTGGCCAGGAATTAGGGTTTTTTATGCGCGGTTTAACTCTACAATGTTTTTTCAAGATATGCTGAGATGTGGATTGAAACATTTGGTTTGAGTTCGCATTGTGTGATTAAATAAGTAAAAAGGAAAATACGTCTGGGCAATTGTTGTGTTTGACTGTTGTTTTGCTTTGGATGTTGGAAGCGCCAAGTTTATTAATTGATCAATGCTGAAGCAATGTTTAGTTAATTATTTATTATTCTAAAGATTAAATAGTTGGAATTTATTTTCAATTATTTTAATTTAAAGAACTATAAATAATAAATAAACAATTGAAAGGAAGGAAAGGAATTAACTGATAAAAAAGTGGATTTTTATTCATCTTTTAATTATTCGTTACAATTATTGTTTGAATACGGTATTTATTTACAATGTATTCATAATAATAAATGTTTACAAGTGATTAAATTTGGAATAAAACTATCCTATTTTTCTAAGTTTCTTAATCTTCATTCTTCTATCCAATGCTCCCTCTGCTTCATTTGATTTTATCTGCAAAGAATAAGAAACAAAAGAAAAAGTCAATTGCAGATAAATTGAAATTAAGAGCAGACAGTTAATTCAAAGTTCATCATTAAAAGCAAATGGCCGGGATCAGTTAGCCCTCTCTGTAAATCACGGGATTTCTCCCGGTTCACAAAGAAGGGTGAAAATGTTTGCAAGTCAAAAATGAATGCACAAAGTCAAAAATTGCACATTTCAAAATTGTCAAAACTGCATAATTTCCAAAAGTCTCAAACAGCATGAGCAAGTACAAAATCCAAACTGAACCATAAAGTTCCAATGTCAAACTAAACAAAAAGCTGTCCAAAAGGGATATGGCAAGATATCAAACAAGTACACAAGGCCATCAATGTTGTCAAGAAGCAGAAAGTATGGAAAAGAAGACATAAAGTGCAGAGGAAACATGTATTGCAAGCAAACAAATTTCAGCTTCATCATTTCCCTAGGCCATTGCTTTTTCAGAGTTTAAAGTACAAACATAAACATATAATATGCTTAAAAATTGTACTGAAGAGAGAGAAAAGAGAATAGGCTTACTGGCTTTGGGCTGGAGGCATAAAGAAATATAAAAGCAAGCTGCTAACACAGTAAAAAAGGGGAGGCAGAGTAAAACATAAACAAAAATCACAAACCCAAGGATAACTCAGAGCAAGCAAGCGGCCTCCAACTCTTAGTCTCAAACTTAACTTGTCAAACAATAACCACAATTTGTCTAAACCTTTAAAACCTCCAAAACAGCTCATATAGCCACAAAACTGTGAAGCCTAAACAATACCCTGTCAAACCTGTTGAAAACCATAACCTGCAAATCAAGCTCTCAACCAAAAGTCAAAAACCAACAAGCTAAAAACCTGTCAAAAGGCCAAAGCTAACAACCTTGAATCAAAGCCATTAACCTGCAACATCAAGCCTAACCAGTAAACCTGTCAAAAGGCCAAAGCTAACAACCTTGAATCAAATCCATTAACCTGCAACATCAAGCCTAACCAGTAAACCTGTCAAAAGGCCAAAGCTAACAACCTTGAACCAAAGCTTGAACCAAAAACCAGTTCACAGAAAAACACTAAGAAGCCATTAGCCAACCAAAGCAAAAATAACCAAATATTCGAACCAGCAGGCCCCCCTCAGAACAGCGTTCATCATAGGGGGCAGGCAACTCAAAGCTAAACATATCCACCAACACAAGGAAAACGCACTCAAGGCAATACAGGGTAAGACTACGAGCCCTCAGAGTTTCCTCATCATTGGGCTATCATACAGGTACAAGGCAACATAAGCATACATAAGCAGAAGCGAAGAGAAGAAGAGCTGAAGCATACTCAAGAAACATACAGATCAAAGCGTCCCAAAGGCCCTCAGAACATTGTCATCACGGGGCATACAGAAAAAGCATCAAGACAAGCAAGAAGAAGAAGTGAAATCAAAGAGGTTTTCAGTTCAAGTGTCGTCATCAAACCTAAGGGACAAAGTACAAAATACCAGGGTTCCAAGTTCATCAAGCATCGTCAAACCCTCGTCGTCAAAACCGTCTTACGCGCCTCCGACCCTTCCTCCTCCATCTCTGACCAAGGTATATCTCCTTTCCTTTTCATACGCCTCGAATAAGCGAGCAAATACCACCATAGAAAGTCAGTACATGAAAGTAACAAAGCAGAAATTTGAAACCCAAATGTGATAGAAACAGAATCACAACCTTTTAACGGTTGTCTGGACGCTCCATGGAGGGAAGAGGAAAGGGTGATGGCGCATGACAACCAAGCACAGGGAGACGTTCAGTGGCCATGGCGAGAAAGACGAAGTGAAATGAAGAACGGCGCCGCTTCTATGTACATCAAGCCCTAAGCTTTTTCCCCAATTGAAAACAAAATCAATGAACCCTAAAAACCCTTGTCACAAAACCTGGGCCTTGCCCCACAAATCAGCCTAAGCCCAATCACGAATGCACCCCCCATTTTCTCCTTCTGATTGTTTAAGCCTGGGCCTGCCTCCCCTCTTACACCTTTGGGCCCATCCCATTCTTTTTTAACAAAAAAAAAACTATTGATCTTTAAATTAATTTTACATTAATTTTTGCTTTGTTAAATAAATACACTAATATATTTTACATTAATTAACCATACTTTTTATAACTTACTTAATACTAATTTTATTTTATTTTTACACTAACAATACCTTTTTATGTATATATCATAATTAAATTTCATATAGAAACTAATAAAAATAATATTTTTCTTTACAATTAAACTTACACTTTATTTAAATTTTTATACATGGAATATTAATTTTTCTTAGGATAATACTTTTCTTTTGTTTCTAAAGAATACTTTCTTTGTACATAATTAATATTTTTATCTTAACACCATAAAGAATAGAATTTAAAAACATTTTTCTTTATTTTAAAATACCCTTTTTTGCACATACTTAACCAAAATACAAAACAATCAAATACACTTAATCTTCACATTAAAATTCATATTTTCTTAACTTGTAAATAATTCTCATATACGTACACGTACACCTACACAATACACTTTACATTTGACAATATACATTTGCTATTCTTATACTTTACATTACATTGTTTACATTTGATCGCGATTCAATTTGGTTGTAAATTATTGGAAACTACATTCCTAAAGTCTCATCCCCATTTATAAATTTGTACCCCCACTCCCGGATACTATTTGTAATAGCGTAGACTTTAAATTCTTGCAATTTATCGCTTTCGAATTATACCATGGTTAGACCTAGGGTTTGCATGTACATAAAATCAAACGCTAGATAACCTAATACAAGACAAATACATGAAATCAATACACAATCACACTTGCACCCCCTAGGGTAATCCCACATGTTGCCTTCCAAAATGGGCCATGCTTGCACGTCGAGTTTCTTTGGCAAAACAAATTCAAATGATCATAAGTCCCTCGATGACGCTTTCGAAAGTTGCCTAAAAACGGAATGATCATAGTCCCTTCAAGCAAATTGCCAAAGACACTTGGCACCATTGCATTCATGGTCCATACGATGACCCGCGTCCGTCCCGTTGAACATCCTAAACGCAAGATTGTCCACCAAATTCAATGGTGGAACAAAATTGTTAAAAAAGGTTAAAAACATAGAGAAAAACTTTGAGTATAATAGGGGTAGACAAAACTCTTAGTTACTTGAGATCAACTTGCAAAAAACACTTGCCTTATTTTCAAAAACCACACTTCACAAACACTTTCAAACAAACTTCCAAAAACATTTTGAAACATCTTTTCGAAAAGATACACACCTTCGTATACACTCAAACACGAGTCAATTACATTGGTTGCCTAAGACAAGGCATCTTCTTCAAAAACATTTTCAAACACACACACACACACACACAATTTCAAGTAATCGAAAATCAAGGCAAGTGATCTAAAAAACCAAGTAACTAAGAGCCCATGGATAACCATGGATGAAAAGGGTGCTAATACCTTCCGTTTTTCATAATCTACCCCCCGAACCCACGAAATATCTCAAAAGGTTTTTGCTGTGCTTTTTAACCTTTCCTTTAGGATAAAATAAAAAGTCGGTGGCGACTCTTGCTAAACCGAACAAGTGCGAATACAAACGCAAAACCTCAAGTCAGTTCTCCCACCGTATCACAGAATTGGCGACTCTGCTGGGGAAATTTTTAAAAGTGGGGTTACCTTAGGGTTTAGATCACCTTTACTTTCTTGCTTTGATTGACTTGATTGCTTTATCTTTTGGGTTCTTGTTTGGGTTTGTTGTAAATCCTACACCCGGATTTGGGGCACCTTTTTAGGTAAATAGCAAAAAACTGTGAGGGAACTGTGCGGGGTATACCGACATGGTTGAAGCAGTAAGCTATGTTAGTGTGACATATTTGTGAGTACCGGTAACCCTTGAGTTCAATCAAGGAGAGTACGGGGCCGCTGAGTGATATCGTGAAGCACTAACGAACTCTTAGAACCTTAATTGACCATCTTAGCCTTTTTAGGGGTAGTGAGATGACCGACTTTGGTGCAGTCCGAAGTTGGTAGATACTCGATACTACACTCATTTGAGGGTTGTTTTCTTAGAATATTTTGGTCGCCAGTAAGTGGCTAAACCGAAACGATGAACACAGAAAATAATCCAATGATATTGAGCTCCTTAGAACCCGGTTTCTATTTTAGGACAGGATGAGCCAACTAACTTCAAGAGGGTACTTACCTACAACCCCATGCAAGCCTAAACCTAAGGACTTGTTTGCTTGGTGTGAATATGATTACCTGTATATACACTCACTTGCTTCTGCATACATGTACATAACATCATAACATCATACCATGGCATTCTCAATAACCATTTCAATGGTCTCGAGGTTTCTTTTGATGCAGGGTTACGTTGAACCAAACGTCTACCAGAGGGCAAGAGGTTTCTCCTCTAACAAATGCCATCAAAGATCAAGTGCAACAACTTGAATCAGGGGCTATAACCCACTTGACATGGTGAGCTTGATTCTCGTGGAAAGACATCCGCTGATACAAAGTTCTCCAATCAAAGATCAAGTGCCACAACTTAAATCAGGGGCTATGACCCACTTGACATGGTGAGCTTGATCCTCGTGGAAAGACATCCACCGGTGCAAAGTTCTCTAATCCAAAGAGCAAAGTTCAACCTCTAACATTTTCTTGTGTTTACCCCAAGAGATCCTTGAAAGCATGCATCCACATATCATGCATTGCATTTTGACAATTTTTCCTTTTTTAGGTTTCCTTACTCTCATACTGTTTATTTCAGTAAGAGATGGCTCTAGAAAGGTCTGTCAAAGACATCCAAGACCAGACTGCTCAGCTGCAGGAAATGTTCCTGAACTTGTCTCTGGGGCAAGAAGAAATGAAAGCTCTCCTCACAAAGGGCTTAGAGAATTCAAACAATGCCAGGAGTGATCAGCTTGCGGAGCTGCAGTTTGATCTGGAAACATTAAGGATTCAAGTGATGGGGCAGTTGGTGGGCCAGATGGCTCTCATCCAAGACCTGTCTCAAAGACAAGAGGAACTCAGAGTTCTCGTCCGCCAACTGCTTCAAAACAACCAATTGGGGCAAACATCTGAGGTTGAAGAGCAAGTCACCGCTCAGCCTCCATCCACTCAAGAAGACAAGAGGAAGGCTCCTTCGCTTGCTTCAGGGTCACAAGCCCATCAACAACCTCGCCAGCGTCAATGGGGTAATCGGCGTAAGCAAGAAACGTCGGGAAGACAGTTCACGGAGACTGAAATACCATCATTCTTCATACTTAAGTGCTTGTTGGAGGTCAACCTGCTTACCTTAAGGGATCCTCCTCAGAAGCTCAATACCTCCTCTCCTAACTATCGTCCCGACGCATTGTGTTTACCACTCCTACAGCCCGGGACACGACACCAACGACTGTTGGACCTTGAAGAACAAGATTCAAGATCTGATCGACATTGGAGTGTTGGAATTCATGCCAGACGGCGAGATGAAAATCTTCCGTTAAGGGGTTCTCCACCTGAAGTGACGAAGCTCAAACTGAGAGACTTTTGCTTCATTTGAATTTTCAAAGTTGTAATTTTCTTTTGTTATTCAAACAATTAACTGTTGATGTTAAACTCTGTTTCATTAATGCATTGCATATGTTTGTCTTGAACTCATCCATTCGTTTTCACTACTCTTATGCTTTCTTTATGATATTTAACTCTTGATAAAAAGCTGCAAGCCTTTAGACGGAGGATGACGAAACAATACCATAATCTCATACAGTATGCTTTTGGACAGACCTCACTGATGATGTACAGGCATTTCTTTCAATTCCCAAACACTGGAGTTATAAGGAAGTTAATCCCTAGTCAACCCCTTCGAGCCAAAGAAGTAGGAGTTTTATGTTCTAAACAATCGAAACCTTTGATATAAACCTGGGGCAGGGTAGTATCTCAGTTAATTCAAAAGAAAATGTGCATTAAAGTCGCAAACTCTCAGTTCGTAACACAACGAACGACGTCAAAAAAAAGAAAAGCATTCCCTTGGAATCAAAGGACAAGGGTGGTTCCCTATCACATAGGCAGTCAATCTCTCAAAAGAGAAAAGCCCACCAAGCCAAAACCTGTAAAGGAGGCTTAAGAAAGCTGGGGCATCCCGCTGACTGTAATCTCGAAAATGGGAACAGTCAGGCAAAAGTTAGGGATAACAAATCAAAATCAAAATAGTGAGGTCATTACAAATCCTCAACAACATGAAAAATGTTGAAAAAGAAAAAGGAGATGATGACTGTCTCCCCAAATTCAACTGGTGAACCATCGCCCAAAAGTCGTTCCAAACTCAAAACAGAGTACGACGCACAATTAACTGAGCTTAGGTATGAAGAACATCACGAAGAGCGGGTGGGTACAAATATACTTTGAGCCTTTATCCTTTGTTTCTTAAACCGTGAACCAAGCCACGTTACAACCCTTTAAAAGTCCTAATTGAAGCATGGGTTAGTTCGAAAGCATACTGTTACAAAAGGTATCCTGACTCCTGTAAGGCTTTGCTCTAAATCATATGTTGATTTGTATTGTAAAAAAGTTTTCTGCTAAAAAACGCATTTTTCAAAACTTCGAGACAAACATAAACTTTGCATTGCTTGAATATCACTGTCTGCATTTGGCTTTTTGTTTGACAGCAAAGAAATTCATACAGCGAATGTTTGGAGGAACGAAAACTCTCTCAGTGAACAGAATCACTTCAAAAGGATGACACTTCCAACGACAAATCTCATATCAACGAGGGGCATGACATAGCACCATCCAGTTAACCTGGGGCAGTCCAGTCAAGGTTTCAACAGATCTTTCAAGGTTCAGTTAACCTGGGGGAGTCCAGTCAAGATTTCAAGAAATCTCTCAATCCGCAGGTTAGTCTAATTCAAGACTCCTTCATCATCACTTGGGGCATTCGAATGTCAAAAGTGTTCAATCATTCCTTCACCACCTGCTGGAAATTACAACCGCCAACAGATCAGCTATCACAATTCCAGATTCGATTCCTGTATCTAGCCAGGAAAATATCTGTGGACGATTGATTGTGGATTAATACCTGTAACAAGCCAGGAAATCATCTACATGAAGAGATTGAAGATCAACACCTGTAACAAGCCAGGGAACCATCTTTCTTTCTCAGGTCAGAGATCAACACCTATAACAAGCCAGGACAATATCTCCTTGACCAACTTTTCTTAAGTTCCAGATCAACACCTGTAACAAGCCAGGAAAATCTCTGTGAACGACCGATTGTGGATTAACACCTGTAACAAGCCAGGAAATTATCTACATCACCACTTGGGGCATTCGAATGTCAAAAGTGTTCAACAATTCCTTCATCACCTGTTGGAAGATGCAGTTTTACACGGACTCATCATGAAGCAACCCTACACCGGTTCCTTCTCAAAACCTCAGATGCAGTTTTACACGGACTCATCATCAGGAAACCCTACGCCAGTTCCTTCTCACAATCAAAAGATTCTTGCCTTCCCCCAACAACAGTCAGGTTCCTCCTATCCCCGGCGGAGTTCATCAAATTCCCCAACATAACATATCAGTGGAATCCCCAGCAGAGTTCTCATCAAACCCCAACGGAGTCATCTTCTCCTACCGGTGTATTCTTGCAACCATCATCCCTAGCGGAAACGAAGAACTTTACTCTTCAACATCAGCCCAGGATTTAATTCCCCGGCCGGTCGTCAAGGATTTATTTTCCTAGACGAAAATACATTCATAGACATTTCACATTTCATACATCCTGCTTACATACATGATAAAGTGCATACAACACTATCTCATTTTGAGCATCATGACATCACGCATTTCATACATCATGACATTGCATACAACTGATGTTTTGCCTCTTCAGGAAAAGGTCAATCCCAAAGATGATTACTATCAAATATCGCAATTACAGATTCGATTCTTGTATCCAGCCAGGGCATATCTGTTGACGACTAATTCCAGATTCGATTCTTGTATCCAGCCAGGGCACATCTGAAGAGTTTGAAGATTCGATTCCTGTATCCAGCCAGGGCATATCTGTTGACGACTAATTCCAGATTCGATTCCTATATCCAGCAAGGGCATATCTGAAGATTTTGAAGATTCGATTCCTGTATCCAGCCAGGGCATATCTGTTGACGACTAATTCCAGATTCGATTCCTGTATCCAGCCAGGGCACATCTGAAGACAACAATTCCAGATTCGATTCTTGTATCATGCCAGGGCACATCTGAAGAGTTTGAAGATTCGATTCCTGTATCCAGCCATGGCATATCTGTTGACGACTAATTCCAGATTCGATTCCTGTATCCAGCCAGGGCACATCTGAAGACAACAATTCTAGATTCGATTCCTGTATCCAGCCAGGGCACATCTGAAGAGTTTGAAGATTCGATTCCTGTATCCAGCCAGGGCATATCTGTTGACGACTAATTCCAGATTCGATTCTTGTATCCAGCCAGGGAACATCTGAAGAGTTTGAAGATTTGATTCATGTATCCAGCCAGGGCATATCTGTTGACGACTAATTCCAGATTCGATTCCTGTATCCAGCCAGGGCACATCTGAAGAGTTTGAAGATTCGATTCATGTATCCAGCCAGGGCATATTTGTTGACGACTAATTCCAGATTCGATTCCTGTATCCAGCCAGGGCACATCTGAAGAGTTTGAAGATTCGATTCCTGTATCCAGCCAGGGCATATCTGCACGAAGAGTCTGAAGATCAACGCCTGTAACAAGCCAGGAAACATCTTCCTTTCTCAAAGTACGCAAGTTCTCGCTAAAGAATCTCTTATGCGTTCGACACACAATTCCAAATGGCATCTATAAGCCCATTCCCGACAAGGTTCTGTCACACTTCCAGATGGCATCTATAAGCCCATCCTCCTACAAATATTTCTAAATGGCATCTTTAAGCCCATCACCAAATGGCATCTATAAGCCCATCCTCCTACCAGCAGTCACTAGATGGCATGTTTAAGCCCATCACCAAATGGCATCTTTAAGCCCATTCCCTCTACCGTCACGTCACCGAGTGCAAATTTTAGGGCACTCTAGTGTCCAATCTTCTTTTACCTTCGAGTCGCGAAAGGCAAACTTGCCAATCTAATTCTTCAGGTCCAAGAAGATTGAACAGGGGCAACTGTTGTACCCCAAAATTTGCCCTCGCATTTTTTCCCCAAGAAATCACAACTTCATGCTTTTCCTGATTTTTCAGATTGGGTCAAGAATCGGTCAAACAGACTTTTGCTCGTCAGTCAGACAAAATTAGGGTTTTCATTGATTTTCATGGCTCTGGAACAATTCAAGCAGTTTGTTTAGGGTTTGGTTGATTTTGGCTCAACTTTGATCAGGCGAACGTTTCTTTGACATTTGGCCAGGAATTAGTGTTTTTTATGCGCGGTTTAACTCTACAATGTTTTTTCAAGATATACTGAGATGTGGATTGAAACATTTGGTTTGAGTTTGCATTGTGTGATTAAATCAGTAAAAAGGAAAATACGTCTGGGCAATTGTTGTGATTGACTGTTGTTTTGCTTTGGATGTTGGAAGCGCCAAGTTTATTAATTGATCAACGCTGAAGCAATGTTTAGTTAATTATTTATTATTCTAAAGATTAAATAGTTGGAATTTATTTTCAATTATTTTAATTTAAAGAACTATAAATAATAAATAAACAATTGAAAGGAAGGAAAGGAATTAACTGATAAAAAAGTGGATTTTTATTCATCTTTTAATTATTCGTTACAATTATTGTTTGAATACGGTATTTATTTACAATGTATTCATAATAATAAATGTTTACAAGTGATTAAATTTGGAATAAAACTATCCTATTTTTCTAAGTTTCCTAATCTTCATTCTTCTATCCAATGCTCCCTCTGCTTCATTTGATTTTATCTGCAAAGAATAAGAAACAAAAGAAAAAGTCAATTGCAGATAAATTGAAATTAAGAGCACACAGTTAATTCAAAGGTCATCATTAAAAGCAAATGGTCGGGATCAGTTAGCCCTCTCTGCAAATCACGGGATTTCTCCCGGTTCACAAAGAAGGGTGAAAATGTTTGCAAGTCAAAAATGAATGCACAAAGTCAAAAATTGCACATTTCAAAATTGTCAAAACTGCATAATTTTCAAAAGTCTCAAACAGCATGAGCAAGTACAAAATCCAAACTGAACCATAAAGTTCCAATGTCAAACTAAACAAAAAGCTGTCCAAAAGGGATATGGCAAGATATCAAACAAGTACACAGGGCCATCAATGCTGTCAAGAAGCATAAAATATGGAAAAGAAGACATAAAGTGCGGAGGAAACATGTATTGCAAGCAAACAAATTTCAGCTTCATCATTTCCCTAGGCCATTGCTTTTTCAGAGTTTAAAGTACAAACATAAACATATAATATGCTTAAAAATTGTACTGAAGAGAGAGAAAAGAGAGAAAAGAGAATAGGCTTACTGGCTTTGGGCTGGAGGCATAAAGAAATATAAAAGCAAGCTGCTAACACAGTAAAAAAGGGGAGGCAGAGTAAAACATAAACAAAAATCACAAACCCAAGGATAACTCAGAGCAAGCAAGCGGCCTCCAACTCTTAGTCTCAAACTTAACTTGTCAAACAATAACCACAATTTGTCTAAACCTTTAAAACCTCCAAAACAGCTCATATAGCCACAAAACTGTGAAGCCTAAACAATACCCTGTCAAACCTGTTGAAAACCATAACCTGCAAATCAAGCTCTCAACCAAAAGTCAAAAACCAACAAGCTAAAAACCTGTCAAAAGGCCAAAGCTAACAACCTTGAATCAAAGCCATTAACCTGCAACATCAAGCCTAACCAGTAAACCTGTCAAAAGGCCAAAGCTAACAACCTTGAATCAAAGCCATTAACCTGCAACATCAAGCCTAACCAGTAAACCTGTCAAAAGGCTAAAGATAATAACCTTGAACCAAAGCTTGAACCAAAAACCAGTTCACAGAAAAATACTAAGAAGCCATTAGCCAACCAAAGCAAAAATAACCAAATATTCGAACCAGCAGGCCCCCCTCAGAACAGCGTTCATCATAGGGGGCAGGCAACTCAAAGCCAAACATATCCACCAACACAAGGCAAACGCACTCAAGGCAATACAGGGTAAGACTACGAGCCCTCAGAGTTTCCTCATCATCGGGCTATCATACAAGTACAAGGCAACATAAGCATACATAAGCAGAAGCGAAGAGAAGAAGAGCTGAAGCATACTCAAGAAACATACAGAGCAAAGCGTCCCAAAGGCCCTCAGAACATTGTCATCACGGGGCATACAGAAAAAGCATCAAGACAAGCAAGAAGAAGAAGTGAAATCAAAGAGGTTTTCAGTTCAAGTGTCGTCATCAAACCTAAGGGACAAAGTACAAAATACCAGGGTTCCAAGTTCATCAAGCATCGTCAAACCCTCGTCGTCAAAACCGTCTTACGCGCCTCCGACCCTTCCTCCTCCATCTCCGACCAAGGTATATCTCCTTTCCTTTTCATACGCCTCGAATAAGCGAGCAAATACCACCATAGAAAGTCAGTACATGAAAGTAACAAAGCAGAAATTTGAAACCCAAATGCGATAGAAACAGAATCACAACCATTTAACGGTTGTCTGGACGCTCCATGGAGGGAAGAGGAAAGGGTGATGGCGCATGACAACCAAGCACAGGGAGACGTTCAGTGGCCATGGCGAGAAAGACGAAGTGAAACGAAGAACGGCGCCGCTTCTGTGTACATCAAGCCCTAAGCTTTTTCCCCAATTGAAAACAAAATCAATGAACCCTAAAAACCCTTGTCACAAAACCTTTCCCCACAAATCAGCCTAAGCCCAATCACGAATGCACCCCCCATTTTCTCCTTCTGATTGTTTAAGCCTGGGCCTGCCTCCCCTCTTACACCTTTGGGCCCATCCCATTCTTTTTTAACAAAAAAAAACTATTGATCTTTAAATTAATTTTACATTAATTTTTGCTTTGTTAAATAAATACACTAATATATTTTACATTAATTAACCATACTTTTTATAACTTACTTAATACTAATTTTATTTTATTTTTACACTAACAATACCTTTTTATGTATATATCATAATTAAATTTCATATAGAAACTAATAAAAATAATATTTTTCTTTACAATTAAACTTACACTTTCTTTAAATTTTTATACATGGAATATTAATTTTTCTTAGGATAATACTTTTCTTTTGTTTCTAAAGAATACTTTCTTTGTACATAATTAATATTTTTATCTTAACACCATAAAGAATAGAATTTAAAAACATTTTTCTTTATTTTAAAATACCCTTTTTTGCACATACTTAACCAAAATACAAAACAATCAAATACACTTAATCTTCACATTAAAATTCACATTTTCTTAACTTGTAAATAATTCTCATATACGTACACGTACACCTACACAATACACTTTACATTTGACAATATACATTTGATATTCTTATACTTTACATTACATTGTTTACATTTGATCGCGATTCAATTTGGTTGTAAATTATTGGACACTACTTTAAATTCTTGCAATTTATCGCTTTCGAATTATACCATGGTTAGACCTAGGGTTTGCATGTACATAAAATCAAACGCTAGATAACCTAATACAAGACAAATACATGAAATCAATACACAATCACACTTGCACCCCCCTAGGGTAATCCCACATGTTGCCTTCCAAAATGGGCCATGCTTGCACGTCGAGTTTCTTTGGCAAAACAAATTCAAATGATCATAAGTCCCTCGTTGACGCTTTCGAAAGTTGCCTAAAAACGGAATGATCATAGTCACTTCAAGCAAATTGCCAAAGACAATTGGCAACATTGCATTCATGGTCCATACGATGACCCGCGCCCGTCCCGTTAAACATCCTAAACGCAAGATTGTCCACCAAATTCAATGGTGGAACAAAATTGTTAAAAAGGGTTAAAAATATAGAGAAAACCTTTGAGTATAATAGGGGTAGACAAAACTCTTAGTTACTTGAGATCAACTTGAAAAAAAGACTTGCCTTCTTTTCAAAAACCACACTTCACAAACACTTTCAAACAAACTTCCAAAAACATTTTGAAATATCTTTTCGAAAAGATACACACCTTCGTATACACTCAAACACGAGTCAATTACATTGGTTGCCTAAGACAAGGCATCTTCTTCAAAAACATTTTCAAAAACACACACACACATACACAATTTCAAGCAATCGAAAATCAAGGCAAGTGATCTAAAAAACCAAGTAACTAAGAGCCCATGGATAACCATGGATGAAAAGGGTGCTAATACCTTCCCTTTTTCATAATCTACCCCCCGAACCCACGAAATATCTCAAAAGGTTTTTGCTGTGCTTTTTAACCTTTCCTTTAGGATAAAATAAAAAGTCGGTGGCGACTCTTACTAAACCGAACAAGTGTGAATACAAACGCAAAACCTCAAGTCAGTTCTCCCACCGTATCACAAAACCCAACAGTCATTCGTATCGTGCCCCGGGCTATCAGAGTGAAAAGAACAGCGGGCGTTAGGATTGTACATGGGTGATGTTGAATTAGGATTCTTCGGGGCCTCCTTCGGAATCACCAAGTTGGTCATTAATAACTGCGGAAGAATCTGAGATAAAGTCATGTTGAGCTGAGTGAATTGTCTTCGTGGCCTCTCAGCCCTTGGCTGATTGTTGCGCTGAGGAGTAACAGCAGGTCTTGATATAACAACCACATTAACCGCTTGGCGGAGTTCAGGTCTATTATGGCTCTTTGCGTTGTAAACAGCACTAGACTCCTTCTTAAAAGGCTTCTTTTCGGTGCCTGATGAAGCACCCTTATGTATTTTACCGCTCTTGATACCGACTTTAACTTTTTCCTTGGTCATAATCAGCTCAGTAAACCCGGACGATGAACTTCCAATCAGATGGTTGAAATACAGACCAAACAAGGTCCCCAGAAACATATCTACTAACTCCTTGTCAGCCAAAGGGGTTTTTACTCTTCCAGCAAGGTCCCTCCATTTCTGAGCATAGTCTTTGAAACCTTCGCCTGCGCCCATAGACATACCCTGAAGTTGGGTACGCGTGGGAGCAAGGTCGGAATTATATTGGTACTGCTTGTAGAAAGTAGCAGCCAAGTCCTCCCAATTACAGACACTAGCTCATTCCAGCTGGTAAAACCATTCAAGTTGAGTCCCTGAAAGACTGTCTTGAAAGAAGTGGATCCAGAGGTTCTTGTCAGCAGTGTACGGCTGGATCTTTCTAACATACGAATGGAGGTGTAGCTTTGGGCAGGAGACCCCATCGTATTTAGCAAAGGCTGGTGCTTTAAACTTGTGGGGAATCACCACCCCAGATGACAAACCCAAATCACCAAAGTCTAATCCAGGTACCTTCTGGACTTCCATTGCGCTCAACCGGTCTTCGAGTTGTTTATATCTATCCTCAGCCGGAGGATACTGGTCTTCGTCAAAGTCATTCTCATTGTCAGAAACCATAGGGCTAGAAGCCCTCCTTTCTTCCTGATTTTCTCCCCCTCCAGATGAGTAAGTCAAATCAACCTCTTCTCGCAAATTGTTTCTAAATCTACGACCCATATTCAGTAGGACCGTCTTCTTCTTCTTCTTATCCTTCAAGATAAGAGTATTCAGATCTTGCTGACCCTTGGCCAAACTCATGAACATTTCCTGGAACTGGGCGTTTTGAGCTTGCAGAGCCTTAATGGCTTGTTCAGTTGATGTTTCAGAAGACATGATGTGCTGAAATAAATAGCGAAGAAGATGAGAAACATGTAAGGGTACCTGTAATGAGGTGCATGGGAATTAAATGCGCATGATATGATTTCAAAGGCTTTAGGGATTCAAATTCGTAAACCAAAATGAAACACACTTTTATTAGATAACAAACTTTGAATTCAATTGTTCAACAAATGTCTTTAAGGCATTACAAAAAAGAAATACTGAAAAGTAAATCAACACTAGAAATAATCAAAAGACATCAGCGCTCCCATGGTCGCTTTCCGTTGGTGCGGACATAGTCGTTGAGGATTTGCTCGTTCTCCAGTTGCCTTGTCAGCTTCAGGATCTTCCGTTCTTGCTCGTGATACTTTTCTCTGTAAGTATCCCGCTCTTCTCTTAGCTGCATCCAAGACCTCTTTAGTGCCCCAATGTCAGTAGGCATGTGAGGGTGGAGGATGGTAGGAGGAACCCCTTCTTCATCAGCAAGTTCAACTATCACAGGCAAGACAGCTTCGTAAGGCATCCCTAGCTTCTGAGCACATGTACGAACCCACCGGAGATATGGTTCCATAGGAAGAGAAGTATTCACACCTAGCTCATGTGGATCAGACTTGTGCACCCTATCCCAGGCTCGTATGAATCTGCGGTGATGCTCATCACTATCCCCTTGGAAGTCAAAGATAATTCTCAGCATCAGCAATTCATGAGGTCCTTCCCTTCTAGCTCGCCCAAACTCTCGTAAGGCCAGACAAGGGTTATAGGTGATCCCTCCATTGATTCCTAGCAGTGGAACATTGGGGTATTCCCCACAGCGATCAATAATAGCCACATCTTCCATGCCTTTAGTAGTCCAGATGATGTCAGTGTGAGCTAGGGACATAATCATGTAGGCCCAACCCATTCCTTCCTTGTTCTTCAGAACTGATTTGGGGAGGTGAGAAATAAACCACCTCGCCAGCAATGGAGCACAGCATATAAGGGTTCCCCGTTTCCGAGCAGTACGGGCATAGAGAGTGTGCAGGATATCACCTAAGAGAGTGGGCACTAGATTACCGGACATGAAAATCCTCACTGCATTTACGTCAACAAAGGAATCTGAGTCGGGAAACAGCACCAGACCATAAATAAGAAGAGTCAGGATGTCCTCGAACGCCTGAAAGTCTAAACTGTCCCAGAACTGATTAGCCTTACCAACCAAAAACTTAGTCAAGAAGCCTTTTGTCCCACTATGAGTTTCCCAATTCGACATTACCTCAGCCTTTGTCAGATGGAGGGTTGAAGCAATCTCTTCCGGCCTAAGGACTTTCTCCCAACCTGTGAACGGGGTCTACTCTAGAATGGAGATACCAAGTAGATCAGAGAACTCTTCCAAGGTAGGGACCAACTGGTAGTCCGGGAAAGTAAAGCAGTGGTACAGTGGATCAAAGAACTGGACTAAGACACTCATCATCTGTTCATCCATCTTGGAGGTGACCAAACGAAGGAGGTGCCCATGTCTTCTGATAAAGGAGGAAGTGTCTGGAACCTTGGAAATCAATTCCTTAAGCTGAGTGGGAATCTGGACAAAGTTAATCCGAATAGTGTTTCTACGCATAGATGCCATGACCTACAAAACGGAACAAAGATGAATCCCCTTTGTCTTCGAAATGGGTTAGTCCAATGTAATATGCATGCAATGTCATGATGCATGATGTTATGATAGAGACACACCACAAGTATTCACAGATAGCAAACATGGTGAGGGCAAACAAGTCACACTGATAGCCCTTAGATTTCAGGCTGGCAAGGAGCTTAGGTACTACCCTCTTTCAGTTCAGTTGGTTCAAAACATGTCCTAGAAATAGTAACCGGGTTCTAGAGGATCTCAATATCACTAACCACCCTCGATCGGTCATAATTCCAGTTTAGCAACCTTTTCTTGCGGCCGAAATCATCGTGAGAGTTTGGTCTCAATGAGTGTAGCATACAGCTACTATTCTATGGCCAAGTTGGTCAATTAAGGTTCTAAGGTCAGTTGGTGCTTAATGACCCCTTAGTTGACCCATATTCTCCTTGTTGCGCCACAAGGGATATCGGTACAAACTAAAGTGTCACACCAACGTAGCTACTGCTTCAACCGTATCAGTCTACGCCGTACAGTTCCCTCACAGTTTATTGCTACTTACCTAAAGGGTGTCCCCCAGATCCGGGTTAGGATCTATAGTAACTCTGATTCAAACCCACAAAGATAAAGCATACAAATCAAGCAATTGAAAACATTATGAACTATTCCTAAGGTACACCCCACTTATTAATAACCCCAGCAGAGTCGCCAGTTCTATGATACGGTGGGAAGAACTGACTGTTTTTTGGAATGCTGGTTTGCGTTTTGCGTTTTTCTTTGCAAAATGTCGCGGTAAGCAAGAGTCGCCACCGACTTTTATTTTATCCAACAAGGAAAGGAGAAAAGCACAGAAAAATTCCTTTTTCGAGATATTTCTCGGGTTCGGGGGGTAGATTATAGAAAGGGAAGGTATTAGCACTCTTTCTATCTGTGGTTATCCACGGGCTCTTAGGCACTTGCTCAATTGTTTTCAGAAATGTTTTCTTTGTGATTGTGGGTTTGAAAAAGTTTTTATTTTGAAACTTCGATTTAACTCTTTCTTCTGTCCTCAAGAGTGTAATGAAGTGTTTTTTGAAAACTTTGTTTGCAAAGGTGTAAGTGTGAAAGAGTTTTGTTTTTTGAAAGAGCAAGTATCTAAGAGCTATCTACCTACTCGAAAAAGGAATCGTTCTATGCTATTTTCCTTCAGACAATGCTATCCCACTATTAGCGAGTAGGTAGCACCTTCGTTGGAGTTTGAGGGTCAATTCGAATGAGGGACATACGGTCACTAAAGCAATGTTAGGACGCCTTAGTGGTAACCCTAATGTCTTAGATCATTTTTTTGAGGAAACAATATCCGAGGCAACCATTTCGAGGCGACTATGATCTTTTAGACAAGAGGGCAACCTCTAAAACGACCTATACTCAACGATCGTGTACGAAGGAACCAAGTGGGGTGTACCCTAAGAGTGTGCATGTGCGAGTGTGTCGTTTTCAGTTATTTTTATCTTTGCACATGTTAAGGGTGATCTAATTTAATTTTAAGATTAAACATTCAGTCTTATCATGCAAACCCTATTATCAAACATCTAACAGTTGTAATTTACAGAAATTAAAGGTGCGGAAATTAAACTAAATTATTACAAGGCGTCGGATATTTACATCCCCAAAAGCAACCCTTTGAAAATAAAATAAAATAAAGTGGTAAAAAATTAAATGTCCTATTTAACTATTACAATCCGTAAGCAGATACATAATTGGATAAGAATAACTAAAGCGCACGGGAAATTACATCGAATGCGAAATTTAGGGTTTTGACCCTTTTGATTAAAGAAAATGTTTTTTGGTTGTTTTTTATTTAATAAAAGAAATTAAATCCTAAATTAAAAGCTAAATTAAATTAATTAATTAATTAAATGAAAAATAAATTATTTTTGGAGTTTTTGATTATTTAAGAAAGAAATTAAAAATAATTAAATTAGTAGTTAAGACCTAATTAAGTCTAATTAATTTTATTTATTTACAAAATAGGTTAAAGTTTACTAGAATTAAAAACCTAATTAATTAATTAGTGTTTATTAATAAAAATGAATTCTAAAATTTTATTGGATAAAAATATTTTTTGATGATTTTTGATAAAAAGGAAAAAAATGATTGGTTAGTAATTAATTAAAATAAAATAAAACAACTAAATAAATAAAATAGAAAATATGATTAAAAGGGAAGAAATGGGCCTTTTTTGGAGGTGCAAGGAGCATTTTTGCAGGCCCATTAGAAGTTGGTCCGTGTGGACTTTTTGGATCTAGTGCAAGCAAATTGACTTGGCTTTTGGTGGACCTCCAACGTGGATCATCAGATCTGGCCCTTGGCCATCTGGCGCTTGGGTTGATGAGGGCGTATGGTGTGAATCTGGCTTGATCATGCATGTGATTATCTGCAAGGAATTAGGAATTGGAACGCTTTAAGGCTTACATGGCAACCGCTAGGGCGTGTTGTTGTTTGTTAATAATAATATAAACAATATAATATATATAAAAACAAGATTAATTGTCAGAAAACAAAAAAAAATGCGCGTTATCGTTTGAATGGTCCAATGGACGAGTGACAGCTCTTTGTCCCTGTCCTCCCAATACTGTAACATTACCTTCAGATTTTTATCTGCAGCAAAGGACGCAGCTTCATCCTAAAATCGTTCTTAGGCCATGCAAACAACTTCCAAGAACATGGTTGAACTCGTCATGACCTCCTGATCTCAACCATGTCCTTCACGTGGACCAATTTTACCTGAAACAGAAACTCCCAAAAACGATCCAAGAAACCCTAACTATGGTGGTTTGCAATACAGGTTAGATAAATGAAATTAAATGATGCCAAAGGTTTGCAAATATCCTTGGGATCACAAATATGCTATTAGTTTACTTAAATGATGCCAGAATAACTCAAATCGAATTCAAGAACAGGGGTAAGTTGTGTGAGACTTACAGTGCGTATGGGGGCCTGAGAATGCGTGGTTTGGATCGAGTTAGCTTATGGAGACGGCTAGCAATCGATTGAGACAAGTCTCAAGTCCTGAAAATGCCTCTAACTTTGATTTCGATCTCCAAATTTTTCGTGATTTTTTGCAAAGTTGTTCTGCCTCTACAAGTGATTTCCAACCTTGATTTTCGTGTCCTTTGCTTGCTTATGTAATACACATTGGATTAGGGTAACATTTGTTGTTCAAATCTTCCCACAATGATGATTGCATATTTAATTTGATTCTTCCATAAAAGCTTTCCAAACTTGGCCTAAATCACATCTTTTTGTAACCAATGCCTTTGATACGAATTTGATTGAAATAATAGCTGTATTTGGAGCCTGAAATAGCCAAGAAATCATGTGTTATCAATGCTTTAGATTTTATATGATTTTATTCGATTAAAAATGAATTAATTCAAATAAAAATCAAATTAAATAATAAAAATGTGATATGGACACATGGCTGGAGATAGGGCACGTGGGAAATAATTCAAACTCAAATCAAGTGTAAAAGAATGGGCCTATTTGGCAAAATTTGAAGTTTTGGGGATAGTTGACTTTTGGCAATTTTGCAAAAAAGTCCAACTTCAACAATGCATAACTTCTTCAATTTTGAACTTTTGGAAGTGTTATTGGACTTTTTAGAAGGCTTGAGATGTCCTTTAACCAACCCTTTTTGTCTCATCTCATTTTGATATTCGATTCTCAAGTTAGAAGCTTTGGTAAAAAAGGTGTTTTTGTTGACTTTCAAAAATGACCTATAATGTCCAAATTCATAACTTCTTGTGAGTGCATTATTTGAACTTGGGGTATGTATATGGATTGTAGGGAATTTCAACCTCTTAAAAATGAGATTTGGATGTGTCATTTTTCATAAAGTATGATAAAGTTATGCTTGGTCAAAGTTGAGTTAACTTTTCCTGCAAAACTCTAATTTAGCAACTTTTGTGTCTTGATGAATTTTGAGCAATACTTGATGAATCATGATCAACCCTTGATCAAATGATGAAATATCCTTCAAAATTATAATGTTGACAAAATATCTTGAAGTTTGACTATTTGTAGGTCACAGTTGACTTTTGCCCTAGCAAAGTCGATTTTTGGACCTTTGAGCAATTGACTGAGCAAACTTCCTCTGCAAGGCTTGAAATTTGACATGGATGATCTTGAGAACATACTAGGACATTGGTGAGCACTTGGGGTCACTTGGACTCAAGGATCTTGATGCAACACAAAACCCTAATTTAGGGTAGACTGCCTTAGGAGATAGCTTGTCTGACCAACTCTTGAGCCACTTGGAGATTTTTCTTGCAATGTTTTGAGAAATATGGAGGGCAAATTTTGGGGTACAACAGGTAGCTTTTAAGGGTCCCCCATTTTATTTCAAACATTATTCTCAATTAATAAGAGTTCTATTTTGCATTCAGTTAATATCCTTATCTTTCTCTTGCATTTATCTCTTACGTTTTAAAATGGAAATACTTTTCTTTATATGCATTTCCAAATTCACATACTAAAATTGCACCAAAATATCATAAATATGCAGATCCATGTTGTTGTGACTGGTTTTTAAATGAGAGTCGCCACTATCAGTTTTTATCCTAGGGAAGGGCATCTAATAGGAAACCCTAATTAGTAAAGATAGAGATTTTAGGTTTCGAACTTCATTAGACGAAAGGAAGGTGTTAGGCACATTTCATCTACCTTGTTCACAAGGATACTAGGTTTTAGGTTTAGGATTCAAGTAAAAAAATTAAGTGCAAAGGGGTTTTAAATTTTTATAGGGGAACTCGCCACGATTTTTTATTGTATGCTACGTATCCTCTTATGAGGAATCAGAGTCCCAATTCGTAGTTCGTATGGGGTTGGTATTTTTTAGGGGTTACAAATGTATTTTGAATCACCTCGCATTTGACCGGGAGTTGTGATTGCGGAGATTTTGGCTAAATGCGCAATTAGTCAAAATCTGTTTGAAACCCTTTTGCAAAAAACAGATGTTTAGATTAGTTTGTTTGCGAAAAACAGTTTGAGATTTATTAGTAGTTTTTAATGGTATTAATTGCAAAATATCTTAATTAATGCATGATTAAAAAAATATTTAATACAAAATATATAAAATAATGTTCATGAGTTTTGAATAAAAATATTTTGTTTATGATAATATAAATAATATTTATAATTGATGAATAATATATAAAAATTAATATTAATAATAATATGATATAAAAATAATATTACCAATGATAATAATTATTAAAAAAAAGGAATAAATAATATGGAGAGAAAATAGAAGAAAATAAAAAATATAGAAAGTAAATTAATTAACCAGGAGGTGTCGTTTTACCAAATATGTTTTTTTATGGGTATCAATTGTTTTACGTTTTAGTAACATGGAAGAAAGGGGGTGCAAAGACCAACTGGGCTTAGGCCCATTACGTGAATTGGAGGGCCTGGTGGATCATGTGGGCGAGGGAGTATGTGAGTTATTATGGTGACTTGGCCTTTGGCCGTCTGATGGAAATCTAACGAATAAGATTGAGGGAACATGATAATTATGAAGTGTGCGCATGTACTGGATTGTTATGGAATATAAATATTATCCTTACATTTTATTTACAAATCATTTTTACTCTTCGTGACAATAACTTCATCTTCCTCTTTCTCTCACTCGCAACCCAGCAAACCCCTTCTCTCTTCTAACCCTAAACAGATCACGGCGATATAACACTAAACGAACCGCTACCCACTATAACTCTACCCTTCCTCGCTATAACCAACCAAACCCCAACCCAACAATCAAAACAAAAAAAACGAAAAGCTAAGTTATCCTCTGTAGCAATTCCGATTCTAACTTGGATCCAATACTAATCGCTTTGTTCTTCTTTGATTTCGTAGGTCCTGCGAATGGTGGTTCCCGATGATGAGAGGTTGAAGATGATAGTGTACACGAAAGCGGCTAGCAACAACGATTGTGGTTTCAGATAATGAAACCCCAATCGTCCTTCTCTTCTTCAACGATAGCACTGGATCTCTCTCCCCCCCCCCCCCCGTCTTCAAGCTTTCGCCTCTTTCTCAATTTTGTTCAAATTCGTGGTTCTGTTCATTAAACTCCTCTGTTGTCTTCGTATTTTAAATTAGTATTTATAGGGTAGATCAGGGTTTTACAAATTTTCTATTACAATCTTGATTAGCTTAGATTTAGGGATTTGAGAATTTTATTGTAATATATTTCTTTCTGAGATTTGATTTGAATGGACTATGAGATTTGATCTTTGTATTATAGTGTGTTGTTTTAACTGTAAATGTTCTGGGCTTTTAATTAATCTGATTGTGTTATTTCGTTATAGAAATAATTTATTTAATATGTTTTAGTTTTTGGACTGCAAAATATTAGATCTAGTTTGTTTTTTTATTGTGTTTCAATTTCTACAGTAAGTGTTATAAAAAAACACGTGTGAATCTGGGTTGTGATTTACACAGTGTTTGTCAGTCTATTTGGGCTCGTGTTGCTATATTTTGTTTTATCTGGCCCAACACGTTATTTCAACCGAACTAGGCCTTTACTGCACCATGTTTTGATGAAGACAACTACTATGCGCATTTATCAAAGGATGAGAAAAAGCTCTTGAAGTAATATGGCTATGGTTAAGTTTTCAATATTATTACAAATATTTTGTCTATTTTTTATGCATCTTTCCCTTCTTTTTGATAATGTCAAAGGGGGAGAAGGATGTGGCACTTTATGCCTGTATATTTCCTGTCTTAAATTTCTAAGGTACTCTTCAACCAAGATGAACAAATTCAAAGGATTCCAACCTTCTCATACAAAGGGGAAGTTATGCATCTTAGGGGGAGAAGCTTCTTTCCGGAAAATACAATGCATCAAGCAAGATCGTTTGTCATCATCAAAAAGGGGGAGAATGTAAAATCAAGCTTCTCAAATTCACTTTTGTTTTGATGAAGACAAACCATGATTGACAAGAAGGCAAAGATTATTGATCAAGCTAAAAGCATCTGTGGATAAAGTCTTTGGTTCAAACACTTAGCAAAATTTCATGGTATAATGATAATACTTACTTTGAACTTAAGACATAGATGCTCAATGGTCAAAAGAAATATTTTATATTATCCAAATCCTTACTCAAGTTTTTCTAAGCTAAAAATCATTTTTCACTTAGTGCAATCGATTTGCATATTAGTGCAATCGATTGCATGCTTCAATTTTTCAAAACATTTGCTACTGTTTCTAAGTGCAATCGATTTGCATGTTTGTGCAATCGATTGCACTCAATCAATTTTTGCTACTGACTTCAATTGCAATCGATTTACACACTTGTGCAATCGATTGCACACTCAAAATATTTTAATTTCTAGTTGTTGAAACCCCGTGCAATCGATTTACACAAAGGGTGCAATCGATTGCATGCTGCATGATTTTGAAAAACAGCAGCTTTACACAAGCCTGTTCATGACACCAGTTCATGGAAACCTTTCACTCAATCTTGGCAATTGTTCATGATTCATTTACAGAACTTTATGTTGTTTCAAAAGGGTGCTATGAACATATAACTACTCATTTTCAAAATCATTCTAAGTACCTCTTCCAATCATTTTTCTATGAATTTTTCAAAAATAAAACTCAAGTTGTTATACATTTTCATACACAAGTTTTCTGCACACTTTCACGTTTTGTTAACCAGAAAACTTTGAGCATTATATATCTTGAGTCATTGTATACTATTATATTGGAAGAGAAGATCAATTCATTGATTAAATCACTCAAAGTAATCATTTCTAATCAAACTCACTCAAATCAAATATTGATATATACATGCTTATTTTCCAGGATTGTTGGAAATAAGTTTAAGTGGTTTTATAAATCTTGTTTTTCCAGGATTATTGGATACAAGTAAAGTAACTTTGAGAGGATTGTTCTCATTGTTGACATAGTTAAAATCCAAGAGGATTGTTCTTGGCCCAAGAGGATTGTTCTTGGTTTTGGGTAGTTCTTGTTTAAGTTTGCCACAATAAGGAAATCTCTTTCATGTTGAAAGAGGACTGGAGTACTCTCGGACTGTGAGGGGAACCAGGATATATCGCTTGTGTCTCTTTATTTTAATGCACTTTACTCTTTCATAAACTCACCATAAACTAGAAAAATAATATCCATCATCACTAAAACCAGAAATTTTTTAAAGTACCTAATTCACCCTCCCTCTTAGGCGCACTTCGTACTTACAATTGGTATTAGAGCAGGTTATAGGTAACATGTTCCTAAAAGATCCAGAATGGCTTCCGTAAATCAAAGTCATGTTTTCAGAGATGGTGGTAGTAACAACAAGCCTCCTCTATTTTGTGGTGAATATTTTGACTTTTGGAAAATACGCATGAAGGCACATCTAGAAGCATAAGGAGAAGAAATATGGGTTGTCGTCGAGAATGGTCCATTTATTCCTATAACAGTAATCAATGGTGCTGGCTCATCAAAGCCTAAAGCTGCATGGGACGAAGATGATAGGAAGAAGTTTCTCTATGATGAAAAGGCAATAAATCTTCTTCAAGGTTCACTTAGAATGGATGAATTCTTTCGTGTCTCGGCATGAAAGACTGCGAAAGAAATGTGGGATACCTTGGTAGAAACTCATGAAGGAACCGCTGAAGTTAAAAGATCGAGATTAAATACATTGAGTCAAGAATACAAACTACTCAGAATGCAACCCTGAGAATCAATCCTCGACTTGCAGAAAAGATTTGTACACTTGACAAATCATTTGAAAGCACTCGATAAGACTTTAACTAATGACGAACTTAATCTTAAAGTGCTTAGATCTTTATCCATGGAATGGCAACCAAAAGTGACAGAAATATCTGAGAAGAAGAATCTATCCACAATGAATTCCGCCACGTTGATTGGAAAACTTCAAGAATATGAGACGGAACTTGGAAGACTTGAAAAGCATGAAATCCAAGTAAAAGATTCAAAAGACATTGCTTTAAATACAAGGATAAAAAATCATGATAGAAATCAAGAGGATGAATCCACTAGTAGTGAAGATGATGATCTCATCAGGAAGATTGAAAAGGTTCTATGAAAAGAAAGAAAAAGGGAAGAACCAACAAGGAAGGTTATATGCTTTGAATGTGGAGAAAAGGGACATGTTAAAAGTGAATGTCCTACACTTGAAAAGAAGAAGAAATATTTCAAGAGAAATAAAGATAAGAAGTCAAAGAAAGCATATATAGCATGGGAAAGTTCATCTTTCGATTCCGAAAACAATCAACGTGTTAATCTTGCATTGATGGCCTCACAAAATTCCGATAGTGAAGATGACGAGGTTAGTAATGAATTTTATCTTTTTGATAGTGATGCACAAGGTGCTATATATGAACTATTAAATGAATGAAAAATTATGTACAAAACTATTTCATCTCAAAAGAAACAAATTTTATATTTAGAAGAAAAATGTGAGTCTATGGAAAAGGACCTCAAAGATGAAAAACAATAATTTAGTGAGCAAAAATTGTGAATCACTCTCTTTCCAAATTGTCCAATTAAAAAGAGTTATAGAAAGATATGAAAAAGGTCAAATTGGATTGGAAGGTGTTCTTAGCCAACAAAGATATTCCAATGATAAAAGTGGACTTGGATATTCAAAGTTTTCAAAATCAAGTTCTAATAAAACTATCTTTGTTAAGGCTAATGATCAATCATCCAAAGAGAAAGTGAACAAACCTAAAGTAGTTCATCAATATTCTAAAAAGAAAACATTTCCTAAGAAGAAATCTTACCCTTCTAGATATAGAAGTAACTTTGAACCTACTTGTTTTTATTGTGGTATTAAAGGCCACACACCTAATGCTTGTTATGTTAGAAACTTTAGTGTGGCAAGTGGGAATTATGTGCGGGTAAAGAAAGGATCTAACTATGATGGATCCAAAGCATATTGGGTACCAAATCAAACTTAATTTGTTTTGTAGGTTTGTTTTAGGACCACTTTAAATCTATGATATTTTGATAAGTGGTGGCTCTAAGCATTTGGTGGAAGATATACACTAACTTTCAAATCTAGTTCCAGCCCAAGGATTATTTCACATATGGGAAATACCTTAAAGGAAGAATTATTGGCATTGGCAAAGTTGATACACTAACTTTCATATCCATCGAAGATGTACTTTATGTTGAAGAACAAAAGACAACTTTGTTGAAAAGGCTTCAAATTCATCAAGGATGAATGGTTTATGAAGTCACTCTTGAGGTAAAACTCATAGGTAAAAAATTGTTTTTATGTTTATAATTTCATTATATATTTTAAGTCTTTCCTCATTCCTTTTTGCTAAAGACAAAGGGGGAGAAGATATATATATATATATATATATATATATATATATATATATATATATATATATATATATATATGTGTGTGTGTGTGTGTGTGTGTGTGTGTGTGTGTGTGTGTGTGTGTGTGTGTGTGTGTGTGTGTGTGTGTGTGTGTGTGTGTGTGTGTGTGTGTGTGTTTGTGTGTGTGTGTGTGTGTGTGTGTGCGTGCGTGTGTGTATGCTTGTCTCTAACTATGGCAGCCCAAAGAAAGATGAAAATTCTCTATGCTTCAAGGGAGAACTTTGATCAAGAGGGAGTTATCAAAGATATGGGGAGCATTCACATAAGAGTTTCTCATTCTTTCTGAAAGAGTCAAGCATCTTCAACATTATGTTTTGATGAAGATAACTACTATGTGCATTTATCAAAGGATGAGAAAAAGCTTCTTGGAGCAATATGGCTACGGTTAAGTTTTCAATATTATTACATATATTTTGTCCATTTGTTATGCATCTTTCCCTTCTTTTTGATAATGTCAAAGGGGGAGAAGGATGTGGCACTTTATGCTTGTATATTTCCTGTCTTAAATTTCTAAGGTACTCTTCAACCAAGATGAACAAATTCAAAGGATTCCAACCTTCACATACAAAGGTGGAGTTATGCATCTTAGGGGTGGAAGCTTCTTTCTGGAAAATACAACGCATCAAGCAAGATCGTTTGTCATCATCAAAAATGGGGAAAATGTAAAAATCAAGCTTCTCAAATGCACTTTTGTTTTGATGAAGACAAACCATGATTGACAAGAAGGCAAAGATTATTGATCAAGCTAAAAGAATCTGTGGATAAAGTCTTTGGCTCAAGAACTTAGCAAAATTTCAAGGTATAATGATAATACTTACTTTGAACTTAAGGCATAGATGCTCAATGGTTAAAAGAAATATTTTATATTGTCCAAATCCTTACTCAAGTTTTTCTAAGCTAAAAATCATTTTTCAGTTGAGTGTAATCGATTTGAATATTAGTGCAATCGATTGCATGCTTCAATTTTTCAAAACATTTGCTATTGTTTCTAAGTGCAATCGGTTTGCATGTTTGTGCAATCGATTGCACTCAATCAATTTTTGCTACTGACTTCAAATGCAATCGATTTACACACTTGTGCAATCAATTTCACACTCAAAATATTTGAATTTCTAGCTGTTGAAACCCCGTGCAATCGATTTACACAAAGAGTGCAATCGATTGCATGCTGCACGATTTTGAAAAACAACAACTTTACACATGCTTGTTTATAACACCAATTCATGGAAACCTTTCACTCAATCTTGGCAATTGTTCATGATTCATTTACAGAACTTTATGATGTTTCAAAAGGGTGCTATGAACATATAAATACTCATTTTCAAAATCATTCTAAGTACCTCTTCCAATCATTTTTCTCTGAATTTTTCAAAAATCAAACTCAAGTTGTTATACATTTTCATACACAAGTTTTCTGCAAACTTTCACATTTCGTTAACCAGAAAACTTTGAGAATTATATATCTTGAGTCATTGTATACTATTATCATTGGAAGAGAAGATCAATTCTTTGGTTAAATCACTCAAAGTGATCATTGCTACTCAAACTCACTCAAATCAAATATTTCTATATACTTGCTTATTTTTCAGGATTGTTGGAAATAAGTTTAAATGGTTTTATAAATCTTGTTTTTCCAGGATTGTTGGATACAAGTAAAGTCACTTTGAGAGGATTGTTTTCATTGTTGACATAGTGAAAATCCAAGAGGATTGTTATTGGTCCAAGAGGATTGTTCTTGGTTTTGGGTAGTTCTTGTTTAAGTTTGCCACAATAAGGAAATCTCTTTCATGTTGAAAGGGGACTGGAGTACTCTCGGACTGTGAGGGTAACCAGGATATATCGCTTGTGTCTCTTTATTTTTCTGCACTTTACTCTTTCATAAACTCACCATAAACTAGAAAAATAATATCCATCATCACTAAAACCATAAAAATTTTAAAGTACCTAATTCATCCCCCCCCCCCCCCCCCCTCTTAGGCGCACTTCGTACTTACAATGGGCCCTTGGCCAACATGCTTCATGAATGGGCTTACAGATACATGGGTCTTTCTGATTTAGAAATCCCCACTCTCCTGGATTAAAATACACCCTCTAATCAACTTGGATAAAGATGGACCATCAGATACTGCTGTACCATCTTTAATTAAATATTTCTTCTATTTTAAATCTTGAAAATATAATCGTCGTGGTAGGGAAAATTTAGGGTACGACACATGCCTAAAAACACTGATAATGTTACTGCTGTTATCCGATATAATTTTGATACACCCGTCAACCAAGCGAAAGAGGAAGATGATGAAGATTTCGAACTCTCCGAAGAAATAGTAAGGGATTTGGAGAAAAAGGCCGACAACGTACCACCATACCAGGAATCCATTATGACCATCAACCTTGGCACAAAGGAGGATCCAAAAGAGATCAAGCTAGGGACAACATTGGAGGAAAGCATCAAAGAAAGACTAATCGAGTTATTACATGAATATATGGATATATTGGCCTGGTCTTACAGAGATATGCCAGGATTGGATACGAATATTGTGGTGCATAGACTACCTCTCAAGGAATGTTGTTCTCCAGTTAGACAGAAGCTCGACAGAACTCGGCCAGACATGTCTAGCAAGATTCGAGAAGAAGTCCTTAAAAAATTTGATGCAGGGTTCTTAGCGGTGGTAGATTATCCACCTTGGATAGCTAACATCGTACAAGTGCCCAAGAAGGACGGTAAAGTACACATGTGTGTAAATTATCGGGATCTGAATAAAGCAAGTCCCAAAGACAATTTCCTGTTACCTCACATAGATGTTTTGGTGTACAATACAACTCAAGCCTTGGTATTTTCATTCATGAATGGATTCTCAGGTTATAATCATATCAAAATGGCACCTGAGGATATGAAAAATACTACTTTCATGACTCCTTGGGGCACCTTCTGTTACAAAGTGATACCTTTCGGTTTAAAGAACGTAGGGGTGACTCTTTTCTCTTTTGTATATGGCATGAAGGCAGTACTCCCTGACGAAGTAGAGATTTTGTCACTATGATTTCTAATGGAAATAAAGCTTGAAGAATCAGAATGGGTTCAAGCACGCCTTGATCAGCTTAAACTCATTGAAGAAAAACGCTTGACAGCTTTGTGCCACGGTCAGTTGTACCAAAAGCGGATAAAGAAAGCATTCAACAAGAAGGTTCGTCCTCGAGCGTTCAAGGAATGAGAATTGGTTCTCAAGAAAATTCTACTACCTCACCTTGATTTACGTGGTAAATGGACACCCAACTATGAAGGTTTGTATGTGGTAAAAACAACATTCTCGGGTGGTGGTCTTATCCTTACAACAATGGATGGGGAAGATTTTCCACATCCAACAAACTCAGACGCATTCAAAAAATCCTATGTATAAAAATCTCGCTAAGTTCGAACCCTAAACGAACGACTTAGGAAAAAAGGAGCGTCTCGGTGGATCGAAAACCCTAAAGGGCGATCCGGGCAAAAATTGGGGGTATAGAAACAAAAAAAATTATCCTGGTGGATTGAAAACCCGAAAGGGTGATCCAGGAAAAATTTAGAGATTTTATTCAAAATAAAGAACAAATAGAGTGCGATATAAGAACCACGACTACGACCACAAAGAAGAGGTATTAATCCAAATCATTATATTCGCGAGCAAGGGAGATTGGAGCTATCAAAAGGACGTTGGAGAAACAGCAGTAACAATTATCATCTTCATTGTCATTTTCAGTTTTATTAAAACATTCTGTAATTACCTCTTTCTAAAAATTACATCTTGTACTCTCGCCCATTCAAAGGCATGTTAATCAGAAAAACATTTACTTTTTTAATCTTTCAATTATGTTTTCTTTTTTCAGACTTGTTTGCAAAATACTATGATTATTTCTTGTGAATATCACGTTGAAATCACTTTGGGGATTTGATGAACAAATAAAAGCATTTGATAAAACAATAAAGAGAATTTTGGTTAGAAAAACATCAAAAGAAAATCCACGACTACATCCAGGCCTACGTCCACACCTGGATCATAGCCATATCCATGCCTATGTCTGTAACTACGTCCACACCTACGCCTGCGCCTGCGACACAAATATCAAAATCTTGCTGACACTTATCCATTTATTCAAATCAACTCAAAAATACCATGACAATGCAACATACAACATTGGAGAGTCGGTGACACAAAATCAATGGTTTAAAAGGGGAAAATATTAAAACATTTACCAAAAACATCTAGGGCATATACAAACAATTGGTGTATATATAAAATTTTTGTGCATATACAAATATTTGGGGCATATACAAAATACTATGTGCATATACATTTTTGGGTTCCATATCAATCTAAGACATTATGCATATACATGGCATTTTTCAAATCCATTTTGGTTAAACTATGAACTTTCTTGGGGCCCATCATTGGATTATCTGGTTCACAAAACAAACGAATACCTTGGTTGAGAACGCACACAATCGGTAAACTTTGATCTTATTTTTGGTTCAGTTATCTAAGATTCGATTACCAAAACACTATTCAATTATCTATCATCTAGGTTGTGGTAGGTATGCAAATTTTTAGGATTACGTTATTTATCCTCTAGGTCATGATAAATACATAAGACTACCCTCGTGTCGTTTATCCTCTAGGTCGTGATAAACGCATAAACTTTTAACTTATATATTCTCTAGGTTGTGATAGGTATATGAATTCTCATGATTATGTTATTCATTCTCTAGGTCTTAATGAATACATAAGTCTATCTTCGTGTCGTTTATCTTCTAGGTCGTGATAAACACACAGACTTTTCAATTATCTATCCTCTAGGTTGTGATAGGTATGCGAATTTTCAAGGTTATACTATTCATCCTCTAGGTCTTGATGAATACATAAGTCTATCCTTGTGTCATTTATCCTCTAGGTCGTGATAAATGCATATCCTCATCCTCGTACTGTTTACTCTCTAGGTTGTAGTAAATATATGAAATCTATAATATAAATCATTGTGTTAGTCTCCATGCAGAAATGTATTATCAAGCTTTGTTTTATTCCTCCCCTAGGTTGTGATAAATAGATAAAATATGCGTTATAAGCTTACTATGTTAGTCTCGAAGCATTAGTAAATCAATTTCCAAACTGGTGTTATTTACCTCCTAGGTTATGGTAAATACGCAAAAAAAATCTACGATCTATTTTAAGGTATTGACAAGTTATCCACGTCGTCGTATCTAAGTCGAATCAAAACTCTTTGTTCCAACTCTGGTAAGATGATACATCACCATCTATGCCTATTTTTTTGTACTCTTAGGAATGTTGTACATCGTACCCTTATAATCTTTTGGTGAAATTTTGGGGTCTTCCGTTATTTAATAAACCTCTGATTCGAATGTGCGAGACTTGCGTATTCTCGCACCCTTTAATCGAAGGGTAATTAAATATGGGCAGCTGTCATACCCCAAAATTTCCCTACTAATTGCTAGACAATTTATCTTTTTACTAATCTTAACTTTATTATATTATAATATAAAATTGTAGCACATTAGTTTGGCTATTTCTTTTTTATTTAGATGCAATGAGGTTTTAACTTATAACAGGGGTGTACGTTGTTAATAAGGGCTCATTGTTTCTTCCATAAAATCTTTCTGGCCCAATAGGTTTTGAGGCCCATTTATAATAACAAGGGGTGTGCGTTTTGGGTTAAAAGGATTTTTTATGTAAGCAAAGGCCCAAGGTTTCCTTTCCAAGTCAGAATGGCTCATTAGGGTTGTCACTCATTCTTATGATATAGAGGGAGGTGCATTTTTCCCTTATTGGAGTTCATCTGGCCCATTGGAAATTTGTAAGCCAATATCATTTTTGTTTCTGGAGGCCCTTTTGCTTTTTTGTGTGTGTTCTTGGAGATTTGTTAAAGGTTGTTAGCCCAATTGATTTTGGAACAAAGCCCATTCGTTTTTTAGTCAAGTGGTTAAGTTATGAATTAATTAAAAGTTAATTAAGTGATATAACTTAATTACCTTTTCCTTAGTTGACTCGGTCAACCTAATTTTGACAAAAGTCAAAATTAGGTTTCTAAAACCCTAATTGTTCACTCCCTGCGACACCCTGTTCATCTCATCATCATCTAAGAAAACACAAGAAACCCAAGCCCAAAAACGAGTATTGTGCAAATCATATATTAAGAAACTGAATCGAACAAAACAAAATCGAATCAAAATATTAAAATTGAATCAAATCAAAAACTGTCCAAAATTGTATCATATTAAATTATACAAAATCAAATCTGAATAACATGAAATCAAATCTAATTTCAATAAGTTTACAATCTATTTCTAATCTATTTCTTCAATCTCTAACATTGTAACGATAATCAACAAATTATCCCTGAAATAATCCTAATCTAAAACAGTATAAATAGCCCTAATTTCTATAGAGGAGGGGAGGAAATTGGCGAATAGAAGGAGAGGAATCCAAGAAGAAGAAGATGAGATTTGGGTTTTGAATTCCGAAACCCTAGATCTGTGTCTGCCGCCGCCTTCAAGTCGCTTCCATCATCATCGCCCTCTAATACCTGTAAAACGAACAAAGAAGGGATCAGAAGAGGCCCAAAGCAAACCGAGCTCAAAGATTTACAACGGATAGAGGTAAACATTACGCTTAGCTTTTGATTTTGTTGCGATTGGTGCTGATTTATTGACTTGGGGGATGGTCGCGGTTTGATCTTAGAGGTTTGGTGGTTTAGATTCATCTCCTCTGTTAGGGTTCGTCAGTGTTTAGTTTTGTTGTTGTTGTGCAAGAGTGAAGAGAAGAACAAAGACAGACAGAGAGAGAGAGAGAGATGAAATGTTAAAAATGACAAAAATAAAATGAAAGCAGAAAATATACTTTCTCGTGATCCCCTGTACTTCGCATACCATGCACCCTCGCGTTCCCACGATCTGATCTTCATTCAATGTCTCGATCCCGCGTGCCCATGATAACGTTATGCACTCGCCTACACGCGGTCCAACAGACCTGCCAGTATTCAAAGCCTTGGGCATAAGCCCATTCTTAATCGCACCTCCCTGTTTTTTATTTTTGCTACTACACTGAAAAATACTCCCCTCATGCGCTAGTGGGCCAAGTCCAACATCTGGACTTATGTCCCTAATACTTACACCCCCCCAGACTTGTTGTTACATTCAAATCAACACCCCCATGCATCTAGGCCTTCCAAACAGAATTTTGGCTTAAACCGTTGCTAAGCACACACTACAATTTTACTGCTCTGGTCAAACAACACCTCCCTGAGTTTGGGCCTAAATCCAATATCTGGATTTAAGGCCCTGTTATTCACACCCTCAGCATTTAACTAGCCAACTAATTTTTCACCCCCCTGCGTTTTTAAATAAATTTAGTTTATTTTTATAATTTCATTTATTTATTTGTTTATTTACTATCATTCTTTTGATTTATTGCATTAATATATAATTTTGTATAATTAGTAAATAATTATAATATTTTATTAAAAATACTTTATATATTTTTAATAGTTATTTATTAATCGAAAATCATTTTTAAACACTAACTTCTTTTAAATACTTTAATTACATTAAATATTTTTCTCATGCATTAAAAATCTATTTTACATATTGCGTCATATGCTCGAAAACATCTAACCAACAAATTACTAACGATTTTTTACTAACTTAATTCAATTTACATTATTTTAAAAAAAAAAAGGATTATGAAGATATTTCTTATTAACCGCGAACTACGTCTACAAATTCCGTTATCCAATGGCTCCACACATCAATAAAACCAGCCCATGCCTTAGTTCAAAAGTAAGGAAAATGGAGGGAATAAAAAGAGGTTCATAATAGTGAGAAAATAAAACGAGGAATCAAAATCAGAATTTCCAGCTCATGGCATAACACAATTTCAAATGACAAATCCTCACCATTGAATTCCATAACATAATTTCAAATTACAAATCCCCACCATTGAATTCCATAACAGAATTTCCAAATCAAAGGCTAAAATTTCAGCTCCTATAACCAACTGTAACAGATATATAAACGAAATTACCTTGCAATCTTCTTCATTCTTCATCAATTAGAAGAACCAGCGCCAAAAACTTGTGAGATTTTTCTCTGCCCTCTCTCCATAACCTTTCTTCAAATCTTTCTCAATCTCCAAAAAATTCCCTGAACGAAATTCTTCAAACTTCATCGCATCAATTTCAATCTTCACAACACTGCAAAAACAAACATAATTGCATCAGTATCTTCATCATCAATGATTCGCAATAAATTTGCATAGAGAATTCACTCCGCACGTGCAACAATAACAAAACAACGTCAACACAATGCACAAATTGCATATCACAACAACAAATTCGCAGAAAACACAAGCAGAAAGGTAGAAGAAGAAGAATGAATAAAAAGAGAGGATATTGACCTGTCGATTTTCTTATCATCTTCATCTTCTTGAAATGCATCGGATGAACTCCGATAGGTAAGCCTTGATGCTTCACATGTCTTCATTGTGCACGTCCTTTTATTTTGCTTGTGTGGATTGAGACGAAATTGAGGTAGAGAGACAAGCGAAAAAGAGATGAGAATGAGATGGTGCGACGGTCATGGTTACGACGGCGTCAGAATAGAGATGAGATGAAGGAGATGGTGATCGTGGCGCTGAAGGCATGTGGAGACAGTTGAACATGGTGGCGTTGTAGTTGTGTGCGGCAAAAGAGAAGAAGCATCATGGAGTTTTCAAATAGAGGGAGAAGATTTCTCTGTTTCACGATGAGTTCAATCGTCACTTCTTTTAAACCCTAACTCTCCATAATAAAACGCATGCGTTTCTATTTTCTTTTTCTTTTTTTTGTTTTATTCTTTCTTAGTTTTATTTTTAATAAATGAAAAAAAAATGTTGGATAAATTGGAATAAAAGTTTGGTAGTGATGATCTTGTTGGACCGACCAACACCCCTGAAGCCCATGAGTTCGTTTTTGTTAATTGAAGAAAATACAACAAAAAAAATGCTTTCTGGACCAGTTTTGTTGGGCTTTGGCCTGTGGACACTTTTTTTTCTTCAGCTAAAAGCTTGATGCTCAAAAATAACTTATGGACTCATGTTTGGTGGGCCTCTGCGCCTAGCTCTTGTTTGCACCACCTCTGGCTTGCTTGCACCCTCATGGCTTATTTCATTGCAAATTTTTTTATAATTGTTTGTTAACTGTTCCAAATTATTTTTCCTTTCAATTTTATTTTTCTTCATCATGATAAAAAAATGATATAAAAAACATTTGAATTTTCTAGGATTGTTTATAGAAATTAATTAGGTGTTTTCCTATTATTTTCCCTAATCTTTTGAAGTTGATTTTGTACGTAATTGTGGCTAGTCTTTTGTTTGCAATTTATAACAACTAATGTTTGATATATTTGTGGGTGTGATCTCTAAATGTGAGATTGGTTTCATTGTTAGGTATTTGCGATTCATTTTGGCTTTGATACCTTTTTATTTGATGTTTATCATTTCGTTGTTACCTTGGCTTTGCACACTTGTTTAGGTGTTTGTTTTGTAGTGAACGAAGAGTCACTCAGTCTTGCATTTTAGCTGAGATCACGACATTGTTCCTTTATATTTCTTTTAGTTGAGGATGAGGAATCACTCAGTCTTGCATCCCAGCTGAGATCACAGTATCGTTCTTCTTATTTTCTTTGTTGATTGTTCACATACTCTCATAGGATCCTTAATTCGGTATTGATTAAGACGAATTGAGTAGACTCTAGGTTTGTAAACCAAACATGATAAAAATTAGGTAGGATTTCTTGTATCCTAACCTTAGGGCCACCATTGCATGATAACAAGTAAGATTGAGATCCCTTTGCACTTGTTAGTTGCTTTATTTTGCATTCTTGTAAGAATAAATGATCTTTCCTAAAAAAAAATTCAAAACATTCTAACAATACTCAAATACTTTCATAAGTAAACGGGAAGTACTCGGATACCTCCGGCCTTGAAAGACCATATGAGGTATTCTCCTGACAAAAACACTCAACCAATCAAACTCTTTTTTTTCTGTTGGCTTTTCTGTTGAAAATTTTTCATAAACGATTGTTACCCATAAAAAACACCAACAAACCAAAAAAATTTAGAAGAACTACGGTGCTCTGATTTTTTCTAGATACGTAGGCACGAGGTTGTAAGATTGAGACGAGCGCAATAATAAAAAACTTTATTTCTGTTCTTTAACAATTCATTCATGCATTCCTTTAGCAAGTAAGCATTAGATATAACACACTCTTTGATTAGAATAACTTGAGTGGATCCTGTGGAGTATCACAGACGTGAGGGGTGTTAATATCTTCCTCTTGTGTAACCGGTTTCTTTATTCATTTCTTTGTTGCGAGACCTTGTTCTTGCCTACTTAAGATTTACTCAATATTTTCCTTTTCCTTGATGGGATAAATAACATTTGATGACGACTCTGTTTGCGTCAGTATTTTTCGCAGTAGCGACACCTATAGTGATTCTGATTGGGCTAGTGACATGTATGATAGACGCTCCACTTCAGGGTCGTGTGTTTTCTTTGGTCCAAACTTGGTGGCGTAGAGTTCAAAGAAACAATCACTTGTGGCTCGCTCAAGTGTAGAAGCAGAATACTGTGGTCTGACTTACACCACCTCTGAACTATTGTGGATAGAATTCTTACTCTTTGAGTTACATGTTTTTTTTCTTTCTCCTACATTTCTTTATGAAAATTTGAGTGTTGTACTTCTCTCACGTAACTTTATTTTTCATGTTCGGATAAAATATATTGAACTTGATATTCATTTTGTTAGAGAGTGAGTAATAACTAAGCAAGTACTTGTCAAACACATTTTCATTCATGTGCAAATTGCAGACACTTTCATTAAACCTCTAGGAACAACTGCATTCCAACTTCTGCGCAATAAACTTAAAAGTCTTTTATTAAAACTATCTTAAATTTGTGAGAGAATAATAGTGAAAAGTAAAAAAAGTAAATATGTTAAGAGAGATAGTATGTTAGTTGCAATAAATGATGTTAGTTGCAACTAACTGAGGCTATGACAAACTCACTATATAAGTAAGTAATATAGGATCTGTAATGTAATTGAGAAAAAGCAATGATTATAAAATCTTCATTTTTCCATTAGACAGAGATTGTTATCAAGTACTTTGAAAATCTGAATGTGGGTTCCTCATGGTCGGCCATAACTATAGGAGTTTAGAGGGGGGGGGCCATGTTAGGTGCCTCTTTAAGGTTGTAATCCATCAGTTCATGCCCCTAAGTAGCACATAATAATCCATCATTACTATCTATTCTATTTTTAATGTGGTCCATATAGATAGATATACTACTTGACTATATGTTCTTTGCGTCCTCAACTTGGTCCAATTACTCAATCAATCACACTTATCTTCATTTCATTGTTTAAGGTAAAATCCAACCTTGCGATTCACTTTTCTTTTTGCCGGTTTAGCTTAAATTTAGCAAAAAAATCAGTGTCTTTCTTATTCCAGTTAAGCTACGTCTTCAAGTGCTTTGTGGACTTTAGTCTTCTTAAATCACTTCCTACGGGACATTTCGCTTTCATTATGTCCATATAAAGATGTTGATATTTCATAAATATTGTTAATTGGTCGTGTATTAGTTTATTTCATTCATTTAAATTTAATTAATTTAAAACAATAATATAATAGTTAATCATAAGCATAAACATGATAACAAAACTCAGTGTTGTAACTTGTAACACGAGCACATACCGTAAAATATTTTTATATTGTCAAATTACAATCATGTATTTTGTCAAATCACGTTTTAGTTTTTAAATTATTGATATGACATAATAGAATAATAAAATCTTATTTGATAGTGGTGTAAAACAAATTTATACCGTCAATACAGTATATTTAAACTCTATTTTTTATATCTGAGTCATTTTTACGAGTAAGATATATTGTGATAGATAAATCATATATTTATCCAAAATTTTAAGATAATAAATGTGTGAATTTTTTCACTTATAAATAATTACATTATTCTAATCAATGTAAAATTTTTCCTCATTATATTTTGAGTTAATACCTATTTTCACCCCTGACATATGGGGTGTATTTGAAAAATCCCCCTGCCAAAAAAAAAGTTTCAATTGTTACCTTGACAAATTTTAAAAGTTTCAGTTTTTACCTTGAGGGTGCCACATCACCTAAAAGGCTGATGTGGCTTATATTTTTGTGGCATCCTCAAGGTAAAAACTGAAACTTTTAAAATTTGTCAAGGTAAAAACTGAAACTTTTAAAATTTGTAACAATTGGAACTTTTTAGGTGATATGGCATCCTCAAGATAAAAACTGGAACTTTTAAAATTTGTCAAGGTAACAATTGAAACTTTTTTTTTGACAGGAGGGTTTTTCAAATACATCCCCTATGTCAGGGGTGAAAATAGGTATTAACCCTTATATTTTTCAACACTTTTTAACTCACATTTATTTTTCTTAACACTCAGTATTCTTAAATACCTAATTGAATTGGGTAAGAAGGGAAATATTATTCATTTGCAACTCATTCTCAATCTGATCTTTAATTATTTAATTTATATTTAATATTTTTAAGATTATTTTATTTTATTATTTATAATTTAATTTAATGTTGAAAAAATAAATATTTTAATTAAAATTTAATTATACTACATAGTGGAGTGAAAATACTTGAATTCAATTTAATTAAATAAATTTAAGTTTTAATTCTTCAACTTCGTAAATAAAAATTATTAAAAGATTCAAATTTGAGGATGATTGAGGTAAAAACCGTTTGCAATTCACCCTATTGTCATAGTATTAGTTATGCACAACTTAATGAATTATAAGTGCCTTTAGTGGTAATAAATTAGAAGTGCCTTTAATTGAAAAAAAATGTATATATACTTTAAAAAAATTATAATAACACTATTTTTATAGAAAATATTTTGTAAATTTGATAAAGTTTAGAGAAATGTTAGGTTGACACTATTTTTCGGTGTCCAACACTGAGTAATTATATTGTGTGTATATTTTTATTTTTAACTATTTTTTCACTCTCTTCTTTTAATTTAGTAGTTAAAAATTATATACTTTTATATAATGTTAAAATACAGTGTCAGATTTTAAGTCTTCAAATTACACCATTCTAAAATTTATGGATAAAGGGATATTTTAAGCATCAATTTTATGGTTAATTAGTCATCAATATTGTTGGGAATTGTTGGCGAATTCAGAAATTTTCTATAGTAAGAGCTAAAAAATAATAGATATATTTTGACAGAAGAAAACTATTTCAAATTGTTCCAAAATACATAGTATAATGATAAATAAAAAGTTGAAATACAAAAAAACTTACAATTGTTTGTTGGAAGAAAGGATTCAAGAAAGATTTGAGTTAGTTAAGTGTAACTAACTCTAAACTGAATTCAGTTATTATTGTTACTTGGATTATAAATAATGGTCTTATATATAGACAAGATGCCCAGACCAAAACATGCTAAAAATTCAAATAATCACGTAACAAGAATTAACCAACTAACACACACCCTAATTTATGTTATCAAAAATTCTCATCTCAATGCCTTTCTTTAACTCTTTGAATCTCACTTTCTTCAGAGGTTTGGTGAATATGTCAGCTAGTTACACTTTTGTCTTGCAATATTTTATTTCAAGCTTCCCTTTGTTGACTTGATCTCTCAGAAAATGATACATTCATTCAATGTGCTTACTTCGACCATGATACATTAGGTGATTTGCAAGGTTTATAGTTGACTTGTTATCAACAAACAACTTCATCTTCGATTCCATTATTCTGAGTTCTTCAAGTAGCATTTCGATCCATGCTGCTTGGCATGCAACATATAATGCAGCCACATATTCTACTTCACATGATGACAAAGCCACAATGCTTTGCTTCCTCGAACTCCAGGAGATTGGAGCTCATTCGATCATGAAAATATATCCTGCAGTACTCTTCTTTTCATCTTGATCTCCACTGAAATCTGAGTCAGTGTATCCTTGCACTTCGATATTTGTACTGTACTTTGACTTCTTTGGTAACAACACACCATGATCAATGGTTCCCTTGATGTATCTCAACACCCTCTTTACTGAAATGAGATGACATTCTTGAGGCTTCTCCATAAATCTGCTCAACAATCCTACACTTTGGCAGATATCTGGTCTAGTATTGCAAAGATACCTCAAGGGTCCAATGATTTTTTTGTAAAGAGTCAAACTTACAAACTCATCATTCGATTCCTTTTTCAGCTTTGCTCCAGTCTCTAATGGAGTAAAAGCCTCCTTATAGTTGCTCATATTGAACCTCTTCAATATATCTTGAGCATACTTCGTTTGATGCAAGAACACTCCTTCTTCGACGTCTTTGAATTCCATTCCCAGGAAATAGGAGAGATTCCCTAAATCAGACATTTCGAATTCCTGCATTAACTTCGACTTTACCTTCATTATCTCAACTTCGTCTGCTCCTGTAATGAGTAAGTCATCAACATAGAGGCATAAAATGATTCTATTGACACTTTCGACATCATTTACATACACTCCATATTCAGAGACACACTTTGTGAAACCTGCTTCGATTAGGAAGTTATCTATCCTTTTATTCCAAGTTCTAGGAGCTTGCTTCAGGCCATAGAGAGTCTTCCTTAATCTGTACACTTTTGACTCCTGCCCTTTGACGTCAAAACCTGGTGGTTTAGTAACATAGACTTCTTCTTCCAATGGACCATTCAAAAATGCTGACTTTACATCAAGTTGGTGCATTTTCCATCCTCTATATGCAACTACTGAAACAACAATCCTGATTATTTCGATCCTCGCAGTAGGAGCATATACTTCATCAAAGTCAATACCTAGTTGTTGTAGAAAACCTATGGCCACCAGTCTTGCCTTGTACTTTGCAATCTCACCATTTGACCTTCGTTTCACCTTGTATATCCATTTCACATCAATTGGTTTCTTGTTGGTTCTTTCGACAAGCTCCCAAGTGTTGTTCTTCTCAATGGCTCTAAATTCTTCTTTCATGGCTTCACACCAATTCGAATTTCTCAAGGTTTCACCCAAGTCAATTGGTTCTGCTTCAACCATCATCATGGCTTCTTCAATTAAGTCACCATCAACATCGATTGATTGATCTAGAAACCTCTCATATCCAATAATCCTAGTCGACTCAGTTCTTGTTCTTGTGGATCTTCTTTCATTATGCACAGGTGGTTCTTCATTTCGATCAGTCAAAGTATCACCTTGTTCATTTTGACTTGTCGAAGCTTCGTTCTTTTCATCTTCTTCAAACACAGTTGTGACTGTGTCTAATTCTTGTCGAACTGAACTTCAAATTCAATCCCGCCCTTTGCTTTCATCTATAAGAACATCTCTACTGATCACTAGTTTATCTTCAATTGGTGAATACAACTTGTACTCACCAGTCGAATGATAACCTATGAGCACCATGACTTCACTTTGATCATCCAGCTTCTTTCTCAATTGTTTAGGTACATGCTTGAAACACATTGATCCAAAAACTCTAAGATGACTTACATTTGGCTTCAACCCTGTCCAAGCCTCATGTGGTGTATTTTTGACCATTTTCTTTGTTGGGCATCTATTTAGAATGTATACTGTTGTCGAAGCTGCTTTAGCCCAAAATCTCTTAGGCATATTCTTAGCTTTCAACATACATCTTGTCATGTTCAGTACACTTCTATTCTTTCTCTCAGCTATGCCATTATGCTGAGGCGTATAGGGTGCAACAACCGCATGCTCTATGCCTTCCTCATTGCAAAACCTAGAAAATTCAGCAGAAGTATATTCACCACCACCATTAGTTCTTAACTTCTTCAATTTGCAGCCACTTTTTTTCTCAGCATGCAACTTAAACTTCTTGAACTATGTGAATACCTCACTCTTCCTTTCAATAAGGTAAGTCCACATATGTCTAGTGAATTCATCAATGAAAGTAAGGAAATACTTGTTACCTCCATTGGACTTTACTTCAATGGGTCCACACACATCTGAATGAACCAACTCTAGTTTTTGCCTTGATCTTATAGGCAAGTCACGTTTGAATGCCTTCCTTTCCTGTTTAGCTTTGTAGCATTCCTCACATATCTGCTTTGGTTCCTTCACATACGGAAACCCAAGCACCATTCTTTTTTGATTAAACATACATAAACTCTTGAAGTTTAGATGCCCATACATGTGATGCCATATCCAGTTATTGTCTTCTTCTGTAGTTGAAGCAAGACATTTGTTATCTGATGTGTTGAGTTCGACTTTGAAGGTTTTGTTCTCTGCCAATGGTGCTTTCATGATTAGCCTCCCACCAGTCTTATATACCTTCATATGATTATTCTCCAACTTCATATTGAAGCCTTTTGCAAGTAATTGACCTACACTTATCAAGTTACTTATCATCGAAGGTACATATATAACTTCAGTGATAGTAGTCTTTCGACCATCCTTTCTGATAATCAAAATATCTCCTTTACCACCTGATTTGGTATGCCTACCATCTGCAAACTTTATCACCTTTTTGACTGACTCATCTAACTTGGTAAACCAGTTTTTATTGCCACTCATGTGGTTGCTACATCCTGAATCCAGATACCGCATGTTATTTTTCTCAATGTTCAATTGAGTGTTCACCAACAATAACACATCATCATAATCACTACTTCCAGCTCGTGCATATTGAGCTTCATCACTATCTTTCGACTTCACATCTTTCTTTCTTCGATGGTCTCTAGCATAGTGGTCAAAACCTTGACAATTGTAACATTGCACCTCTTTCGTGTCAACTTTCTTCCCATAATACTTGTTTCCCACTCCTTTCGAAACAGTATTCTTGCTTGACTTCTCATCACCAGCAATATTCTTTCCCTGCTTCAATTTCTTTTTTCCATCTTTCTTGCTGAATCTTGTTTGCAATGCTTGTTCAACTGCTTTCTCCCTTTCTGAGTTTCTTTGCTACAACCTCATTTCATGAGCCTCCAAAGAAGCTTGAAGTTCTTCCAACTTCATCTCAAATAGATTCTTGGCCTCTTCGATTGTTACAACAAAGTAATCAAATTCTGCAATTAGAGATCTCAATACCTTTTCTATCTTTTGCAGATCCGTTGGCGCTTTACCAGACGCCTTCATCTAGTTTGTTAGCTTCATTACTCTTGAGAAATATGCAGAAACAGATTCATCCTCTTTCATCTGCAATATCTCATACTGCTTTCTCAGAGTCTTCAACTTCACTTTCTTCAATTTCTCATCTCCACTATACAAGGACTTCAGCTTTTCCCAATCTCCTTTTGTTGTTTCTTCTTTGATTATCTTCTAAAATACATCACAATCCACACACTAGTGAATCAAGAACAGCACCTTGCCATCTTTCTTCCTCTGATCTTTGTGCGCAGCTGTCTGGGCTTCCGTAGCATTCACTTCTAGTTATGATATTCCACCATTCAATATTTCTACAACATATTGAAATCTAAAAATAACCTTCATTTGTGCCACCCATCGTTGATTGTTTCACCTTTTAAAACTGGTAGATTGGCTGGAAATTGTGTTGATGTTGTTGATTTGTTTGCCATTAGATTCACTCTGAATCAAAAATAAGCTCTTGATACCAATATGTTGGAACAAAGGATTCAAGAAAGATGAATATTGTGAAAAACAAGAAGAAGAAGAAGAAGAAGAAGAAGAAGAAGAAGAGAGAGAGAGAGAGAGAGAGAGAGAGAGAGAGAGAGAGAGAGAGAGAGAGAGAGAGAGAGAGAGAGAGAGAGAGAGAGTTGAGTTAGTTAAGTGTAACTAACTCTGAACTGAATTCAATTATTATTGTTACTTCAATTACAAATAATGGCCCTATATATAGGCAAGATGCCCAGACCCAAAACATGCTAAAAGCCCAAATAACCACATAACAAGAATTAACCAACTAACATTATCTTCTACGAATTTTCATATTTTGAAAATGTTCAATGATTTTTTTCATAAAATGTTAAAATATGTCACTCTATATATGTAACTAAACAGTCATTCAACCATTCATCTTTCATACGATTGCGTAAACCATTCTTCACAAAATTCATGGTAGAGAAACATCTTTCAACAGTTGTAGTTGCCATAGGTAAAATCAAATATAACCTCACAAATAAGTATATCATTGAATACACAATATGCTTTTTATTTTTCACCAATATTTCAGAAAGCTCATTGATTCCATTTAACTTTGAAAATTGATCATCAGATCAAAGATCTATGATAAAAGTCTCAAGTTGGCTATCAAGCACCATAAGCTCCACATGGGAAAATTTTGATGGATAAAACTTAGCCAAATGAATCAACTTCTCCTTATCAAATACAAAAAATTAATCTCATGGATTTAAGCTTGCTACACAAAGAAGCAACTCAATGTTCGCCTCGGTAAATCTATTGTTAAGCTCTTGAAGTTATCTATCAATCACTTCATAAAATAACTCAACTTGAAAATGATGTAGATTTGAAATTTTTTTAGCTTTACGCCTCGATCTTCCTTGTGTAATGAGTGCATCATTCATATTTGGAATGCTAATATTTTGGCTTCTCACAAAATAATGATACTTTATTTAGTAAAGTATGCCAACCATTATCTCTCATTCTTTGTAATCTGTCCTTGCAAACTCTAATTAATGATATAAAATTTACAATATCCTAATCACTTCTTAGCAATGCTTGAGATAAATAATTAGTAATTCCAAATATATTTTTCATCAAGTGCAAGTTAAAAATAAACTCAAAAGATTGTATATATTTCAATAAATGACAACCTTCAATTTGTTGATATGATGATGAGTCATTTTCTCAATAAATTCAAGGACATCAATTACTAAAGTAAACAAAGAGATCAAGCTAAGTATTGTACCTTAATGTGAGCCTCATCTTGCATCTTTGACACATTTCAATGTAGCTTCTTGATTTAATCCATAACCGTTAGAAATTTCACCAATCAATAAAGCTTCTTAAACTTTAAGCATTTGACTTTCTCCAAGAATCTATTGACGTTTACATGAATCTCCAACAATGTTAGATACATTGTTAACCAAACTAAAAAAACAACCAACATCAACTTGCTTTTTGGCAACAGCAACGAGTGCTAATTGAAGTTGGTGAGCAAAACAATAAACATAGAATGCAGAACTGTTTTCTTTCAAGATTAAATTTTTCGGTCCATTAAATTCACCTTGCATATCACTAGCCCCACCCTAACCTTATCCATGCACTCTTGACAAACTTAAATTATGTGCTGCAAAGAATGACTCCAATACTATTTTTAAATATATATCACTTGTATTTGCAACATGAACAAGATCAAGAAACCGCACAATGACACTTACTTTTTATCAACATAACGCAAAACAACATGCCTTTGTTCCTTAGTTGATGTATTTCAAGATTCATCAATTAAAATGGCAAAGAAATCATCTCTAACATCATCAACAATATTTTTTATGGTCTCACAGGCTGCAACTGTCACAATATCCTTTGGAATATAAGGTGACATTAATTTAAGATTTCCACGAGCATTTTTTAGAATCATATCAAACTCTTCATCATGTATTGAAACTAAATGTATAAGCTCAAGAAAATTACCTTTATTTTTTTAATTAACCGACTCGTCGTGTTCGTGGAATGCCAATCCTTGCTTCAATAGGTATAGAATACAATCAATTATTGAAGTCAAATGAATCATATATTCTCTTTTCTTTAAGTCTGGTTGATTACTGATAGCAACTTCAATATGATGTTTTTGATTCATTAAGGCCTCATAACTTCGCATGTTTGAGGGAAACCCATCTGAATTGGGAACCAGAGGTGCCTCGTTGGAGGTGGTAGCAATAGAAAAATAGAGGAATAGTGGCCTCAGTCTGCAAATAGTCACACACAATCTCGATATCCTGTAGGAAGGAAATCAAATTGGGATGTAGCTGTGACAGAGCAAGGCAAAAGTGCAGAAAAACGACAACCTGGAGATCGATGAAAGGAAGTCAGAAACCCATCTCTCGAAAGAGAATTTCATACATTGGGATATGGGTCGCCTCAAACTTTGAGCATATCTTATGGTTCGGCCCAGGAATATAGATTGACCACTCTTCCTCGATGCCCTCCAAATCTATCCTTGAAGCCACTAAGGTGAACACTTCTTCTGGGTGCTCGCAAAAGTAGGAGACATGCTCCAAGGGGCCCGACGCTACCCAAGCTAGAGGATCCACTGGAATCACGGACACTTCCTAGACTACAGGCACATCCTGCTCCGCCTCGCCCAGTTCTGACACTGTTGGTTCAGAATCGGGCATTCCCGAAGTGCTCCCCTATGTCAATGAATATTTGGATAAGCTTTGCAAGGAATCACTGGATGAACCCATGAACTCATCATCAGTACCGCTGGCCATTATACATGAAAAGAAGAGGATAAAAGTGAATTCGACATCAAAATCAAATTCATCCTTCCATCGCTAACCAAGTGAAAGGGAAAAGGAACGAGGACCCTGTCCCCAATCAGAGCCCTCACTCAATAGCAAAAAACAGACTCTCCCATTAGGCATATTTGTGCCAAGCAAAAACACAGACCCTGTGAGCAGCTATCCCCCAACACTTCTGGATTGAAGTCGCTCCTGGAGATTCATCGTTTCTCATGAGAATCATAGAAGAAACCCAGAAATGGCCCCAATACCGCTAGAGGGTTCACCATGAACTACCGTCACCAACCCTACTTTCAAAGCGTCCCTATCGAGCTCACAGAGGAACCATTGTCCTCAGGCTACGAAACCATCGCATAGAGCCAACACTTCGTCGGGGATTCTCACACTAAGTTTCTCTAAACCCTGGCCACATGCATTTCTAAGAAAAGAAGCAGAAATTCTGACCTATAACAGGAGAAAATCCTACAAAAATAGGGAAAAATCAAGAAACTTGCCATATTATCAAACATTTATCAATGGAACAGGCGGAAAACACGATGGAAAACGATGGAACGAGAAAGGGCTTCGAAGAACAACGCTGTCGGGCATAAATAAGCAGCGACGAGCAGAAGGAGAACAAACAAAAAGTGCAAATAAAGCCCTCTCTCCGTCTTTTATAAAGAGATTTACTGGAACGTGAGCGGGCACGCGCCTAAGGAACTCTAAGAGACGTCATCGTTACACCCTATTCCCCATACTAGACATCATTACGTCTTTATGATAGCACGTGGCTCGATACAAGCGTGGCACGAAAACTCCCTAGATTACAATTAGTTGTTCCTCTCCTCATAAGGCGACAACGCCGAGTAGCTCTTGTGCTCCTCGTACGGAGCTGACCACAGAGCACCCATGTTTTGCAAGCATATCTTAAAGTCATTGTTCCTCTGCCCACAAGCAACGACTTGTGGGGCTCATGTTGTGGATTTTCCCAATGACTAAAATTGGTCCAATCCACTTCTGCCTCAGCATGACCCAAACAACTTTGGCCCACTAACTCTGATCTCCTGTCAAGCATACTTGATCGACCACACCAGGAGAATATCAGGGACTATGATGCCATGGTCATGCGCCTGCCCACTTCAACGATCGATTCCATGTATGTTCGCCACTCATCGAGCAGACAACCAGGAGGGCACTCAAAACACGTCTTCTCGTTATCTCACCCTTGCTTGAAGCAACGGCTAGTTACGGGCACGACTGCCAATTTTGACTAAGTCTTGGCAGTTACCTATTTTTGCGGACTCGAATATCTAGGCCCAAAAATAGGAACCAATGGCTACGTGTTGGGGGCATTATATAAACCCTCACACTTGTGAGGACCAGGTATCCAATATTCACTGATAAAACCCTAATCTCTTTCTTGTATCTCTTTGCACTCTTTCTCACTAGATCGTTGGAGTGCCTTGCAGGTACACCCCCTCCTCTCCATAAATTTCTAGCCTAGAAGACGTCATCAATTCGGTCCACTTTCAGGTTTTGGTTAACCGGTAAGATCAAGAGTTACATCAAACCTACGAAGAACTCCAATCAATTTTGATAACCAAGATTCAATCTCACTGATCGAAATCCCTTGTTTTTCACTCTTCACTTGAGTGAATCAATCAACCTTGATTGCAAGATGATTATCTCTACACAATAACAATGAAAAGAAAGAAAATTAAATTGGGGAAGGAGAAGTTAGGGTTTGAGCAAAGGAAGAAGAGTTTGTGAATTCTCCAAAGTAAACTCTTTGTCATTTATTATGCAAACTGCATTATTATTCACTCTATTGTAAAATAGAGGTTACTCTCTATTTATAGTTTTAGGTTAACTTCTCCCCAAGTCAAAATCCAGAACACAAAAATCCCAAAATACTTATTTTGGTCTAAGTTGAAACAGGACGGGCCCAATTAAACAAGAGGCTCCGTTCTAATTTTAAAAATAAATTCAACTTTAAAAAAACTATAATAATTAAAAACGACACATCAAAAATATAATATATTAATAAAAAAAAATTTAATTATAGTTATTTTGACTTTGATCAATTTCATATTTTAGTGTATTGGTTTTTATCATAGTATTTTTCTAATTTATCAGATTTCTATAATATTTTTTATGTTTATTAATATTAATGTGAAAAAATTTGGACTTTTAAAGATTTGGGGGTCTCCAAAATTTTGGACCGGTGCTGTAGAGTTTATTGCTCCTGCACAGGATCGGACCTGAGTTAAAATCATGTGTGAAGTAATCTACTTTAACACTTAAATATCTAATACAACTCAACACTTATTTAATTAGTTTCGACTCAATTTTATTTCTTACGATCTCAACAAATATAATATAGAAAAAAAATTACTCTAGTTATAAAAGTAAGCTATTAAGTCAAACACATCAAAGTTGATTTAACGTTGATTTGCACTATCCAGCAAAAAAATCTATTTTCTGAAGTATGGTAGTGAATCTGAAGATTTTGTTGAATGTGATCATCTTCTCATTATGAAAATGATATATCGGTAAAATTTCTAGATTACTCTTTCTTTTTTCATTATCTGCTCTATCTCTTAATCAGGCCCGATCTTGTGCCTCATGTAGTGGAGGGCCCTGTATATACATCTAAACTTGAAAATATATACACGCTTCTAAACTTAAAATATATACGTAAGCCACAACAATTACGCTTATTTTAAAGACAATTATATACAATTAACAAAAGTCCTAATTAAAGTCTCAGACAAAAACCAAAATAATGCCTCCCAACACCTAGCATAGAGTGGTAGGAGGGAAAAGGGCATTACAAAAAATGAATAATTGTCTCTTGATAGAGAGAGACCTCTAACTCTCCACCAAGAGGAGGTCAGCTATAATTTAGCAATTTGGAACCACCATCCGTCGATGTTTATGGGAGTTATTGGCATATGAATTTAATTGTCTTAATATAATTATGTTGTTATAAGAATAATATTGAAAATAGTATCATAAACAATTTTTTTTTAAATATAAAATAAAATTCATTGGAGTTTATTTCTTTATTGTTTTAACTTTCACTTTTTTTTTTTGATGATTTTTTTCATTATAAGTAATAATTTAAGAAAATATATATTTAGTTTTTGCTAAATAATTTATGACTTTCTTTAAAATCAGTTAATCATTCATGGCTTTCTCTTAATGACTTTTCTAAATGCCAAATTTATATCATCTAACATTCTCTTTTAAATTTGGCTTCATCATTTCCAGTAAATTCTTCATTTTCAAGAACAAATTGGTTTTTAGTGGTTTTGTAAAATTATCAGTAATTTAATCTTTTGAAGTATAATATTCCACCACAATTTCCTTATCTCTTATCAAGTCTCCAATTTAGTGATGTTTAATGTCAATATGTTTGCTACGTCCATGTCCATGAAACACTGGATTCTTTGTTAGAGTAATTATTGATTTGTTGTCGCATAATACCTTCGCTGGACCATCTTGATGATGTTGCAATTCACTTAATGTTCTTCATAACCAAACTGCTTGAGCAACGCAATTTGTTGTTGCTATGTACACTGTCTCCGCTGTTAACCAAGCAACTACTTGTTGTTTCTTAAAGGACCAAGAAAACATGCTTGTACCAAGATGGAAAACATAACCCGAAGTGCTTTTTCGAGTTTCAGTTTCACCTGTACAATCACTGTTTGTGTATCCAATCAACTCTGATTTGGTAGAACTTGAATAAAAAATTTCTTCATCAATTGTTCCTTTGACATACTTCAAAATTTTGTTTGCAACTTGCCAATGTGATTGTCTTGGCAAGTCCATGAATCTACTTATAAGTCCAATTCCATAAACTATATGAGGTCTTATTGCTATCAAGTACCGGAGGCTTCCCACTAGCCTTCTGAAATTTGTTGAATTAACAAGATCACCTCCACTTTATTTTTCTAATTTCAATCTTTCTTCCACTGGAGTCATCATTTTAGTTTACATGATTCCATCTTAAATTTCTTCAGAATATATGATGCATATTTCTTCTCTGAAATAAAATTTCCTCATTTGTTTGCTTCACTTCAATTCCTATAAAATAAGACATTTGACCCATATCTGTTATTTCAAATTGAGTGGGCATGCTCTCTTTAAAACCCGCTAACGATTTATTATTGTTATCGGTGAAAATAAGATCATCCACGTACAAGCAAACAATAACAACATTTTTTCCTCCTTGCTTGCTTTGACGTATAAAGCATGCTCATATGGACTTTTATGAAATCCATTATTGATAAAATATGTGTCAATACGTATGTACCAAGCTTTAGGTGTCTGCTTCAATTCATATAGTGCTTTCTTCAACTTGTACAATTTACCTTCATTTCCTTGTTGTAAATAACCTGGCGGTTGTTCTACATAAACTTCTTCTTCAAGCACACCACTCAAGAAGGAGAACTTGACATCCATCTTAAATATCTTCCATTGATTTTGGGTAGAAATGAAAAGAATCATGTGTACCGTGTCGATTCTAGCAACTGGAGTAAAAACTCACTACTAAAAAAATGACATTTGAGAAAAGGTTTTTACATCAGGTATCAAAATATATGATGTAAAAAATAAAATTAAAAACATTTTACATTAGGTATTTATTTTCAATGATATAAATAATGTGAAAAAATGTATTTTCGCTATCTTTTACACCGGTCTATTTAATCAGCCGATGTAAAAGGTTTCGTGAAAAAAATACGGTGGCATTTTTGTAAATAAGAAACCAGGTGGTAGAAATATTGTATATAAAAAACTGGTCAGATATTACATCGGTCCATCCTTTAAACCGATGTAAAAAAGTAGCTTACGTTGGTCCTTCTGAAAACCGATGTAAAAAGTCCTTGGCTGATTGGTAATATAAAAAATATATTAAAAATCTTACATCGGGCCTTTCTTTAAACCGATGTAAAAAAGCAGCTTACATCGGTCTTTCTGAAAACCGATGTAAAAAGTCCTTGGCAGATTGTTAATATAAAAAATATATTAAAAAACTTACATCGGGCCATCTTGATGTAAAAAGTACCTGATTTACTATATCGCCTGACTTTACATCGGACCCAGAACCGATGTAGTCAGTTTCACCCGATGTAAAAAGTCATTTCTGCATTAGTGACTTCAAAATAATCAATGTCGGGTTTTTGTTTTGTACCCTTTTGCGACTAATCGTGCTTTGAAGCGGTCTACTTCTCCTTTTGGATTGTACTTAGTTTTGTACACCCACTTGACTCCAATTGGCTTCTTTCCTTCTGAAAGTGTAGTTAACTCCCATGTATTATTTTTCTCAATTGCATGAATTTCTTCATCCATTTATTTCATCCAACAATCTTTATTAGCTACTTCCTCATATGCCACGCCGTAAATAAGGCATAATAAGTAGTTTCTTCCCACATACCATTAGGATCATCATCTTGATCAACTTAATAATCTTTCAAGTGAGAAGGTAGATGACGCTCCCGTTGTGGATATCTACGAGGTGATGAGTCTTGTGTTGGCTCAGCAGATGGTTCATCAAATGTTGGTTCAGTGGATGGTTCATTAACTTTATCATCTACTTCTTCATTTATAGTAATGGGTACACGCAATAACTCTTTTTCTTTTCTGACCAATCCCATGACCCATCTTCATCAAAGGTAACATCCTTGTTGATGACTACATTTTGAGTTTCTGGATTGTACAATTTTTAGGCTTTTGTTTCTTCATTATGTCCTACAAAGATGCATTTTTCTGCCTTGTCATCAAGCTTCTTCCTCAGTTGATCTGGAACATGCGCATAAGCAATACAACCAAAAACTTTCAAGTTACTTAAATTTGGATTTTGTCCACTCCAAGCTTCTTGTGGAGTTTTAGCACATATACTTTCACTGGACACCTATTTAAAAGTTATACTACATAAGTCACTGCTTTGGCCCAAAAACTCTTTGGTAAATTCTTGCAATGCAGTATGCTTCTCACATTATCCATGCTTGTTCTATTCTTTCTTTCTACCACTCCATTTTGTTGAAGAGTGTATCTTGCAGTCATTTGATTCTTAACTCCATGCTTTCTCATGAAATCATCACATACAATATACTTTGTTCCCCTGTCATTCCTTAAGGTTTTCAGAGTATAACCACTTTGTCTTTCGAAACATGCCATAAATCTTTTGAGTGCATCACAAGCATCCAGTTTATTTTTCAAAACATAAACTTGTGTCTTCCTACTAAAGTCATCAATGAAAGTAATAAAATATTTATTACCTCCATTTGATGGTGCTTCCACATAACATAAATTAGAGTGCACAAGCTCAAGTGGTTTTGTAGCTCCTCGTGCCTCCCCTTTAGGAAAAGGATCTCATTGCTTCTTTCCTCCTACACATGCTTCACATAGTTGATCAGGAACTTGGATAACAGGTAAGCCAGTAACCCATTTATTATTTGCAAGAAACTTTTTGCTTTCAAAGTTGAAGTGTCCAAGATGCATGTGCCAATGCCAATTATCATCAATAGCTACAACTTTCTAACATATATCATCATCATACTTAATGTTCATTGGAAATAGACGATTTCTTGACCTGTTTGTCTTTGCTATAAGACCCATTTCAGCATCATTAATAGTGCAAACCCTTTTTTTAAAGTTTAAATCATAACCTTTCTCAGTAAGTTGCCGAACGCTTAAGAGACACTGACATATACTAGGTACATAGAATACATCAGAAATATAATTCAAAGATCCATCCTTCAATCTGATGGCGATCTATCCTTTTCCCAAAACCTGAAGTTTTGAATTATCAGCGAGCTTGACTATGCTATGGAAACTTTCATCTAAGTTGGAAAATAGTTCCTTGTTCCCACTTAGACGGTTACTGCAACCAGTATCTAGCAACCATTGGTCATCATGTTTATCGGCTACAACATGACATGTTGTAAGTACCATTTTCATATCATCTTCAATTTCTGCAACTCGAGCATGGCTATCTCTAATACTCAATGATTTAGCACGACATTCTCGACCATAGTGACCGTACTTTTTACAATTAAGGCACTGAATATGCGATTTGCATTCTGGTTGAAAATGATCGTACTTTTGACATTTGTGACATTGAATATTATATTTATTTTGAAAAAATCCATTACCTTTAGTGCTTTGGCTTAAGTCATTTTGAGAATTCCTCGTGCTACCTTTGGAACTATTCCTTCTTTGAAAATGGTTTGACCTTCTTTGCACAAATTCCTCATTTCTCACATTTGTTTGAGCTTTTAAAGCTTGCTCAAATGTGCCACTTAATATCTCGTTCATTCGCATCTCACGTGACTCCAAAAATGCTTGCAAATCATTTAAAGTCACTATGGTGACATGTTTTCCTTCTTCAATTGCTACTACTACGTAATCAAAATGAGTTGAAAGAGTGTGCATAATTTTTCCACAACATCTTTCTCCTTTATGTCATCACCGTTGAATTTCATTCATTGACTAATTTATTCGTTTGTAAAAAATATTCATGAATGTTTTCATATTTTTCTTAGTCCATTAGCTCAAATTGACAATTCAATTCTTGCAATTTGTTTTTAAATTTAGCTAATTTGTAGTAAAAGATATTTATCTTCTGTAACATTTAATAATAAACTTAAAATATAGTATAATTATTTAAATTTTTATTAATAAGATGGTATAAATATACAAGAAACGTTAAAAGAATTGAAAAGCAAAAAATTAGACTTAGTGTATTTTAATTATTCTTATATATAGTTGGTGAACTGTATCTAGTGTAATTTTTACGGTGACAATATTTAAAATAAAATAAAATTAATGTAACTAATTATTTTATCACAAATATTTGTCGATGTATGATTTATTAATAAACTATATTTAATTTATTATAATTATTTTCAATTTAATTTAAAAGATATAAAATTAATTAATGAATTAAAAATAAAAAGTGTACTCATTTATAAATTTTATATTACAACTATAATCTTTAACGATTCATTTAGAGAAAACAACTAAATATTACATATTGTATAAAAATTGTAATTGGTGTATTATAATTATTCTGTTTTTTAAACTTATTTTCTAATGACAGTCATTTATTACTTGTATGATTTTTATATTAAATTATAATTAATATAAATAAGTATTCTTATTCTTATTTAGAAAACATAGAAAAAGTAAATTTAACTGATTGATTCTTGATAAATTTGTGCATTTGTTAAATGAGAATCTAATTTTAAAAAAATTATTTAATTCAACTTTAAAAAATCTGTTATTCGTTAGAGTTATTTCTTATGTGTCGTGGATAACCCATTTTGTCTGTATAACATAAATATTTTAAAAATTATGTTAATGTTTTTGTTGTTTCACTAAAAAATAACATATTTTGTTCCACCTCCAAAATTTTATCTTTTATATTATATTTAATATTTCTATGTTAAATACAGTACATTAGTATAATCAAATCAATATTAAATTATTTCATATTTTACATCACAACTTTATTAAATTTTATTAGTATGTATTATTTTGAATGTGTATTATTTTGAATAATTTCACAATATATATATATATATATATATATATATATATATATATATATATATATATATATATATATATATATATATATATATATATATATATATATATATATATATATATATATATATATATATATATATATATATATATATATATATATATATATATATATATATATATATATATATATATATATATATATATATATATATATATATATATATATATATATATATATATATATATATATATATATATATATATATATATATATATATATATATATATATATATATATATATATATCTTAAATATTTTATAGTAATTTAAAAAAATAATTTAGTAGACAAAGTTGTATTATATTTAAAAAATAATATAATTCATATTCATATTTATAATATTTATAATTAATATTTGAAATTTTTATTATTTTTTATACAAATTAATAAAGAAAAGACATGTTTGGACCGAATATTCCACAATCCTTTTAAAATTGGACTCGGGTATATAATTTAGAAACTCAATCTATAGATGAAAAAAAATCCTATGCATTTCTAAAAATATTCTCTGAAAATTCAGAAATATATATCTAATGTACATTCTTTTCTACTTTATGTCTTAATTTTTTCTTGAATACATAAAAATAGGAATAGAAAATGCATTTCCAATTTTCTTATATGTATATAAGGTATACATCTGAAATATATTTCTAATTTCAAGAATATTTTTAAAATTTTTCAGTACGATAGCTAAAAAATACATTAAGAAATTCTCATAATTTAATTCTATATTATAATACAACTTTTAGGTCCAACACTAAAATGCTCAGGACCCATTTATTTTTGACAGCTTTATATGTATAATTTCAATCTTAAATAATTCATAAAAAAACATTAGAAAAATAATTAAATATAAAAATTGTAATTTTATCTTTTTTTGTTGAATATAGAAAAAAAAACATTATTATTTAGTATTTTTGTATTGGTGTACATTATTATTATGTATATTTTTAATAAAAAATTATAATTATAATTTTATGAAAAATATAAATTAATTAATTCATAATAAATATAACTGTTTTATATAACAAAGACATTCTTTAACAATTAATTAGAAAAATAATATATAATATATTGAATAAAATTAAGCATAAAAATAAGAATATATGAAACCATTATTTTACTATTTAATATTAAAAAATTGAAACACATGCAACTATTAAAAGAGGTTAATAAGGTAGTTGTGTTGATATTTTGTTTTCCTAAGTTTTATAAATATTGTATGTTTTAATTAAAAATATTTAAGAGCAAAGAAATTATAGTTAATATATATTATAGACCTCTCATTGTTATGTGTACAAAATTAAATGTTGAGTTTAAAATTTATATATTTCATATATTTATTAATAGAACAATATCAATAATTAGTAAGATCTAAAAAGATGTGGACAATTTATCTCTATGCCACAATTTTGAGTTTCATATACTAATTTTCAATTATCAATAAAATTAACCATTTTTCATGAAAAATATATGTATAAAATAAAGAATCAATTATCAAATACTCATATCAACTCCTTAAAAATTTAACACATGTCCATTATTAATATAGTATTTTATTCTTTTTTATTTTATTAAATATTTAATACATTAAAATAATTATAATTTATCACAGAAATTACATATTATAAATGACAAATATTTTTAAAAGAATCTCTAAAATAAATTTTGGACTCAGGAAAAATATGAATTACAAATAATTATTAAATTTTGTATTACTTTTATATATTAAATATAAAAATGAGAAGTATTACTTTTAAATATTAAATATAAAAATGAGGATAATTATAATAACTTAATTATAATTTATGATTAAAAATCATATATTGAAAAATATTTAATAAAAAATAGTTAAATTAAAATATATTTACTATCATAAACACAAAAATTAAAATAGTAATACGCTAACAATAGTATTTCGCACTTTTGTCACTTTTAAAAGTAAGTGGGTCCTTTAAGAAATTGTTAGAACTTACAATTCATATATTTGACATATAATTTTTATAATAATTAATTCAAAATTTAAAAATTAGAAATTATAATATACGATTTATTTTATTTAAAAAAAATATTTCTAAAATATTAGTTTTATAAATGTTTGTATATTTTAGGAAAATATTTAACACTTATTATTATAAAAAATCAAATATAAATATTTTTCATTGATGATTATAAAAATTTATAATTATCACTAACAAGTATAACAAACGGTATAAAAGAAAAAGTATGAAACAAAAATTTATTACAGAGTAATATAAATAAAATATAGTATGAATATTTATTAGTGTACATATGAAAACATGACAAATATATTTGAGTCACTAGATTTAGGAAGTGCTAGAAGCAAATTTTTTATTGATACATAGAAATATATAATAATTATTTGACATTTATTAATTTTAAAAATAGGTGACAAAAAATTATGAGGAATGAATGAACAAAAATATTGAAATAAATATTTATCATTTATACATTAAAAAATATAAAATAAATTCAATATTTTTTTTTTGAAAAATCTAAAATAAACAAAACATGTATTATCATTAATATATAAAAAATACAATAAATATTTTAGTAAGAATATTAAAGTCGCTTTAATTTTACAAAAGTTAATTCTAACTATTTGATCTCTTATTCAAAATCTAATATCATAATTATTATATTTTATCGAATTTGAAAATATTTATGTATTTCATGAAGAAAAAAGTATTCATTATATCAATTGTTAGTTGGTTCATTTGTGATTGACGTTGGAATTAGTAAGGAGGACTATTGTTCGATCCTCCGCAACTACGATCGGGAGAGAGTTGAAACCACTTATGCTAAACTGACTCCCGAACTTTTAATGATAAACCAAAAAAAAATTCATTATATATTTTTTAATTTCAATTATACTAGTTAAAAGTTATATTAATTTTTTATTAATTAAGAAAACTATTAAACGAAATTGTAAAGGAAGAAAGAGCTAATAACTAGAACGTAAACACTGTGACTAATGCTTCTGAGCAGAGCCTTACTTTTGGATGCACGTGGGAAATGGTTGAAATGTACACATAAATTGACCTCTGAACTACGATCGGGAGAGAGTTGAAACCACTTGATGCTAGAACTGACCCCCGAACTTTTAATAATAAACCAAAAAAAATTCATTATATATTTTTTAATTTCAATTATATTAGTTAAAAGTTATATTAATTTTTTATTAATTAAGAAAACTATTAAACGAAATTGCAAAGGAAGAAAGAGCTAACAACTAGAACGTAAACACTATGACTAACGCTTCTGAGCAGAGCCTTACTTTTGGATGCACGTGGGAAATGGTTGAAACATACACATAAATTGATTACACGTGTTCGGTGGTTGTATGTTCAAAATCTCTCACACTGATTATCAATTTTTTTACGATTGTAATTTATACACGAATGCTAGAACACAATCCAACAGAAGACAACATATCTGTGAAGAGCACTTGTGTGTTTTGGTTGGAGAAGCCCCAAATAGTTGTTCTTAAGAATGTATCGGAAATGAAATCAATGGCTTAGAGGGAGATATGAACTTGTGATTGAAGTTCGATGAAAATGAGTTTTTTGCAAGTACTATCAGACGATGTCAGATTTTCGAAGACCACCACGAGTATTTACTCGTCACTGTGGAATTTGGAGGTTTTTGTGGAATCACAAAATCTCCATCATGGTGAAACTCTTTATCGTTGAAAGCAGCCCCGACCTTGATTAATGGTGAAAAATCAAAGTATGGTAGTTGGGTTTTGTTAACAGAGTCTGGTTGTGATGAATGAGATAAGATTATGTCTGGTGGTTTTAAGGGTGGCGATTGTCATACCCCAAATTTGTCTTACCTTTTCGCTTTTATCTGCCTTAGGCTTTGAATTTCATTTGCATCATTTTCGCTAGGTCTTTTGCATATCATTGCTTCATTCAAGAAACCAGTGGTTCAAAGCATCAGTGGTTGTGTCATCCGTGGTTTAATTTTGGTTCGAGGTTCCAACATCAACAAGTCTGATTCCTCTGGTTCTTCTTTGAGTAGTGGGTTGTTAATTAGTATTTGGAAACTTGATTATCATGAATTTCTTTCATTTCAAGCTACAAAGGTCATTATCCTTTTCTCAACATCAAGGCTAGCTTCAGGATCTTATATTAGGGTTTACTTTCCTATGTTAGATCGAAGATTAAGGTTTTCAGCTATTGTACTCCAACTAAGTTTCTTCTTGAGAAATCATCAAGCATGAGCTAAGGCTTGGGCTTTTTTTCAACATCTCAATATCAGTATTTCGTCAAGAGGCTTCAACAAGCGGTCAAATTAGGTTTTCTTTGGCATATTCTTTAATTAATTGAGGTTTGGCTTGCTAGGTATCATAGTTTGGGATTCAATCATGAGATTAGGTTTTATTGATCAAACATGGCATATGAGTGTTCAGTTTGGATTCAATGACTATGAAGTTTTAGGCAAAAGTTCAAGTTTAATTCTCTCTTTTTATCATTGGTCACGATGACCAATATTGCAAGTTTACAAAAGATTGGAAGAAATAAACTTTTAACTTTGAAGAAAGCAAGATTGGAATTCAAGAATCATAGTTGTATTTGAATCTTGTCAAATTTCAGCCATGGCGATATTCATCACATTCCACCAATGTTCATTCGATTGCAAGCATGAGAATTCATCAAGATTCATTTTTGAGTTCCAAGTATCTTCGCACTATTTCATTCTTTGGAATCATCATTCAAGTTCAATTTCAAAGACAAGTTTCATTCAAATATACAAAAATATCATTCATCAAATTTCAAGTACATTACCAAAAAACTCATCACCATTACAAATGTCATTTACACCAAAAGCCATTACATTTTAGAAGTTCTCATTACAAGTTCAAAACTATTACAAAATCATCTCTATTTCATCTTGGCCATTACAAGAAAATTCCAAGTTTACATCCAAACCAAAACCTAATACCCTAAACTAATTCTTTATGCTTTCTCCATAGAACCTCTCTTTGCCAAATCTTCAATCCTCAATGACTTGAGCTTACAAATCTGCTGCTCATACAACCCTATGTAGAAAAACCAAAACACAGCCCTACAACATAAGCCTAAAACCTGCAAAATCCTGCTATAAAAATAGCCCAAATTCCCTGCTTTCAAAGCAGTCCTATGCAGCTTTGTACCACACTACAAAATAGTCAAAAAAAAACAAAATACTGATGTCTCAAACCAGTCTGAATACCTGTCCAAAGTAGCCTGCTACTGCTGCCATAAACCTCCAAAATCCAGCCCTGCATAACCTGTGTAATTGTTGTCCCAAACCTGCACTAAGAGAGCCAAGAATTGCACAAAATCAGTAAGACATAAAACCTGCATCAAGAAAGAAACAAAGCAGAGCAACTAATCTGTTCAAAATTCATGTTATCTTTTCCCCCTAAAACCCTTTCTTTTCACTATAAGACAAATACAAGAACACAAAGATACTAAGGATCTGATAAGAAAAACTTCAACCAAAAAACTCATCAGCATTACAAATGTCATTTACACCAAAAGCCATTACATTTTAGAATTTCTTATTACAAGTTTAAAACTATTACAAAATCATCTCTATTGCATCTTGGACATTACAAGAAAATTCCAAGTTTACATCCAAACCAAAACCTAATACCCTAAACTAATTATTTATGCTTTCTCCATAGAACCTCTCTTTGCCAAATCTTCAATCCTCAATGACTTGAGCTTACAAATCTGCTGCTCATACAACCCTATGTAGAAAAACCAAAACACAGCCCTACAACATAAGCCTAAAACATGCAAAATCCTGCTACAAAAATAGCCCAAATTCCCTGCTTTCAAAGCAGTCCTATGCAGCCTTGTACCACACTACAAAATAGTCAAAAACAAACAAAATACTGCTGTCTCAAACCAGTCTGAATACCTGTCCAAAGCAGACTGCTACTGCTGCCATAAACCTCCAAAATCCAGCCCTGCATAACCTATGTTATTGTTGTCCCAAACCTGCACTAAGAGAGCCAAGAATTGCACAAAATCAGTAAGACATAAAACCTGCATCAAGAAAGAAACAAAGCAGAGCAACTAATCTCTTCAAAATTCATGCTATCTTTTCCCCCTAAAACCCTTTCTTTTCACTATAAAATAAATACAAGAACACAAAGACACCAAGGATCCGATAAGAAAAACTTCAACCAAAAAACTCATCACCATTACAAATGTCATTTATACCAAAAGCCATTACATTTTAGAAGTTCTCATTACAAGTTCAAAACTATTACAAAATCATCTCTATTGCATCTTGGCCATTACAAGAAAATTCCAAGTTTACATCCAAACCAAAATCTAATACCCTAAACTAATTCTTTATGCTTTCTCCATAGAACCTCTCTTTGCCAAATCTTCAATCCTCAATGACTTGAGCTTACAAATCTGCTGCTCATACAACCCTATGTAGAAAAACCAAAACACAGCACTACAACATAAGCCTAAAACCTGCAAAATCCTGCTACAAAAATAGCCCAAATTCCCTGCTTTCAAAGCAGTCCTATGCAGCCTTGTACCACACTACAAAATAGTCAAAAACAAACAAAATACTGTTGTCTCAAACCAGTCTGAATACCTGTCCAAAGAAGCATGCTACTGCTGCTGCCATAAACCTCCAAAATCCAGCCCTACATAACCTCTGTTATTGTTGTCCCAAACCTGCACTAAGAGAGCCAAGAATTGCACAAAATCAGTAAGACATAAAACCTGCATCAAGAAAGAAACAAAGCAGAGCAACTAATCTGTTCAAAATTCATGCTATCTTTTCCCCCTAAAACCCTTTCTTTTCACTATAAAACAAATACAAGAACACAAAGACACCAAGGATCTGATAAGAAAAACTTCAACCTAAACCACTATTTCATATACCACAAAACCACCGCTAAACCTCTGCAACATTTTCATCACCCTCAAGTTGCATCCTAAAAAACCATCACTATAACTTAACCCTTCACAAACCAAGAAACAGACAAGAAATATAGAAAAATAGAGGAGAGAAAACACACAAAAACATGCCCAAGAATCTCTCTGCAACATCCCTCACAAACCTATCCTCACCCGACCTTCAAGCTCCAATATTACAAAACCTTTTCCCAACCAACTGAAACACTCAAAAACCTCATTTTGCTTAACCTCCCTGTAACTGAGAAGCAAAACTCATCAAACACTTTCCAATCAAAAACCTCCATCAGAGTTCCATACGTAACAACATGAAGTTGAACAACAATCATTCAACGCATACACCTGGAAGAGTAAACCGAGTACAACAACACAAAGTCGGCCAACAAAAGTTTCAGGATTTTGACTCAAAGAAGGAAAAGAAGTAGAGTTGAATACATACCTCAACAAACAAGATTAAAACTCTGTCTCTGATGGTAATTTGCAACCTTGCTCTGTTATTTTTTATCGTAATTTTATGTTGTTGTTTGAATCGATGGATGTTTGTTCCTGAAATATTATTTCTTTATGTTGAAATTTTGTTTGTCGTCGTTTCTGAAAACCTCGGGGGGTTAACCTTGAGCAAAAAAAAAGAGAAGTTTTCAGAAGGAGTATTTTGGATTCAAACCGAAATAGAGAAAGTTTACAGAGGAAGAAGGCTTACGGTTCACGGTTCATCTTGAAGGTTCCATTTGTTATTGTGGTTAATTTATGGTTTAGAGGAAACGAGAAGAAACAGAAAGAGTGATAATGATGATGTTGATATCGTGAAACCATGAGTATTGATAGAGTACCGAGAGTTGTTGCCATGGGTTTTACGGTAGAAATAGAGAGAGAGAGAGGAGAGAGAGAGAGAGAGAGAGAGAGAGAGAGAGAACAAATCGATTTTATTGTTGTTGTTGTTAAGCCGTGAGAGAACTGCGAGAGCATGAAAAATAGAGAGGTATAGTTATTGTTGAGTGAGTACAACCGAGAAAGTGACACTGTGATGATAGAGGAAGTTTTGTTGTTGTAATTGAGACAAAGGTGATGATCTGTGAAGAGAGTGAGGGCGATTAAGATGATAGAAAGAGAGGATAAAATCAATTAGGAATAAAAGAGATGCGCTATTTTTTTTTGTTAGGGTTTTCTTAACCCGTTTCATTTAAGAGGGAGCTGGGTCCGGACCCTGCTTGACCCAGTCCAGCCGAACTATGCTTTTTTAGTTAATTTGTTTTGTTGTTTGTTTTATATAGAATTTGGGATTCAATTCAATTAGTTTCCAAGCCTGTCTGAATTTCTAGCTATCTCCCTATAATCTTGATTTTCACCCTTTTTCATTTCACTTTATATGTTTTAGTTAATAATTTATTAATTTATTTTATTATTACTTTAGTTAAGTTTTATTGATGACTTTAGCTAATTAGATAATTTTTATTAGTTAGTACTCTTTGTGGATTTTAATTTTATTTTAGTTAACCTTTTTAATTATTTTACTTAGTTGATAAAAATCAAACAAAAAACATTTGTTCTGTATTTTTGTTAGTGTTGTTTTGTTCGATTGCCTTGGTTAATTTTTGATAAACATGCCCCCCATTAGAGTTTCCATGAAACATTTAAATTCGTTTTTGATCGTTTCATGTTGAAATAGACCTTATGATCGAACCTTTTGCATGCTAATTTAGGTAGATTTTCTCCCTTCATCTCAACTTTGAGTCCACGCCTTGTATGACAATAATTAGGTTTTTTTAGTCTCCCTTTAGACTTTCTCTTCTTTTGTTAATCTAAAACTAAAACTTCTTTCCTTTATCAAAAAACCCAAAAAAACACTTAATCATTATTCAAACTCATTTCACACTTAAAAAACATTCAACAAATCAAAATAAAAAAAGGCATATTATCTCCGTTCTACTGTGATACAGGTCATGCCTATTGCTAGAATGCGTGTGTTAACTAATGGGTGATTAACAAAAATGCTCAAATACAAATAACATTCCAATGATGATACAAATAAAACTCTAACGAAAGAAAATTCGTCTTCCAAGTAAAATATTTAAATTCTCTAATCTAACTCCATAATCCTAACACAATTACTCTCTCTATATCAGTTAGTGTGGTGGTATGGAAGCATATTAGACTCTTAGAAGGATGACCTCCTTTATAAATTGTAGAATTAGAATAAGCTTTACATTGGAATTCATATGAGTATCATTAGGATGACAATTAAGTATACCAGTTTCACCAAGGATGTCTAATCCATAATTGTGTTGCTTGATTGCAATGTATGATATTGACATATACATACACAAAGTTTGTCAATAATTAATTAGTTAAATTTAATTCTTTTTATATTGTTAAAAAATAAATAAAAATAATTATTTCAACTAATTTATAAATATGGTATAATTATTTTTGTTAAGTTGTTAAAAAGCATACTTTATTAAAACATATAATTCATTAAAAAAGGTAATAATTTTTTAAAACATATATTTTATAATTGGGGAATAATTTGTAATCATTAATTTAATTTTAAATCTTAATATCTTCAAAATAAATTGAGAATAATTATTATCAATTAGTTATAATTTATTGTTAAATCACACACGGGAGAATATTTGTGATTGAAAAATTAGTTAAAACTATTTTTTTTTTAATATCGCCATTATAAAAAATAAGAATAAATACTAGACACTAAATATAAACGTGAATAACTAAAAAATAAACAATTTTTTTTCATATTTAATGTTTTCATAAATTTTTATTATTTTTTATAAAAATTTGAATAATTATAATATAGTTGTTGGTGCATAAAGGTTGAAGATGAATGATGAAATGAAAATAGAGAAAGAAAGGATTGTACTACAAAACTTGTAGACAAAGAATACACTCATTCATTCATATATTGCATTCTTAATAAAACCCTAGTTACAAACTAGTATATATACACAAAGTAAACTGTCATATAGACACAAACAAACTTAAAGATTAAGTTAACTTAATAAACTAGAACCCCATAAGTTAAACACACTTCTGGAATAGTCACCTCAAAAGCATCTACTTTTGAGTAACACTTCTTCTTAGTAATGGTCACAAAAGTTTCTAACTCTAACAACAACTTCTGAATATAAATTACTTCTAACACCATCCCTTAATTCATATTCAGCTAACTAAATTTTACAACACCAATTCTATCCCTTAGACGTATAAAGTGTTCAGTCTTGATAGTCTTCGTCAAAACATCTGCAAGTTGCTTCTGGATGTTACAATGTACAACTTCTAGCACTCCATTCTAGACTTGACTTCTCAAAAAATGGAACTTCGTGTCAATGTTCTTACGTCTCCCATGCAACACTGAATTCTTGGTAAGACTTATAAAAGATTTGTTGTCAATCATCAACTTCACATGTTTGTTAACCTTGATCTTCAGATCCTACAACAAATTTATCAGCCAAACAGCTTGACACACAGCCAAAGCACCTGTAATGTATTCAGCTTCACATATTGACAATGCAACCACATGTCGCTTCTTGGAGCACCAAGAAATAGGACTTCCCAAATACTTGAAAAAATATCTAGAAGTACTTTTTTGTTAACTGTTTCCACGTCAATAAGAGTCTGAATAGCATATCAGCTCTGCATCTAATCTAACACTAGAAGAGAACAACACTTCATACCATAAAGTATCTTTAATTTACCTCAAATACTGACAGTAGCTTGGTAATATGATCACTTCGGTTTGTTCATAAACCTACTCACTATTCCAACTGCATAACAAATATCATACCCGGTGTTACACAGATATCTCAATGAGCCAACCAACTATTTGAAAGTTGTAGCATCTACATCATCACCCTCAACATCAGAATTCAACTTATAATTCATCTCAGTAGATGTGATTACAGTCTTGAAATTTGTTAGCTCAAACCTCTTCAGAAGCTCAAGTTGATACTTCAGTTGATGCAAAATTATATCCTTCTTAGAGTTCAATACCTTCACCTCTAGAAAGTATACCATTTTTTCAAGACTAGTCATTTTAAACTCATTCATCAGCACCTTCTTGAACTTGACTACTTCTTCTGGACAACTTCCTGTTAGCAATATGTCATCAACATAATGGCACACCAGAATCATATTGCCTCCAGAAGTATGCTGTATATAAACTTCATACTCCATCTCACACTTCTGAAATCCCTGATTCTTGAAAAATGAATCAATCTTCAAGTTCCAAGCTCTGGGAGCTTGCTTTAATCCATACAAGACTTTATGTAACTTGTACACCATCCCTTCCTGATTTTTTTCCACAAATCCAGGAGGTTGTGACACATATACCTCTTCTTGTAACATACCGTTCAGAAATGAAGACTTCACATCCAGATGAATCAAAGGCCAATTCCTATTTGCAGCTAAAGTAATCACCAATCTAATTGTTTCATGTCTAACTACAAGCGCAAATACCTCAAAGTAATCTAGCCCAGGTTTCTGAAGAAAACTTCTAGCCACTAGCCTTGTTTTGTGCTCGCCAATTGATCCATTTGACTTTAATTTCACCTTGAAAACTCATATGACGTTGGTGTCTTTCTTCTAATTTGCAAGCTTAGTCAACTCCCACGTTCTTCTTTCATGGAACTCAACCACACTTTCTTCTTGAGAGCTTCTTCAATACCATTAGTTCAAAATCTACTAACATGTCACATTGAACGAATTCTCCCTTAAAGTCTACTTCGATATCTTGCAATATGTTAAACTCTACAAACTTTCTTGGTATTTGTCTGATTCTTTATGGTCTTTAAACTCGTTCTGATTCTTCTCCATAACCTGAAACAATGTTAGCTTTTGGACCTCGTCCAGAACCACTACATTCAGAAGTACCAATAGAATTCTAAAGAGAATGGATAAAAGAGAAAGACTAAATGTTCATGACATCTAATTTAACATCATTAATAACTATGATGCTCAAAAGAATACGGAACATAAGACAAGCCAAATCAAAGCAAAAGTGTTCAGCGTTTTGAATGTGAAGGTTTTGGTCATATTAGGCTAGAATGTCTCAACTTTCTCAAGAAGCAAAAAAAAAAGGGATTCACTGTATCTTGGTCTGATGATGATGAGTCAGAAGATGAGGCTAACCCTTAGACTGCCAAACTTGTGATGACTTTCTCTGGAATATGAACAGAGGAAGTGGAAGCTTATGATGAAATTGTTCTCTATGAAGACCTTGATGTATCCTACAAGGATACTTGTGATAAGTGTGAAGAAAGTCTTAAAATAATAGAAGAAAAGAGGAAGATCATAGCTGAATTGGAAAATGAAAAGAAGAAGCTTCTATGTTCTGTTTCACATCTTCAAAGTGAGGCATCTCTCTTAAACTCCAAACTTAATAACATGTCAAATTCTTTAAAGAAGATGAATAGTAGAGCTGATATGGTGAAAGAGGATGGAGATACAGAAGTTGATTATTAGTTTGATAATAAACAAAGAAGAATGTCTGAGAAGAAGTTATTTCCTCCTGAAAGAAAGAAAATGATCAATATGTCCAACAACAATATTACAATATCCTGACAGACATGATGAAACTTTATCCAGATTTCAATCATCCACTTAGATATGTCATTTATACCTTTTTTTTTCATCTATTTTTTTCTAATCCCTATGATTTTCTTTGTTATTATTATCTTATCATCATCCACTACAAATATACATTGTGCTTTAATTTATTTTTTTATTAAAGTTGGTGGGTGGCAAAATATTTTTAAAAACACAACTTTGAAAAGAGAATATATTCATATCTACTTTTTTATAAAGTTATAACTTTTTCACTTATTTACCGCAGAATATTGTTATACATTTAAATTATACCCATTCCAGTTTTATTGATCGAAAATTGTAATCATTGTGTAGTCACTTTAGTAGTCCACCCTTAATCTCAAGTCTCTAAATAAATGTTCAGTATTTAAAGCATGAAGCACCAGTGGTCTAGTGGTAGAATAGTACCCTGCCACGGTACAGACCCGGGTTCGATTCCCGGCTGGTGCATATATTTTTTATGTTTTACTCAATTTTCAACTTTCCAACTCGTTATTTCATATTGGATTTTGCAATCTTTACCGCTTCAAAACAGGATTTTTCAAAATATATGTATTGAAAAGATCTAAAACAATTTATTTAATATTATAATAAAAGAACGTAAAAATGCAAGGAATATATGTATCAAAAGTTTTTTTTTTTAATCTAAAAGTTAAAATACCTTTATTTAATAAACAATGAAACATTTATAATTAGTGTACAAGTGGCACTAGCCTGATAACATTATAAGCTTTTACTTGAAAAAAGTTCAAGGGATTTATACACCAAAATCAGGAAATAAACTCAATATCATCTATTATTTTATTGGTCTGAAAAATATTATTTTTGAACAAATTAGCATTTTGTTTACTCCACATTGCCTAACAAGTAGTCAATTAAATGTCAAATTTTTTTATTGGAAAGAATTCTATTACCCACACATTCCCTAAACCATCGAAGATGCTCCAAGATCCTCATTCGTGGACTCTAGGAAACACCTAACCATTGAACACAGACACGAAAATAAGTGGTCCAAAGATTCATCAACAGAAAAGTAAAACATGCATACCTTGTCGTTAATACATGATATCACACCCCTCTTTGATAGTTCATCTTTTGTTGCAATTTTACCTAAGAGATATCACCACCCAAACATCTGAATTTTCAACGAAACCGACGTCTCCCATATTCAGCCCCTATAAACCATATAAACTTATCTTCACTTACCACACATGGAGTGACATCTAACAATAACAGTCCCAGTTCTACCACTTGAAGTAGAATGGTTGCACCCAATGACAAATAAGCAGTACTGATTTGCCAATCCCACCTGCACCAATTGAACATTCCCATTTTGACAATCATCGTATTTGGCTTTGATGTCAACTCATACTAAAGAGGAAACAACACATTTAGAGGAGTCCCACCAATCCAATTGCTTTTCCAAATGAAAATTTTATTTCCAATCCTCAACCTACAAAATAAGCTTCTTAGGAACCAATCACACCCTTGATCTGCAGTACAATATAAAGATCTCAGATTTCTCCACCAGAGGGACGATTTTTTAACACTAGTAGCCATTAAACCACCCAACACACATAATTCAAGTAGGCCGTATCTATGCTCCAGTAACGGCTTCCACAACGCCACCTTGTCTTTCAAAAATCTCCACTTCCATTTACACAATATTGCCTCATTAAAAGCAACAATACTTCTAATGCCTAAACCACTTTCTCATTGCTTTACACACGTCGTCAACCCACTTTACCCAACCAATTCATCTCTTATCTACCCCACCACACCACACGAACTCTCTCTGAATTCTAATAAGTTTCGTCAACACTACTTTGGGGATCTTAAAGAATGACAATAGATAGATTGAAATTGAGTTCTACACAAAATTTAAAAGTGTGACTCTACCCATAATGGACAGAAATCGACTCTTCCAAGATGATAACCTACTCTTCATTTTCTCCACAATAGGTTTCCATACCAGTTGAGAACGGTGATTGGCCCCAACCGCTATTCCTAAGAAATTGAACGGAACATCTCATATGTCACAACCAAGAAAAGAACTAGTTGTCTGTACAAAAAAAATGCCCCAAATTGATCCCCGCCAATCTGATTTTGGAGAGGTTAATATTCAGCCCCTACACCAACTCGAAACCTCACAATAAAGCCTTGATACACCAAAAATTTCTCCAGGACCCCTCACCAATTAGGAAAGTGTCGTCAGCAAACTATAACAGTTGAAATTCTACCTCATTATTCACCTTGAAGCCCTTGAACACACCATATTCTACTGCTTTAGACACCAAATTTTCTAGGCCTTCTGCAACTAGTGAAAACAAAAATGGTGATAATGGATCACCTTGTCTAAGTCTTTTACACATCGGGAAATCCAATGTTGGACTGCCATTCACTAATACATACAAAGAACAATGATAAATACAAGCATCTATCCATCTGACCGATCTTTCCCCAAACCTATTCATCCTTAAAACACACTTTAGAAAGCCCCAGTTGACATTATCATATGCTTTTTCGAAACCCACTTTCAACAATAAACAATCCTTCTTCTCTCTTTTAGCCAAGTCCATAATCTCATTGAGTACAACAATTCCTTCTTGAATTTTTCTACCTGGAACAAAGGCAGTTTGTGTGCTAGAGACAAGTTTCCCTACCACTCTCTTCAACCCGGTAGCCAAAATTCTTCACAATTGAAATTCTGGTATTCATATCTCAGATGTCCTAAGAGATATCGAGACACTGATCTTTGAACAAAAACACAATGACAAAGTATAACAATTAAAACAAAACATAAAAGTAAAGGAATATACAGAATTATTCACCCAGTTTAGTGTATAACAACACCTACATCTGGAGGCTACCAAGCCAAGAAGGAAGTCCACTAAATAGTATAAATTCAAAGCTAAACTCTCCCGTTTACAACTTCTCACTTAATCACTATATGTGCTATAATTATACCTAAGACACTCTTAGATATGCGACTCATCTTACTTCCCCTCAATCATACAACCTGTGATAAAACAACAAGACAATCAAGAAGGAGGCACATTCCAATAAATAAAATCCACTCTTGCTTAAAAGCTTATGAGTGATTCACAATTACAAATCAACTAACAGTCGAACTCAAGCATTAAACAATACAAGAATAACTCACTATGAACAATGAACATACGAAGCCCTAATAATTGACACTTTTACATATGTGGATCGTATCTTCTTTAGGTTTAGAGTCATCCTTTTATAAGCAAAGTCTGGCTGGATTTGGGCTTCAAATACGCAGAAGAGCAGTTGCTGAAAATCTGCAGAATCTTCTGCTTAAAAACAGGACTTCTATAATATGTTTCCTAAATTGTCTCAACATTTATACAAAAAAATTAATCTTTTAAATCCATATAGAATCTCTGATTCCTAAGTCTTGGATGCCAAATGTAATATCCTAGTATTCCCAGAATATTCAGAATCTGTTAAAACTAAATAAATCCAAGAGTACAACTGTAACAAACGAGATGTCAAATAAACTGGATAGAAAATTTTGTCCAACATGTTCTCTCTATAAGTTTAGAACATCCTATTTAACATGTTGTTGCCAAATTAGTTTTACCAAAATTAATGGCAATCATAAAAATATAGAATTAACAATCTCCCCCTTAGGAAAATTTTGGTTAAAACAAATAAATAAATTACAATTCAGATTTCAGTAACAAAAAACAGAACCCCAGCTGAGATCATACAATCACCGGAAACATCATACAATTTGAGACATTAGTAGTAGAAATAAATATCAGAGAGCTAGTCTACAAAAGCTACTAAACACAACAACCTAGAGAAATAACATTCTCAGTCTGATTAATGTCAGGTCATCATGTATGACATATCTTCACTATAGTCCAAACAATTCCATTACAACACAGTAGACCCAAGATGAAAGAAGAAGAAAGTTCTGAAGTAATTTGGTGTACATGAGGAAGAAGATAGATGACACTCCCCCTCAACCCAAAAACCTTTACTTACAACGAAGGGACAAATCTTCCTCTCAGGGAGCATAAGAGAACCTTTAAGAAGCAACCAAACATCAACTTGAACTATTCAAACGAGGACTCAGGGGTGCAAATTCTAGCTCCGGGTAACTCAGAATGCAAGACACAACTATGTTCATAACTTAGATCACAAGACACAAAGAAAATCGAGAACAAAAATCAGACTCAGATACGAGTATCCTATCCAACATCCTCGCAAAATAACTGTGAACAAACTCCAGACTTAAAAGAAGAACATAAACATAACCTTTCTCCCCCTTTTTAGCCAAAAATTGACAAAAAAATCCACCACAAAACCATACCCAAACCCTACTCACCCAAACTTGGACAAAAGCGATAAGAACTATTTTGAAGGCAACCAAACACAATATGAAAGAAAGGAAGAAATGATTTCTTTAAATACCCGAGCGATTACTTATGAATTAACGACTCTCGACTGTGACAATGGTCTTGGTCAAAGAGAACGTTATTTGAGGAAGAAAACTGCACCAAAAATTAAGTGTGCACCGTCCAAGTCAGTTTAGAATGCCTTTATTGACTCTAGTCTGATTCTCTTGGAAATGATAGTTCCAATAAAATCGCATGCATAGTCAAAAACACGTTTCACACTTCTTCTTGATATGTACTCAATTACACTGTCCAAAATACTCCATTGTTAGTCTCAAAAGAAAAAGTCCTGAACAATGTCCTGACATCCAGTCAGACATTGTCTACTTTCCCTTGTCTCCTTAAAATAGATCAAAACATCTTCAGCAATCAGTAAGGGGTGTTTCACAGAGTTGTCCAGTAATCAACTATAGACACACATGTTTAGAAGCATATTCACAATGCCTTCTATTGGAATCTAAGCATACTCCTTTTAGCCAGAATTAGTGAAACATACCAAAATATCAAGACATCACGTGTGACATTTCTCATTCATCAACCAAAACATCCATTGAGTATCATCTAACTCTACAGAGGAAGATGAATTATACTAATGATTCAACCAAACAACTGCACATGACTAGAACCATTCGGCTCCTCGCACGCCGAACACGCGAGACCAAGTTCGGACCCCTCGAGCACACCTGTCCCCAGACGCATCCTGAAGCATTCTCGCCTCCTCGACACACGGCCTGACTCTAAGTCATCACTCCTACGACTAGGAGAAATGACTTAGGGGGCTCCTGTTCTTGACTGACCCAATGATTAAGCGTGGCCCAATCCACTCCTACATGTAGGACGAACCGATGACCTTGGCCCAATAAAAAATAAAGGATAAAAGACACTTTATCCATTCTGCTCGTCAACCGAGGAAGTCCTGGCCACCAGGGTCTCCACGATTACTTCTGCCTGCTCAAACAGGTTGTTCCTCATCCTACCCGACCGTACGAGGATAGCCACCCAGAAACGACCAGAAATCACATATGCCCGTGAGACATTTCTCTGCCCGTTGTAACAGCTAGTTACGAGCACTTCTGGTCGACACAACAGCTAGTTCCTGACATTTATCTATTTTCTGGGAACTTGATATCCATGCGCAAAAATAGAAACCAATGACCAAGCGTCGGGGGCACTATATAAACCCTCACACTTGTGAGAGTCAGGTATCCAATATTCACACTAAAACCCTAATCTCATTCTTGTATCTCTTTGCACCATTTTTTACTTGATCATCGGGGTGCCTTACAAGTACATCCCCTCCTCTCCATCAATTCCAGTCTAACAGATGTCATTCCTTCGACTCAATTTCAGGTCCTGATCAATCGGTAATATTAAATTATAATTGTTCTTTTTTTGGTATGTCTCGGATTTGAGTGCCCGCTCTTGAATCTGATTTTCCAACACAACTACTAATTGAGTTGACTTAATGAAACTAAAAATTAACTAATTAATTAGTTATAAAAGATTATAAATCATTTATAAAGTATATGTTGTAACTATAATCTTTAGTGATTAATTATGGAAAAACAACTAAAAGTAACGAGAAGAAAAAATATAATTACCTTTGCGTTCACACGAATTCTGGTCTAGATATACGTGTGTTCGTACAAGTATTCGTGTTTACGGACGTTTATTTTTAAAATGTAATAAGAATGAAAAAATATAAAGACAAAATAATTTAATCAAAAAAATTATTATTTTTAAAAGAAAAATATCTTTTTATTTTTATTTAGAGAATAAATATATTTTTTTCATATATACAAATATTTAGATCAATCATATATTTTTTCTGTATGTAAATATTAATTTTATTTTAACAATACACTTTTATAAAAGTATTTGGATCTTCAATACACCTTTTCTCATATAAAAATATTTATATCATATATTTTATTATATTATCAATGACAAATAAATACCATTATGATAAGTAAATTCTTAGATTTTCCCACATCAAAATCATTCCTTTTATTCTTTAATACTTAAAAAAAAAAAATCATTTTCACAGATTTTTGGTAAATCAGTGATGAGATCAAAATTATAATCATATCTAAATATATAATTTAACTTCCATAAGATTATTACTATTTATGGTTCTAAGTGAAGGAAATATGGATGATATTTATGGTTCTAAGTGAAGGAAATATGGATGATAGTTTCCGTTATATCAGTGCACATTTAATAATTACACCGTAATGATGGAAACAATTTGACAAATTAAATTTGTATTTGTTAGCTGTATTTAGGAATGATAACAAAACAGTGTTAGTAAGTAACGTAATTAATTCAGCATAAGAATGTTTCTAACAACATCACTTATCCATTCAGCATAACAACTTCCTCCTATATTGTCGAACAGATAGTGAGCAAATGATTTATAGTCGAATACCTACCTAATACAATATTTGTTTCAACAGATTAGTTAAATAAGATTTACTATAACATCAGTCAAAAAATAATTTTTATGGTTTATTGGTCATGGGGTCTCAGCGACCCATAGCTTAAATGATTTCATCTGCAGACCTTTGCTTTAATGTAATATATTAATATTTCAATCTTTGGACAAAATTAGAAATTATACGTAGATTGGTGTCTAAAAGAAATTTGAAAATTTAAAACATACTGATGATCAAAAATAAAATTCTTTCTTTTGAAAAAATCACCATCAAGGAATTGTTTCGAGTTTGTATTCCCGCCTCTATCGAATTTGAAGTTAGGTTTCTGACAACAAATTTGATTTCAATACAACGAAACCTTTTCAACCTCATACGAAACGACATCGTGTGTCACATATCATCGCTTGATTCAACTTTGTTTCAATTAAAAAAAGAGGAAGAAGGAAGAAAAAGAAAGGGAAGAAGAAAGAAGGAAGAGAGAAAGAGAAAGAGTGTTCGTGCATAAGGAGAGATGAAAGACAAAAAGAATATATTCAATGACGGCTATAAAATAAGGAGTAATGTATAATTACATTAATCTACTACTAGGTTATTTATATACAAAATTAAGGTATAATAAAATACTAAAACACCCTCTAACAAACTTAGTCATTAAGACATTCATAAAATATAAATTATTTCTAACACCATCCCTTAATTTATATTTACACAAAACTGACAACATCAATTTCATCCCTCAAACGAAAAAATTGATCAGTCTTAATAGCCTTTATTAGAACATCTGCCAGCTGCTTCTGGTGTTGCAGTGTACAATTTTTAATATTTCACTCTGAACCTGATTCCTCAGAAAGTGATATTTGGTCTCAATATACTTGCTTCTCCCATGCAGCACTGAGTTCTTGACAAGATTGATTGCATAGTTATTATCAATCATCAACTTCAAAGATTTGTTTACCTCAATCTTCAGATCTTGCAGCAAGTTCAGAATCCACACAACTTGGCACGCAATCAGAGTGCCTGCAATATATTCAGCTTCACAGGTTGACAGCGCAACAACAAGTTGCTTCTTGGAACACCAAGAAATAGGACCTCCCAGAAATTTGAATAAGTATCCAGGAGTACTTCTTCTGTCAACTCTGTCTCCACACCAATCAGAGTCTGAATAACTCAAAAGTTCTTATTCGATCTTTCTTCCAGAAGTAAATAACACTCCATACTTCTGAGTTCCCTTCACATACCTCAAAATCTGGACAGCAGCTTGGTAATGAGACCACTTTGATTTACTCATAAATCTGCTAACCATTCTAACTGCATAGCAAATATCAGATCTGGTAATACACAAATACCTCAGAGAATCAACCAACTGTTTGAAGGTTGAGCATCCACATCCTCTCCATCAGAATTAGAGTCCAACTTCTGATTCGTATCAGTAGGTGTGATAGCAGCTTTGCAATTCTCCAGCTTAAATCTCTTCAAAAGCTCAAGTTCATACTTCATCTGATGCAAACTGATTCCTTTCTCAGAGTACATAGACTCCATCCCTAGAAAGTAACTCATTTTCCCAAGATCTGTCATCTCAAACTCATTCATCAGAACCTTCTTGAACTTAGTTATCTCTTGTTTAGAACTTCCTGTTAGCAATATGCCATCAACATACAAACATACCAAAATCATATTACCTTCTGAAGTGTGTTGAACATAAACACCATACTCCATCTCACACTTCTGAAACCCTTGTTCCTTGAAAAATGAATCAATCTTCAGATTCCAGGCTCTGGGCGCTTGCCTTAATCCATACAAGGCTTTGTGTAATTTGAACACCATCCCTTCTTGATTATTTTTCTCAAATCCAGGAGGTTGCAACACGTACACCTCTTCTTGTAATGGACCATTCATAAATACAAATTTTACATCTAAATACATCAGAGGCCAATTCCTATTAGCAGCTATTGCAATCACTAGTCTGATTGTTTCATATCTAGCTACAGGTGAAAACACTTTAGAGTGATTCAACCCAGGCTTATGTAGAAAACCTCTTGCTACTAATCTTTCTTTGTGTTTGCCAATTGATTCATCAAGCGTTAGCTTCTGCTTAAAAACCCATCTGACGCTGATGGCTTTCTTGCCTTTTGGAAGTTATGTCAACTTCCAAGTCTTGTTTCTCTCTATAACATCAAGTACTTCTTTCATGGCCTGCAACCACACTTTCTGCTTAAGAGCATATTCCGTAATCACGGGTTCAGAGTCTACTAACATTACACACTGAATAACTTCTCCTTCAGAGTCCACTTCAGTGTCTTGCAACATGTGAAACTCTGTAAATATTCTTGGAATGCTTCTGACTCTTTGTTGCCTCTGAACTTGAACTTCAGAACCTCGACACCAGAACTTACCCCTTCAGAAGCTCTTGCATCAGAAAATGGACTTTCTCTAGAACCTTGACCGTCTTCAAAGTCTGGAAAATTCCCAGAGTCTGAATCACCATCGGAGTCAGAGTCACTGCCTTCAGAAATACCATCTTCAAAAGTTGGATCACCTCTGTCTTCAGAAGTTCCACTTTCAGAATCATGATCACCGTCAAAGGCTGAATTTCCTTCAGAAGCTCCTCCTTCTGAAGGTCCATCCTTAGAGTCATGATTTCCACCAGAAACATGATCATCTTTAGAAGCTTGTCCTCCAGAACATACGTCTTCAAAGTTTTCCCTTCTAGAAGCATGATCACCACCATATTTTGGATCAACATCAAAATCTGGATAAGAATCGGATTCACCATCTGACTTATCTTCTGAATCTTCAGCGTTATCTTCTAATTCTGACTCATTCAAAAACTTCTTCAGAGTCAGAATATTCAAAGTCATCTTCTTTCCCCCTTAGAATCAGAAAATAACAATTTCACCGGTCCCTCATCAGATTCATAAGACATAAATAGCACAAGTTTATCATCAAACTCTCCTCTGACTATATTTGCTTCTTCTGACTTCCTTTCTTTGTTTGACCAGTAATCTTTGGCATAGTGACCAATGTTCTAGCAACAGTAACACTGAACGTTCTTCTTGTCAGACTTCTCCTTTCCCTTCTAGATATTATTCTGCCTATCAGAGTTTGAAGTTTCTGACCTTTGACCACCATTATTTTTCTTCCTGGATTCTGACTAAGTCTGCTTCTAATACTTCTTACCAGAAGTTTCTTTTAGAGACTACTACTATACTTTTCTATCAGAAGTTCTCTCATTCATACGCAACTCATGCGCCTCTAGGCTACTTTGCAGCTCTTCAACTCTCATGGTGCTTAGATCTTTATAATGTTCAATTGCTACCACAATGTAATCAAACCGAGAAGTTAAAGATCGCAATACCTTATCTATAATCACTTGATCATAAAGAGTTTCTCCACAAGCTTTCATCTCATTAGTGATCAGAATCACTCTAGAGATGTACTCAGAAACCTTCTCGTTGTCCTTCATGTTGAGATTCTCATATTGCTTTCTGAGAGACTGAAGCTTCACCTCCTTCACTGATGCATCACCACCATAACATCTGACCAGTGTATCCCACGTAACCTTTGTTATTTCAGAGTCATCAATCTTCTCAAACACATTCACATCCACACATTGATGGATGTAGAACAAGACCTTCTGATCTTTCTTCCTTATCGCCTTCTGAGTTATCTTATGTGCTTCTATCGCGTCTCCTACTAACAGAGTATATCCATCGGTGACAAGATCTAATACATCTTGAGAACCAAATAGCACACACACATATGGGTCTTCCAATGATTCCAGTTTTTACCATCAAACACCAGAAGTTTGTAATTGATATCATTGTTTCCGTTTATCTTCAATCTTGTGAAACTCACTCAAAAACTCACTAAAACACAATGTTTCCCAAATCCCGCAGAATTATAAAAATATGATTCTCAATCACACAACACCTCATTGTTCACTCGTGTTTCTCGTGTTTCCCAGTAGATTTCAAACCGGAGCTCTTGATACCAATTGTTGGTGCACAAGGAGAGATGAAAGACAAAAGAAATATATTCAATGACGACTACAAAATAAGGAGTAATGAATAATTACATTAACCTACTACTAGGTTATTTATACATAAAATTATGGTATAATTAAATACTAAAATACCCTCTAACAAACTTAGTCATTAAGACATTCCTAAAATTTAAATTATTTCCAACAAAGACAACATACAATATGAAGAAGAAGGGAGGTGGAAGAGGAAGAGAGAGATTTTTGAAAACATGAAACTGGATGGAGTGAGTCAGTGGAAAACATAATGTAACATTGAAAGACCAAATTTTTTGAAAACTTTATATAGAAAACACAAACCGCATTAATCAACCGTATAAAATATTATATTTACCAATAAGAAAAAAAGAATTTTTTTGGTATTAACTAAAACATTTAAATGAATTTGTGTTACTCAAAAAATAAGAGATAAACCAATAAAAAAAGGTGTTTTAATCCTTTCCAGACCATACTATTTTCTTATATGATAGATTCTATTTTTTTTCCTAATTTTTCTATTATTATTTTTATCATTTTTTTTTAGTTTTGGTGTTTGAAATGGGATCCAGGTCCATAAACATCCTTTAGCACCTTCTTAGTTTACTTATGCACCCCTTTCTTGAATTTATTTTTTTAGTTTATCAAATTTATCATAATTAACTATTATTAGGAAAAATTCCAAAAAAATATATGTTCTTAGTTTGTTAGCTTTGTACATAAATAATTTCTTAACTAAAAATTAAAAAGACAAAAAAAAAATATCTCCACACTCATTTTGCAAACTGTTTTTAATCAAAAACACATATTTACAAGAGGTTCTTGTAGAATACTACAGATGCTTTGAGTGCTAACACCTTCCCTTTATATAACCAATCCTCGTACCCTTATCTCTTTATTTTTGTGAGTTTTATTCGCTCTTTCCCCGTTTTCACTGGAAACAATAAAGTGTGGTTGAACTCTTGCTTATTTGTGAGTTAAGTCAATTGATGACTTAGTCTCAAATTTTTTCCGCCACACTAAGGTTTATCCATTAGTATGCTTCCAGCAGCAGCGTCTATTGTTAATCTTGTGTTATACAAGATACCGTTGTAGAAGGTGTGAATAACCATCCATTCTTCAAGACCATGATGTGAACAAAGTGGTATCATGTCTTTGTATCTTTCCCATGCTTCGAAAAGAGATTCATTGTCTTTTTGTTTAAAGTCGTTAATATTGGCTCTTAGCATAGCCGTCTTGCTTTGTGGGAAATATCGTGCTAAGAAAACTTTCTTCAACTCGTCCTATGTGGTAACAAAGTTGGATGGTAGAGACTAGAGCCAAGCTCTAGCTCTATCTCTTAAAGAGAAAGGGAAAAACATAGTCTTATTGCTTCGGTGCTGACACCATTTGCTTTTACTGTGTTTTTGTACTGCACAAACACTGATAAATGTAAGTTCGGGTCGTCAGTAGAACTTCCTAAAAACTGATTTTGTTGGACAGCTTGCAACAACGAATGTTTTAACTCGAAATCATTTCGATCAATAGCGGGGGAAACAATTCTGTTATGCGGTTCTTCTGGTGATGAGGCAGCATAATACTTGAGAGGACGGTTTTGTGGTCCTTCAATCATACTTGGTTTTGGTTCAGGAACTGGTTCGGGAAAAGGAATATTAGAATCAAGAAGATTGTATTTAATACGGAATTCGTGGATTTAGCGTCTTAAATTAACAAAACGCTCGACTTCGTCAATTTTTTGCTCTAACTCTTCGCCTTGAGAGCGAGTGCTTGGTATGCAATCGATAAGTTAAAAAGTAAAATTTGTTTCCTTAGTCTATATTGCATAACAACAGAATCGCAATATTGACTAAATTAGTCCTCGGCAATGGCGCCAAAAACTTGATCGTGACTTTAAAAGTCTATCGGGTTAACTAACTACAATTGCATAGTCTAATCATGTAGTTTTAAAATATATTGAACCCACGGAGACCAATAATCAAACTAATATTATTTATCATTACTATGTAAAGCTAAGGCGGATAACAATCTAGGATTAATGGAAATTAAAACTAAAATTAAAGTTAATTAGAAAAATACAATAATGCAAAGAGATCGTAATGTGTATTTCACGTTTCTCAGGGACTCTGTAACTCATTGGATTTTATTGATACTAAAGATACATTTAGTAGAAAATATCCATTTAAAGATAATATCTCTCACCCTCGTGGTTTTGGATAAAGTCACGTTCCTTAACCATGGGATTTTGCTCTCGCTCGCCCATTTGAATCAAGGAACGCGTTTTGAAAACTGAACAAGTTCTAATCAATACCTAAAGAGCTCTCGCTCTCTTTAGGAATTGATGCCCCGTTCTTACTATCTGGTTCGGCCCCCACGCTCTCGCAGTGCCGGCTCGAACCTTAGTTAATTTCCCACTCTCGTGACAAAATCATGTTAAATAACCTCTCACTCTCGTGACAAAGCTATCTAAATTAAATTTAAAGAATAAAGACCGAAATTGAAAATTTCAAATTAAATTATTCATCTAACTTGTTACCGAGTCCCGTCGGAAACAACGGTCCTCATATATCGGACTCTAAATGCTTACCCGGACATATTACTAATTAAGAACACATAACACATGACAAATGTTATAAAGGAAAGCATGGTAATCCAATCAAGCAAACAATAATTATAATGTAGTAAATAAAAACCTGAAATAAAAGAACTTGAATTGCTTCTACTAATGGCGGCAGGGTTACGATTGCAATTTGTTCAAATTGTTGCTTTTCAGTTTAGTAGAGCTTCGTATACAAAACTTAGACCCTAAAAAAAACTAACTAGAGCTTATATATAGAGTTACAGGTCAGGGAAAGAGTCCTGAAACATGCAGGAGCAGTTGAGAGAAAACAGGAAAAGTGGCCAAGAAATCCTCCAATTCTGTTTTCCACGTCTCTGTTTTCCTGGTGCATGGCGACCGCCATGGGGCTCATGGAGACCACTATGAGTCACTCTTCATTAAATCACGTGGCTACAGGCCATGGCGAGTGCCATGTTCCTGGTGGCGACTGCCACATCAGTAGAATGCGAGTCGAAAATGCCTCCTTTCCAATTCCAATGTGTTTTACTTCACGAACACGAAAATGCCTGAAACACAATATAAAGCAACATAAGAACATGATAAAAACGAGAAATGAAACTAAATAGAATGCGAGTCGAGTAGAAAAATATGATGCATTTTCAAGTTATCACCTTTACAACTTCATCTTAGGTAGGCCCTTGAATGCTGAAATGGATGTTGTTGCCTCGCCTGTGCACCTCAAACTCAAGTATCATAACCTCCTCACTGAGCTAGTAGTTTTACTCGCCGACCTCGAAGCAGCCAAAAAGTTACAATACACACTCAATGGGATGAAGGAGATATTTCACTACGAAGATCAACGTGACTTCTCTTGTGCAACAAATTCAAAATTTGAACATTCATACTCTGAAACGTGGCTAAGCAGAGGAAAGCCCACCACAAGAAATAAGTTGCGGGATAAACACTTGGTTATTTTTAATTTTATTCCTTTATCGTATTCGTATATGATATTTCACATGTAAAAATACGAATGTATACGAAGCATACGATTACTTGTTCTAAATACGATCACTAAAAATCTAAATTATTGTTCCTTTGTGATTATTGAAAGCAATACCCAAAACACAAATACATGATGCACCAAACCAGGGAACAACCGATACAATTGACGCCCATTCCTGAAACTCGGGGGTATTGTTGGATATGATTCAAGTTCCCGACAACAACAATCAATTCCCCATAATGCCTCACACGCCTTCAGAAGTCATGTGTGCTGTGAGATACAATTCGAGCGCCTGACTATATCAATCGATTCTCCACAGCGCCTCATGCACCATCAGAATTCAGGGGTGTTATCAGATACGCTTTGGTGCCCGATTACAACAATCAATTCCCCACATCATCTGGTGCACCTTCAGAATTCAAGGAAGTTACCAGAGACGCTTTACACGTCTGAATACAATAACCAATTCCCCTAGGGATGTTATCAGAGACAACTTTCTGTCAAAGAAATACATGCTTTCATGCATAGTTGGCGCACCCCTTCTGGTTGTAGCCAATCCAAGGACTAGCATGGTGAAACCTGAGACGTCCACCTCGATCCGATCAATATCTTCAGGGGAAGGGACGAGGATCTTCTGTGTGACACCCTAAAACCCACATGCAAATTATCGCATGATATAACTATAAAACACAACCACATAGAGTGTCACGCACATCAAACATATCATGCTTCATAACATGGGTTACATCAATTTATAAAAATCCGATATCGCATGCTCAACTTCACTTAGGGTATCATCGCAAAAAAATCATTATTAAAGAAATTAAAAATAATATTGAAATACATGACATTTAGTCTCTTAAATATTAACTTCATAACATAAGTAAAAGGAGTTGTGACAGTCAACTCAAAACAACTTATAAATCTCAATAAACCAAAATAGTCTTTAACTCCAACATAAATGACATAAGAATCAAATCAATCATTCTCCCTTATTAGTCAAAATGATAAACTAAAGAAGTAAATTCAAGATTTATCCTCTACTTATTTTACAATCAACCAAATTAAATCGCATCCCTTCGAAGTCTTCAGTATACATGCTATCCCATTTCCACTCTGGAATATTCAATGGTTGCATCAGACCTAACGACTTATGATGTTTGATCTTTGACTTCTGGTAAGTCAGACAAGCATACACAAATTTAACAACCTATTTCTTCATTCCTGGCCACCAAAACATCTTCTTTAAGTCTTGATACATTTTGGTCGCACCTGGATGGATACTCAACTTTACATGATGCCCTTCTTCAAGATACTCTTCCTAAGTTCAGGCACATCTGGAACACAAACTCTATCTCTGAATCTTATCATATAATTCCCGTCAATCCTGAATTCACATCCTTCACAATAATTGATTAACGCTAACCGTTAATCAACCCCAAGTCGTTCTTCTATCCTTCTATGATATCATCAAGGATACCATTGGTCAATTTCAACATACCCAAATTCACACTGTTAGAAGTCTCTTTACATGCTAAACTCATATCTTTGAATTGCCCAATCAGTTCCAACTCTCTAACGATAAGTATTGACATATGCAAAGATTTCCTACTCGACGCATCAACTACAATATTAGCCTTACCAGGATGGTAGCTTAGGATAAAATCATAATCCTTTAGGAATTCTAGCCACCCTCTCTTCCTCAAGTTCAATTCCTTATGATCAAATAGATAATTTGATCTTTTGTGATTACTAAACACCTCAAATATGGAACCAAAAAGATAATGTCTCCAAATTTTCAATATAAAAACCATAACGGCTAATTCCAGATCGTGCGTAGGATAGTTCCTCTCATGAACTTTTAACTATCGAGAAGCATAAGCCACAACCTGACCATTTTGCATCAGCACACCACTTAAACACATATTTGACGCATCACAATACACCACAAAGGACTCATTTAGATTCATAGAAATTAACAACGGATCAGTCGTCAACTTCTTTTTGAGTTCTCGGGAACTTTCTTCACATTTCACGTCCTGGACATAAGTTTGAGGCTCTCGAGTCAACTGAGTCAAAGGAAATTCTTATATTGAAAAACTTTTGATAAACCTCTTTTAATAACCAGCCAAACCCAAAAAAATCTAATCTCCGTAACAGACTTCGGAGTCTCCCACTGCAACGCAACATCAAATTTTGACGGATCGACGACAATCCCTCCAATAAAAATCACATGGCCGAGAAAACTCACTTCTTTTAACCAGAAGTCACACTTGGATAACTTCTTATAAACCTTCTTCTCTTGCAAAAACTTCCAACATGAATCATAGATGTTCTGTGTGCTCTTCATCCGCCTCAAAATACACCAAAATGTCTTCGGTGAACATAAACTTATTTAAGTACAAATGAAAAATATTATTCATATACTCCATGAATACTACAGAAGCATTAGACACTCTAAGTAGCATCATTGAATACTTAAGTGACCATACTCATTCTGAACCCAGTCTTCAAAATATCTTTAGGCTCCACACGAATTTGGTGATACCATGACTGCAAATCAATCTTACTGAAAATGCAAGCGCCAACTAATTGATCCATCAAATCATTGATTCTCATAAGTGAATACTTATTGTTGATAGTTACTTTGTTCAACTGTCAATAGTCAACACACAATCTCATACTACCATCTTTCATCTTAACCAACAACACCCGTGCTCCCCATGGTGAAACACTCGGTTGAACGAACTTCTTCTCAGCCAACTCTCCCAACTACTTCTTCAGTTCACTCAGCTTAGAAACAAACATTCTATACAAAGCCATTAACACTTGACTCATACCAGGTACTAGGTCGATGGAAAATTCCACCACATGCTCTAGCGGTAATTCACTGATATCTTCTAAAAACACTTCTAGAAAATCACACACAACTAACAACTCTAACATTGTAGCTTTACTGTCGGTTTCCAAATCAGAAAACATCACAAACATACATGACTCATGCTTCAAGAGTTCTTCTACTTGTTTAGAAGATATAAACATCAACTATTCACCTTTGTCAAACTTAGATTCACGCTCTATAGGCAAGTTGCAATTATCTTCAAGAAAACATAAGAAATTACACACCACTAGCATATCACTAGCTATCATATTGCTCTATATTCTCCAAGGAGAAAACATCAATAATACCTGATCTTCTCCCTCAAAGACATTCAACTTGACTAGCAGATCGAAAACAACACATCTTTGATATTACATGAACTCTTGGAATCCGCGCCAGACTGAACTAATAATCCACACATGAAACATCTCAAAGAAGTAGAGGCTTCCCCCACCCATTTGTTTCAATCATGCTCCTACTGACAAGCGGTTAGAAAAATAAATGAGGACCGATAGTGTTTCACACACATGTCACGTACTATGGAACAAATAATATTAGAAAACATGGTCAGATAGACCAACCATGCTCTGATACCATTAGTGTAACACCCTAACATGCCACATACAAATTATCACATAATTTAATTATAAAATACAACCAAATAGAGTGTCACACACATCAAACATATCCTAACATGCGATACATCAATTCATAAAAACCTATAATCGCATGCTCACCTTCACTTAGGGTATCATCGAAGCAGAATGATTATTAAAGCAATTAAACAAAATATTTCAATTTGTGACATTTATTCTCGTAAATGTTAACTTCATAATGAAGCTGCGAGAAACACAAGAAATGGGGGTTTGAATTGGATTGCACAAAATATAATATTTTTTCAACTCAACGACAAAGATAACAAGTGAATAAATATAGATGAACACAATTATTTTTATCATGGTTCACTGTTAACTAAGTTACTTCAGTCCACCCCGCAAGGTGAGTTTCCTTATACACAAGGACTTAATCCACTATAATCAACTAGATTATAGACAACTACAATAAGTATGATCAATCCTATTGGAACTCCTAATAAGTATGTTGATCCTTATTGCAAACCACTACGACCGCAACCAAAGTCTTCTTGAGAATCAAGACTGAATCCAGACTACACAGAGTCTCTCAAGGAACCTATCAACAACAATTGATTACAAAGATGTGTATACTAAGATGCTTCTACATAATAAGATTACACAACTTTTAAGTACAACAACAAAAAGTATTGATAGAAAGATACGAACAAAATCTCCTTGCTTATTTACAAAACTATACAAAGAATTTCTCTACAGAGTTCTTGTGCAGCAGTTTGGTGTAGTTTTGTAGAACTGATTTGTTGATTTCAAATTCTTCCAAGTACTTCTTTTATAGATGAAAATAAGAGATCCATTTGAGGGTAGAATAGGAAATAAAAATACAGTTGTATTGTTTCCAATGATCATGGTGATACTGGAAGACAATAGTACAAAAAGGCATGTCCTTGCGCCACTCTAGAGAGTAGGGTCATAAAATACTTTTATACTTTTTTACTCACTATCACATGCAATCCCTTAGTCTTGATCTCCGTCTTCTATGTCTTCAGAGGCTTCTGATTTGTTTGTTGATGAAGCATGTTATAGAAGGATCAAAACTATATATCTTCCAGAACCTAATTCTTTAGAACCTCACGGAGCTTGTTCAGAGAGCTCTTTCCTTCTCAGTCTTCAACACTTGGTGTTCAGAATAATGTCTACAGATCTTCAGAACTTGTTCAACAGAACCTTGTATTCGGCATCTTCAGAAAGTTCACAACTTCTGAAGTATCAATATCTAGTTAAAACGTAACCTGGTTACAAACACTTTCAGACAATTTACAACTTCTTAACAGTTTTGTGATAGAGGAGTAAACGTTTCTAAAGCATACATTAACATTGTTTCAAATAGTTCACAACTTCTAAAACAAATTCTAATTAACACATTAACTTTGTTAAGCTTCCATACAAATCACAACTTCCGAAGCAACATAGTCTGATTACCATATTTTCAAAAAGTCCACAACTTCTGAACAACAAGCATTGTCAACACACGATTTCCTTACTTTCAAAAAGTTCACAAATTCTTGAACAGTAGGAGTATCAGAGCTTGATTTAACCATATTTTCACGAAGTTCACTACTTCTGAACAATAGGTATATCAGAGCCTATTTCAACCTTTAACTTAGTCATAGCCCTCTGACCAAATCATAGTGTCAAATCATGATTCATTTTAGACAGTTCACTTCTTCTATTGAATACATGTTCACAGATGCTAACCTCATCAGAGCATTATTCATGCATATTTATCTTTATGTTGATATTGATCTTCTGGTTGGCAGATTATAATCTTCTGATAGCCTATTAACCTGTCTATGAAAACCAGTGAACTTTTGCAAAGTTTCTGAATCAAACATCAAACAAATTGTTAGCAATAAAAGCATTATATCATGTTTAGGTTTGAGATATGAGATTAAGTACTATAAAAATCATATACTCTTTCTCCCCCTTTGTCAAAAATAAAAAAAGGTTTAATATACAAAATGAAATGATTTTCATTAAAAACCAGAAAGGATAAAGATACAATTGTTTTAGAAACAAAAGAAAAACTATTCTCAAGTTCTAATACAAAGGGATAAGGCTATAAGCATCACCCTTCTTGTAAAACTTTTCCATGAACTTCATCACCACAAAAAACAATTCCATGAAAGAAGCCACTTGAGCTTCAATCCTTTCATTCCGATTATCCAAGCGTTGATGGATGAGATGATTTTCTTCCTGTTGTTTGTCCAAAATAGCCTTCAGCCTAGCTGGCTAGTCTTCAACTTCAATAGCTTGTTTTCCCTTTGAACTAGATGATTGACCATTAACCACCATTATAACATACCCAGAAGCAGTAGCATCAACACCATCTTTTCTACAATATCATTATGGATAACACCATGTTGCTCAGGTTCAGAAACAAGAACCTTTGGAGCAGGCAGACTCAAAGGAATGTTTGAAAAGTTCTTGAAACATTCTTCATACTTCCTCTTAGTTTCTTGGTGATAGATGATTTTCATGATATCATAGTTGATCTCCATCCATATTCTAAAGGAAATCCAAATGGCATATGTTTTCTTAGGATCCATGCATAGTGAAGAACTTTCAAAGGTGTGCTGGAGAGTGAGAAAAACACTTTGCTTAAATTGTTCCACGAGCTCAAAGAAGGTTGGATGACCAACAAACATTTGATGAAAAGTTGGATGGTATGAGGTATTTGAGATGTTATAGAAGGTGTCAGATGGAAGCCTTATGTGGGTGATTTTTGGAGAGGGAACATAAGGACTTGCTTCTAAAACTGGTGGATTTACTTAAGGGGATTATGTTCCAAGTGTGGATCAGATGGGATAGTTGAAGTGGTAGGTTTGTGTGAACTTAGAGAGATATATTTAGGTAAAAGATTATTAGAAGCAACTGAACCATCTCTCTTAATTACAGAGGATTGTTTTTTGGAACTAGATTTCTTGGATTTCTTTTTAAGCTTAGAAGAATCATTAGGACAATTTTTCTTTGATAGTTTCCTCTTCTTTCTCTTTTTCTTATCAAGAGAAATTACAAGAGATAATTTTTGATCAACTGTAGAAGGAAAAACTTCAGCAATCCTTTCAGGAATGAACACAAGAGAATCTTTTGTAGGAAATTTGCTAATGGGAATTTCCATTTGGTCCGAGACTTTAGACAACTTAATTACCTTTGAGATTAAGGACATCTCAAGCAAATCTTCACCATTGAAAGGCTTTCCAACCAAGATATCTAATAGAACTTTTGGGTTTAAGTTCTCTAAGAGTCTTCTTTCGGGTAGGATAGAAGATATTAATCTTCCATAAGGAATCTAATTTCTTTGATTTTTGAAGACCTTTTTGGTGAACCTGATTGTACCATGCAGGTAAGTTTCGAGACAAGCCGGTAGATTGATATATTCACCAATAGGCAAGTAGTACATCACGAACTTGAGATCTATATCAACGTGTCTAATAGAATTTTTTTGACTCTTGTGAAAGACACTACCATAAAAGATTCTGAACCATACCCTTAAGACATAAAAGTCGTCAGATGCCTTTTGAGAGTCTTTGCCAGTTTGAAAATGACTGGAATGATCTTTTGAATAGTATCTTCATAAGTTGTGTTCCTTTGTGTTTCCCAAGAAACTCTATTGTTATGAAAACAAACTCCTAAGCCGTTGTGATGGATAAGTTTGCCAATATCCTCTTCAAGAATGCAAAAATATTTCCCAAAGACTTTGGAGAAAATTAGAACTTGATTCGAGATGAAGGAATTAGACCATAACTCTTTAACCAAAACAGGAAAAGTAGGACCTTTGAGAATATTGAAATACTTTTCCTAACCTTGATAATTCAACGTATTATAGAGGTCAAAACCATGAGTAGCAAGATTTTCAAAGTCTACGATCATTTCAGAGATAACATAAAGCTGATCAATTGGAACCAACAATGCTATGATAGGATCACCGTTTTCTTGCGGTTGTTGTTGTTGTTATAGAAGAGATCGTTGATCATTTTACAAGGATAAAGTCATTTTCAGTGAAGAGAAAACAAGAATGAATGGTTTTATGGTTTGTGAAAGATAGGGCGTAAAAGGTGACAGTGTAGGGAATAAGTAGTGAAAGTGTGTGTGATGAGATAAGTGGGTTTTTAAAAGTAGCTTTACTAATGATTACTAAACCTAGAATAGTGAAACCGATATGACAAGGGAAAAGCATAAGGATTTATTAATGTAATCTCAAGATAATCTCATTACCCAATACCTTGCATTAAATGTTAGGCGTGGTTCAAAATAGACAGTTGTCTTTTATTGAATCACTAACCTTTCACTTTTTTGACAACATATTTAATGTAGTAATCTCTGCAGTAACCAATAGATAAAGATGTTCTTAAGATAATATTCTTAAAATGATACTTCTTATATATATAAGATCTTCATTGGTTTGAAGTACCATATCCCATAAGTTTGTACAAAGAATGTTACATAGCTTAGAAGTCCATACGATAAACAGAAAGAATAAAGAGCCAAGAGTAATTATTTATTTAGACATGCTAGAACCAATTTATTAGAAGGTGTGGATCTTCTTCTATGATTTATCATCTTCTGATTGAGTGTCTTATGACTCTTTGACTTCTTGCTCTTATGTAGTAGCTTCATTACTTTCTGCATCTGAATAGGTAATCTTCAGATCTGCAAACAGTTTAATTTGCTTTGACTCTTCAAGGTCAGAATTATCATTAAATATAACATGGATTAATTCTTCAACACTAATACTTATATTTTTGTATACTCTGTAGCCTTTTGAGTGTTCAGAATCTCTTAACATGGTACAACCTTGAGTTTTTAGAATCAAGCTTGTTAAGATTCTCTTTTTTGTTTAAGACAGAAGAGCTTAAGAAAATGAGAGTAAGAAATTTGAGGCTTCTTGTTCTTCCACAATTTATAGGGAGTCTTTTTGAAGAGATTGTGTTCTGAATGAAATGCAGAAAGACACTTATCCTTAAATTTATGAGACTTTTACTCATGTCCAATTGTTCTGGAGCCCATGATCCTCCCTTCTGATCACCTCCATTTCCATAACACCTCTAGCCTTAAGTTCCAGGCTTTGGAACATATGCCTTCTTTCCTCCATGTGTTGCAAGCAACCAGAGTTCAGGAACCATAACAGATGTTTCAACTGCTCTGCTAAGAATATATACAACATATATTATTTGTTTCTTGGGTACCCATAATTTTTTTGGTCCTCTCTTGTTAGTTCCCCCAGAGTTTTTAATAACTTTGGATTTAGAAACAGAATAATCATATTTGCAGGAATTGAACCAAGATGATTAAGCCAAAGGTTTTTCCTTAGGTTCATAAACAAATTTCTATTTTTCTTTTCCATTATCATTAGGCACAAACCCAATAGAGACAAAACGGGAGTGAGGAGCATTAGGTTTGTCTTCCTTATCAGAATTAGATTTGTCATAGGAGTTATAACCAATACCATTGGTTCCATTTATGCTCACACCGTAGATCACAAAAGCAAATATTCTTCTCCCTATGCTTCTGGCTAATAATTTATGGAAGGATTTGTCACATTTCATGATGACATCATCAGTACTCTTAGAAGCTTCTGGAAGAGTTCTCGTGCCTTTGAGGGAATACTTCACGTCTTGGAGAAAGAAATTTTCTTCATTTTAAATGAAGAGATATTCCTTCCGCTTGCTGTTTTCAGGAGATGTGGATTCATGGGACCTTTTAAGTTCCTTGAATTCAATCTTGTGTAACTCATGTTTTTCCAGAATTTCAAGTAAAGAGAAAGTTAATTCAGAATGAGTGAGATCATAAAATACCTCTTTGGAGAATACCTCTTTTGTGTCTGATTCTGATTCTGCTTATTTTCTAAATGGGTCCTTTCAACAGACGTTCCAACTTGAGCCATCAACACCATGTTAGCATGTTCTTCTTCTTAGTCGTCTTTTGAAGAGTCAGAATCATCCCAGGTTGCCATCGACACTTTCTTCTTTATCTTACGACCTTTATTCTTGGACTTGTCCTTTTGCAGTCCAGGATAATCATTCCTATAATGTTCTGTCTTGTTGCATTCATAACAAGTGACTTCTTTGCTACTAGACTTCCTCTGATCAGATGTAGACTCAAAGCGACCATCTGTCCTTCTAGTACTTCTGAACCTGTTGCCATGATTTCTCTTCTAGAGATGGTTTACCCTTCTAGATAATAGAGATAACTCGTCTCCATCTTCACCAGAATCTTCTTCTAAATCCTCAATCTCTTCCGATTGAAGAGCTTTGTACTTCTCAGATATTCTAACAGACTTGAGCGCAACAAAATTGCTTCTCTTCTGAGGTTCATCCTATTCTAGCTCAATCTCATGACTTCAAAGAGAACTCACTAGTTCTTCTAGAGAAGTGTTGTTGAGATCCTTTGCGAGCTTGAGTAGAGTTACCATAGGCCTCCATTTAGATGACAAGCTTCTGATAATCTTCTTCACGTGATCTGATGTAGAGTAAACTTTGTTTAGAACTCTCATTCCTGCAACTAAGGTTTGAAACCTTGAAAACACCGTCTCAACTGTTTCATCATCCTCCATCTTGAAGGCTTCATACTTCTGAATCAATGCCAAAGCCTTGGTTTCCTTGACTTGATCATTTACTTCATGAGTCATTTTGAGAGAGTCAAATATAGACTTGGTTGTGTCTCTATTTGTGATCTTCTCATACTCAGTGTAAGAAATAGCATTCAGCAACATGGTTCTTGCTTTATGATGATTCTTACAATTCTTCTTTTGTTGATCAGTCATAGCTTTCATTTCAAGCTGCTTTCCATTAGCATATGTGTGATGTTCGTTGCCATCAACTAACATATCTCAAAGATCAACATCATGACCTAGAAAGAAACTTTCTAGTCTGTCTATCCAGTACTCAAACTTTTCACCATAAAAACAAGAGGTTTAGCACTGTAGTTATATTTATCAGAAATTGGAGCTAGTGTTAGTGGAGTGGGATCAACCATAGTGTTTCTAGAAACTCGTCTAGATATTTATCTGGCATAGTTAAGTGTTTGATAGAAATCAATAACAGAATCAGAGCTTTGTTGTCAATTAAAGGTGCAAGATACACAAGAAAGGGGGTTTTGATTGGGTTGCACCAAATATAATATTTTTGGAACTTAACCATAAAGATAACTAGTGAATAAAAATAGATGAACACAATTATTTTTATCCTGGTTCAGTGTTAACTAAGTTACTCTAGTCCACCCCACAAGGTGATTTGCCTTATACACAAGGAATTAATCCTCTATAATTAACCAGATTACAAACAACCACAATAAGTCATATCAGCCCTATTGGAACCCCCAATAAGTCTGTTGTTCCTTATTACAAACCACTATGACGGCAACTGAAGTCTTCTTGAGAATCCAGAATACACATAGTCTATCAAGGAACCTATCCACAACAATTGATTACAAAGATCTATATACAAAGATGCTTATATATAAGAAGACTACACAATGTTTAAGTACAAAAACACAAAAGTGTTGATAGCAAGATACGAACAAAAGCGCCTTGCTTATTTACAAAACTATACAAATAGTTTCTCTATAGAGTTTTTGTGTAGTGGTTTGGTATAGTTTTGTAGAACTGGTTCGTCGATTTCAAATTCTTCAAAGTACTTCTTTAATAGCTGAAAAATAGATTTGTTAGAGGGTAGAATAGGAAATACAAATACATTTGTATTATTTCCAACGGTCATGGTGAGACTGGTAGACAATAGTTAAAAAAGGCATGTCATTGTGCTACTCTAGAGAGTAGGGTCACACAGTACTTTTGAACTTTTATACTCACCATCACACGTAATCATTTTGTCTTGATGTTTGTCTTCCTTGTCTTCAGAGGCTTTTGATTTGTTTGTTGATGAAACATGTTGTAGTAGGATCATAACTATATATCTTCTAGAACCTAAGTCTTTAGAACCTTACAGGGCTTGTTCAAAGAACTCTTGCCTTCTTAGTCTTCAGAAGAATGACTTCATATCTTCATAAGTTGTTCAACAACACCTTGTCTTTAGCATCTCCAGAACTTAGAATATCAAAAGTAAAGCTTTAGAAGGCCCCCAAATCCTCCTTGTACAAGTCACAATCAAAAGCTCTTTTACTAATGTTCCTTAAAACCGTTGCATAAGACACATTTCTTAATCTTGACTTAATTTGTAACACACCAAAGGTATTCTTCCAGAGTGTTGAGTTCAGAACTTGATGACATCACATGCCTTCTTACCAGAGTCAGAACCTGTATAGCAAAAGCCACACACTAGAAAGAAACTGTTAGAGTCAAGAATTGTTCTCAAAGATAGCATGTTAATTTATCATCAAAACATAATACTAGATGTAGAACCAATCTTGTTCTTACACATAACATAAGTAAAAAAACTTGTGACAATCAAATCAAAACAAATTATAAATCTCACCACAACAAAATAGTCTTTAAATCTAACATAAACGACATAAGAATCAAATCAAGCATTGTCAACCCGATGTTACATAATCAAAGAAAAGGCACCACTAGTCAAAACTATAAACTAAAGAAGTAACTCCAAGAGCCATCCTCTACTTACTTCAGCAATGTTACTCTTGAGAATACACTTCAATAATTAATTGTGAAAACAAGCGGAAGTAGATTATCACACAACAACAATATACACACATTAATCAAGTAAATATCAATATATTAAGTATTCTCATCCAATAACACATCAACAATAATCAACACAGGTGCAACACTTATGCAAATATACTCAACACCGACTAAACATGCATGTGGTACCAAATATGAACACTCAGGTCCATCTGACTCCCCAATATGCCCCCATAGGATCAGATTCCATCTTGGAACCGGAGCACACCAAAATCGCTACCATCACCATAGGTAACGCTCCATCGATTCCCACTTAAAATAACTACTCGCACCCGACCCACCACCATAGGATTGAGGTTCAGAAAAAGAACCTAAGTTATGAAAACATGAATGCAGGGAGTCTAAGCATGCAATAATAACACATACACATTGGCCCCTCTTCTGACTGCGTATACAACCGACAACATAATCATCATAAACATAACATATGTATAATTAAATATGCAACATCTTTAATAATCACCACAATTATTCATACACAACAATTCATTATCGACACATATAAGCATCTTCAAAAAATATATTATAATAACACCATTATAACAACATCATCAATATTTAATATTTACATTGTTAACTAATTATAATTAGCATTCTCAACATCATAACATCATCATAAGATAATATCAAAAAATATGAAAAATTATCATCAATTATTCATATTATTACGACACATTCAGCCCATGAAACTAATTCCAGTTTATGGTAAATTATGTTAGCTTTTCAGCGCTTCAAACGGTAACTCATTTGGGCTTACAGATCAAAAGTTATGACCAAAATCGTCAGACAATGCAATCTGATCAAAATAAAAAGTTCCCAAAAAACAATAACTCTCGTGCTACACACGACTTTCTATGCCAAGCGCAAGCACGCTAAGCACAACTTCCTGGACTGAGCGCAAGCACATTGAGCAAAACTTCATGTGCTGAGCATGACCGTGACAGACATAACACAAATTCTGCCATGGAGTTCATATATGAATGATTTCTCCACTCCTAGTACCTAAATTCGATGCAAAATATATCATACACATTATAAAATATTCATAGTCCATATTTCATCAATATTAACACAACACATCCTACAACCCTTCATATACATGTCATACCTAAACCTCCATTTATTAACAATGGTGCATATTCAACAATCATGTCAAAACAAAATTTTACTTATAAAAGGGCATACAAATTTTATCAAACCATCATCACATAATAACAATTATAACATTAATTTTTCAGAATTAGGAATTAGAATACCCAATTCTAAGGAGGTTAAGGGTCCCTCCATTTATCCCTCATGCTTTAACACTTATTAGAGAAGCACATCTCCCCCTTACCTTGATTCTCCTAGCAATCAATGAAATCTCTCCCTTGAAGCTCTTCTTCTCCTATATCTAGACTCTTTCCTCTTTTCCAATTCTCCAAACGCTTTCACGTACTGATACTCCCTTCATATCCTCCATATTTTCCTTAATTCCAACCTTGCCCTCAATTTCCTGACACATCTTATTTTACTATTATTTTATTATTATGATATATTTACTTAATTAAATTAAATAAACTCTTATCATTTAACTATCAAAATACTTCTAATTAATTTTAATTTATTCCAACTAGCTTCTATTCAAATTGATTATTTAACTACCACAATCCACCAATCAAATGAAATACACAAAATCATAACTAATTCATAAATAAATCGATTAAAATAAACTATTTAAAAATGGGGTGTCACATTCTGTCTTTGGCCAAGTAAGATCCTTTTTGACCTGAAGCACAATTCAAAGCATGGCCACATCTAGCCGATTTAATGCCCTTCGTATGTAAGTATAATTTGAAATACTACTTCGATCAACGAAACCCATGCCTTATCCACGTTGTTAGTTCTCTATTTTTAGGATTGACATTAATTTTAGTAAAACAAATATAGCAGCAATATGTTGAATAGGATGTGATTACTTTCTATGAAGAACAGGTTGAGCAAGAAGTCCTGTTTTATGTTGAGATATGTTGAGATGATAAATTATCATCATATGGAGCAACATGTCGGATAAGACGTCCTATGCAGGATCATTTATCATCGCGCCTGTGCTGGGCTGGATAGTTGGATCAGTTCAAGATTTAACAGATGAAAAATATTCTGGGAATATTATGCTATCCTATGTGGCGTTGTTTTATAGGTCTTGAAGATTCAAGTCAAAATCAAGAATAATATTGAATTTCTAATTATGGAGATAAATTAGGAAATATTTGCTTGAAGACCTATTTTGTAGCAGAGGTTTCTGCTGATTTGTAGCAACTAATATACTATGATTTGAAGCCCATATCTAGTTGGGAAAAAGGTTATAAACAAAAGTGTTTGTAACCTAGAAGTGTATAGGTATAATATGTAGATCATTAGGGCTTTGTCTTTGTGCCACTCTCTAGGAGATTTGGTATGTATTCTCCTCGAAGCTTTGAAGAAAGAGTGAGTATTGTTCTTGGAGGAATCTTGGAAGTAACTCCAAGGTTTTTTCTTAGTCAAGAGTCTTGGCTAGGTATTTTATGGAAGTGTGTCTTATAATTTTTGCATCATGGAAGTGTGTCTTCCTCTGTTGATCCAATCGCTGTCTGTGATTGATGAGGGAGTTGAGAAGGGCCTCATATCTAGGTGAATCTTTGGTAGAAAGTTAGCACGGGTAATGATTAAGTGAGAAGTTGTAAATGGGGGAGTTTAGCTTCAAATCTGATACTATTATAGTGGACTTTATCCCTGGCTTGGTATGCCCCCAGAGTAGGAGAGTTGCTCCGAACTGGGTTAACAATTCTGGTGTGTTGTTTATGTTTTGTAGTACTGTTATGTATGTTTATACCTTGTCTGTTTGTTTTGTTTAGATGAGATGTCTCGACATGTCATAAGACATATGAATTCTGATATACCAGAATTTCAATTGGTATCAGAGCATGCATCATGTTCTATTTTTGGGTGAGATCCTGGGAAGATACTTTCTGGTCATGGGCAAGGAAAGAGGTATCTACTGAAAAGTTGTTTGAAATTGGATAGTTCGTATTGTTGTTTGAATGATACCTTGAAATGGAGGATGGACTATTCGTGACAGGTTGTGTATTGGTCCTGTCTATTGTTATCAGACCAGTAGCTTTAGTGGTGAGTTGTTGTGTTGGGTTTGATTTATTTTCAAGCCTGTTATTTTGTTTGCACGTGGATTGTGGTGGTTGTGTGAAATGGTTTTATGTTGTTCCTAAATAATGTTGAAGAGCTTGTATGTTTTTTATTCCGCTGCATGGTATCTGATGTAACCTTAATTATTTTTGCATGTTTATAAAATGATAAGTGCTAAAAATACGTTAAATTCATAACCAATTATTGACTTCTTCTGCAAGTAATCAATACAAAAATTCTCTAATTTATTAGAAAAATATGATAATATACCTGTATGAAATTGTTAACTGTGTATTTATAAAAGACAAGCAAAAAGGAAAAAAATAATACCAAAATCATGCAAACACACATCATTCAAGCATCAAGACTCTCTTATCCAGGGACCATACCTCGATAAGCAAGAAATAGGCAGTAAATGGCCAAGTAATCCTCATCCATTCACCAAAACTTGTTACTAGGAGCGCTAAGCAAGATATTATGTTGAACTAGGGTTTTGGTTCATCTCAAGTTATTTCTTCACCAATGTGCATCTCAAAGTTATGATTAGGGTTTCATGTCAAGGTTATCTTGGTCATACTTCTTTCCATATTTCCATATTCATCTTCAAGGATTCTTCAAGGAATTACTATTGTGTTAAGGGCATCAATTGTGGAAGGACTTCATCAAAGTCAAAGGGCTTGTTAATCAATTTGAAAAGTGTAAGTCATGGATGAGGTTGTGAATTAATTATAATCAAGGTCTTATTGTCTCTTCAACTACTTGTTGCTTCAATTACAGGTTAACTTGGATTTATGGATTCAATTGAGGATAAAGTTCATTAATCAAGCATTGCATGTATTGGATTCATGGAATACAAATATTGATGCTATAGTACACATAGGCTATGGTGCATGTTTTGTTTTCATGATGTTAAGAATTAATTCAAGCAAGATTGGAAAGTCTATTCATAAGGATTGCTTGGAATTTAAGTTACAAGTTACAGATGCATGCATCATCATTTCAAGGCATAGTTTGCAAGCAAGATTCAAATTCAAACATATAAGTCCAAAATCATTCATCAATTTCAAATATCATCATTATTCAAGTTTACAAGTATCCAAATCATGTGTCATTACATTTTTGAAACATAAATCATAACTTATTCAATTACATTCATTACCATTTAAACATACACCAAGTCTAATCCATACAAACATTTGCTAAGCCTTAAGACGTATCTTTTCTACACATTCAAAATAGCTCCAAAACAAACTTGAAGTCATACCATGAACCAATTTGCAACAAAAACTGTCCACACATAAACCTACCAAAGCAGTTCAGAAAGCTTTCACCAATCCAAGCTAAACATGAAGTAGATCCAAACATATCCAAATGCACTCCTACCACAACATCAAAACCAGTTCAAGCTAATCCAAACTGAAACAACGCAAAAACCTGCGCCTACTATTTGTACAAAACCAGTTGCGAAATGGTGAAAACAGAAAATGAAAACTGGAAGAAAAGTTTCTGCAATAAGTTGATAGTGCCAGCTCATCAAAACTAATTCATTCCATGCCATAATCCATGTAACACCCCAATTCTACCCGTCAATTAATATAAAAATTAGTTACAAAATTCCGACAACCGAATCAGGATGCTACACCTTCAGGTTAAAACAACGACATTCATTACAGATACTTAATATATTAAACTAGAATGAACCAACAACAACATAATTTAATCTTTTTAAAACCGACAACTTTCATAACTACGCATCAGAGTCAAATATTGAACTTAAAAGAATATATCATCTTTGCCCAACTAAAATAACTTCAATAACAAGTATTTAACGAACAATAACTTAAAGTTCAATCAACTGAAATAACAACAATAAAATAGCAAGTGCTCATCCCCCCCGAGTGTTACATATCAAAGCAATGACACCGATTAGAACTACTGAAGGTAAACCGCCTTCATTCTGGATTACCTGCACGTTACCAACATCGGGGTAACATTCAAACATAAGGGGTGAACTATCTAACAATATAATCAGATGTAAGATAAACATTACATTAGAATTAGTCTATGCAAAATCAACGCTTCTCCATTCATAAACCACAGAAACGACAACTAATTATAATGATTAATTCATCAACATAACAACTCAAATATGAAACATGGAATGCGACTCATTACTATGCACATGCATGTGGTACCAATGGAGCGAAACTTCCAATTTAATAATCTGCCAATAAATAGTGGCATCAATAAGGCATAAGCCTTCAACTTAATATTTTGTCAATCCAGGCCAACTTAACGATCGTCAACTTCAATTTGATATGCGATGTATGAAACAACATGATTAAATGCGACATCAACAACAATAACATATAAAAACACTGGCATAAGCCTACAACTTAATAATTACCAATCAATAGAGGCAACACAACAAAATTCATCACCTGCAACTTTAATAATTAATAATGCCAATATTATTATTAACACATTCCTACTAAAGTACTTCCCCTAAATTATTCTGCCATAAGCCTCGTTAATAGTTTTCTATTAAATTAGTGAAACTATTATTTTCCTGCTACTTAAATTACTTCTATTGCTAATATATTTCAGGTATTAATGCTTCTATTATTTACTTCTAATTTTGCAACTAAAACTATACGCATTATTAATTCTGCAATTTAATAATTGACCTTGCTAAATATCTACTGCTATTGCTTATGCTAATTTAGAATTTGATCACTTCTGTTACTAATAGATAAACTCTACTGTGATTCATTCTTTTTCCAAATCCCGCTACATACATTTACTGTAATAAAATACTAAGTAGCAGACACACATAGGAAACACATGAACGATTAAAGAAATTCTTGGCAATGGATTCATGCCCCTCGGCATGCAGGATCATGCCTCTCGGTAGAAAGGCATGGTGCCGGCCGACACCCTTCATCAACACGTATGTGCCGCTTAGCACATGTCTAGTATTACAGTTGCAGTTCTGCAACTTCGTCCAATTTTCTTGCGATCGGTAATTCCTTTCCTGCTTATAATCTCAGGCCAACTTAACCATTATACCCACATCAATATATGATAATTCCAACACTTAATTCATCGATTAAATCCCTGCAATGTTAGCACAATCATCACAGATTCCAAAAAGAATTTATCCATACAACCATCACATACAATAACAATTTCACACAACTCAATTCCCACGTAACATGCATCATAAACCCAATTATAGAGTCAAAACCACACCCTTACCTTGGATTAAAGGTTTCTCTACAATTTTTTGATCGAATCCCGCTTTTGCCTCTTTTCTTCTTTGCTCTGCAATTTCTACGTTCTTTTTCTCTTCCAACCCTTATTCCTATTCTTCTTGACAAAAACCAATTTCTATATAATTACTAAACTTAATAATAATAGTATTATTTCTATTGGGCCTAATTAGCACACCCCCACTTTACTACATACCACCATATAAAATAGGCCCAAGCGAATATTCTATTAATTCCAACATCATCAGTATTATTATTATTAATCAACTAATTAATTAATTAATAATAATCTAACAACTAATACCAAGACTCCTCAACATTTCACAACTTCAACAAATAATCCAAAATTAATTTAACTAAATAATTAATTAACTAAACGGGCGTTACAACTCTCCCCCACTTAGAATATTTTTGTCTTTGAAAATTTACCTTATACGAACAACTCAGGATAGGAGTCCCGCATCTTGCCTTCTAACTCTCAAGTCATGCTTTCCCCGGCAGCTCCTAGCCAGACTACTTTCACCAAAGTAATCTCCTTGCCTCTTATAGTCTTTATTTCACGATCTGCGATTCGTACAAGCATCGTTTCCATAGTAAGATTATCCCGTACTTGCACATCATCCATATGAATCACATGAGATGGATCTTAAATATACTTCGGGAGTTGTGACACATGAAACACATCATGCAAATTTGAAAGATTAGGAGGTAAAGCCACTCTATAAGCAACATTTTTAACTCTTTCTGAAATTTGATACGGACCAATAAAATGAGAAGTGAGCTTCTTAGACTTCCATGCTCGCCCAACACCAGTCACATGTGTAACTCTCAAAAACACATGGTCACCTGCTTGAAATTCCAAATATTTCCTTCGCTTGTCATGATAAATCTTCTGTCTACTTTGGGAAGTTTTCATCTTTTCTCGAATTAACTTCACCTTCTCAGTAGTCTCACGAACAATTTCAGGTCCAAGCACTACACTTTCTCCAGATTCATGCCAACATAAAGGAGTTCTACATCTCCGACCATACAACGCTTCAAAAGGTTCCATTCCAATACTAGAATGGTAATTGTTATTATAAGTGAACTCTATTAACGGAAGATAAGTATCCCACGAACCTCCCTGCTCAAGAACACACGCTCTCAACAAATCTTCTAACGTCTGAATAGTCCTTTTAGTTTGACCATCCATCTGAGGATGATACGCCAAACTCAACCTCAACTTAGAACCCAACGCCTCTTGAAAACTCTTCCAAAAATCTAAAGTAAACCTCAGATCTCTATCCGACACAATACACAAAGGAACACCATGCAGCTTCACAATTAGACTAGTGTAAATCTCCGACAACTTTGATACTGGAAAACTGATGTTAATAGGAATAAAATGAGTCGACTTCATAAGCCTATCAACATTCACCCAAATTGAATCATGTCCTCTTGAAGTGTTAGGTAACCCCGTCACAAAGTCTATCGAAATGCTATCCCATTTCCATTCTGGAACTTCTAACGGTTGCATCAACCCTGCAGGTTTCTGATGTTCAAATTTCGACTTTTGACAAGTTAAAAATGCATAAACAAACCAAGCCACATCACTCTTCATCCCAGGCCACCAAAATAAATTCTTTAAATCTTGATACATTTTTGTAGCTCCCAAATGAATGCTCAACTTGCTTCTATGACTTTCCTCGAGAATCATCCTCTTCATCTCTGCATCATCAAGAATACAAATTCGATTACTGAATCTTAACACACCTTGCACATCTAACTTAAAATCATTATTCTCAGACTGATCGATTCCAACCATCGAATCTACCAGTTTTACATCCAACTTCTGAGCTTCTCTGATACTGTCCAGAAATTCATTATTAATCTTCATCATACCCAACATAACACTCCGTGGTGTCACTTTGCAAACTAAGCTCATATCTCTGAACTTTTCAATTAATTCCAACTCTTTAACCATTATTGCAGACATATGCAAAGTCTTTTGACTTAACGCATCAGCCGCTACATTCACTTTTCCTGGATGATAATTCAAACTGAAATCATAATCCTTTAACAACTCCAACCATCTTCGTTGTCTCATATTCAACTCCTTCTGGTCAAATAAATACTTCAAACTCTTCTGGTCACTAAATACTTCAAATCTAGAACCATAGAGATAACGCCTCCAAATCTTCAACACAAAAACAACTGCAACAAGCTCTAAATCATGCGTAGGATAATTCTTTTCATGAGTCCTCAACTGCCTTGACGCATAAGCAACTACCTTTTCATTCTGCATAAGCACACCTCCTAAACCCATCTTAGAAGCATCACAATATACCACAAAAGGTTCTCCTGGGTTAGGTAACGTCAAAATTGGAGCCGCCGTCAATCTCTTCTTCAATTCTGAAAAACTTTCTTCACATTGAAATCCCCATACAAAAGCTCTACCTTTACAAGTCAACTTAGTTAATGGAAGTTCCAACTTAGAAAAACCTTCGATGAATCTTCAATAATAACAGCTAATCCCAAAAAGATTCTAATCTCGGTAGCCGACTTTGGAGTTTTCCATTGCAACACAACATATACTTTAGATGGATCTACAATAATGCCACTACCTGAGATCACATGAACAAGAAAACTAACCTCCTTTAACCAAAATTCACACTTATTCATCTTTGCATACAACTTCTTCTCTTTCAAAACTTGCAGTACTATTCTTAGGTGTTATGCATGCGCTTCTTCCGATTTAGAGTAAATCAAAATGTCATCAATGAACACCACTACAAACCAGTCCAAATAAGTATGAAAGATACAATTCATGTATTCCATAAATACTCCCAGCGCATTAGTAACATCGAAAGGCATCACTGAATACTCATAATATCCATACCGTATTTTGAAAGTCGTCTTCTGGATATCTTCATCCTTCACTTTAATCTGATGATAACCCGAACTCAAATCAATCTTGCTAAACACTTGAGCACCCACCAATTGATCCATCAAGTCATCTATTCTTGGAAGTGGATACTTGTTCTTAATCGCCACATTATTCAATTATCTATAATCACCACAAAGTCTCATACTTTCATCTTTCTTCTTTACTAGCAACGGTGGAACTCCCCACGGCGATACACTTGGTCTCACAAACTTCTTATCAAGTAACTCTTCCAATTACTTATTTAATTCTGACAATTCAGATGTAGACATCCTGTATGGTGCCATAGAAACAGGTCTGGTACCAGGTACAAGATCAATAGCAAACTCGACTTCTCTCTGGCGGTACATCAGGAATTTCATCAAGGAAAACTTTAGGAAATTCATGCACCACTTGTAGTTTCACAATTACAGGTTGATTCTCGATATATAGCGAGCCATCAACGAGAACATCTGAGTCTCTTCTTGCATAAATTACTTCAGCTGTCTAGTAGACACCATACCAGCTTCTTCCTCTTCTTCAAGAGTAGAGAACCTCACAGACTTGCTATAACAATTAATATGAACATATTTATACTCTAACCAGTTCATACCTAAGATCACATCTATCCCTCTTAAAGGAAAACAAACTAAATCAATGACAAAATCTATGTCGAATATCGACAAAGGACACATTAAACACATAAGAGAAGTAGTCACCAATCCCTTAGCTAGAGTATTGACGACCATCTATCCATTCATGAAAGACAACAGAAGACTCAATCTTTCAGCACAATCGACATCAATAAATCAATGAGTAGCACCAGTATCAATAATAGTAATTAAAGGAGTACTATTAATGAAACATGTACCTCTGATGAGTCTGTCCTCATTAGCTGTTTGATTCTTAGCCATCGCGAACACTTTACCGCTGGTTTGCACCTTCTTTGGTTTCTGACACTGACTACCAATGTGTCCCTCTTCACCATAATTAAAAAAATCATCTCTTTATGCTTGCACTCAGATACAACATGTCCAGTCTTACCACAACAGAAACACCTCTTTACCTCAGAAGTACACACATTGCTCTTATGCCCAGGGTTTCCACATTTGAAACAAACCACACCAGCAGGAGCATCTCCCCCACTAGTCCTCTGGCCCTGAGAAACTTTTTGTTTACCTTTACCAGTTGGGGAATCATACGGCTTACCACGATTCTGTTGGTGATTACCCCTCTTCTCATTGATAATCTTATAGTTAGCATTATTATCCTCTTTATAGATCCTGCAACTATCAACCAAATCAACAAAGACACAAATCTTCTGGTATCCAACTGCCTTCTTCATCTCTGGATGCAACCCATTCTCAAACTTGATGCACTTCAAAAACTCAACATTTTCCTAACTATAGTGCGGATAAAACTTAGCCAACTCTGCAAACTTTGCAGCATATTCAACAACCGACATACTCCTTTGCTTCAGCTCAAGAAACTCAATTTCCTTCTTACCACGAACATCTTCAGGGAAATACTTCCTCAGAAATCCCCTATGAAACACAGCCCAAGTGACATTCTCACCTGGAACTTCCAATCTCTGACAAGTCTCTAGGCACCAGTAATCAGCTTCGACTGCTAGCATATGAGTGTCATATCGAACCTTCTACGCTGGAATGCAGTCCATCACATGAAAGATTCTTTCAATCTCTTTCAACCAATCCAACACCCGTCAGGATTATACTTACCCTTGAAGGTATATGGATTATCCCTCTGGAAGGTCACCAAACTACGAGATCCAGCATTCCCATCAGTGTTCGGCTGATTCTCCATAGCATGCATTATCGCTTCCAAAGCAGCAGCAAGTGCAACATCATTCCTTTCAACCATCTCAACTTATCACTACAACATAAACAAAAGTTAGAACTCAAGGTGACAATACTCGATTGTTAGACAAAACTACGACTCGATAACTTAGTCGAATAAACCGACTTGCTCTTATAACACTAATGTAACACCCTAATTCTACCCGACAATTAATATAAAAATCAAAGTTACAAAATTCTGACAACCGAATCAGGATGCTACACCTTCATCTTAAAACAACGACATTCATTACAGATACATAACACATTAAACTGGAATGAACCAACAACAACATAATTTAATCTTTTAAAAATCAATAACTTTCATAACTACGCAACAGAGTCAAATATTCAACTTAAAAGAATATATCATATTTGTCCAACTGAAATAACTTCAATAACAAGTATTTAACGAACAACAACTTAAAGTTCAATCAACTAAAATAATAACTAAAACAACAAACGCTCATCCCCCCGAGTGTTACATATCAGAGCAATGACACCGACTCGAAATACTAAAGGTAATCCGCCTTCATTCTAGATTACCTGCACATTACCAACATCGGGCTAACATTCAAAGAAAAGGGGTGAGATATCGAACAATATAATCAGATGTATGATAAATATTACATTAGAATTAGTCTATGAAAAATCACCGCTCCTCCATTCATAAACCACATAAATCACAACTAATTATAATGATTAATTCATCAACACAACAAATCAAATATGCAACGTGGAATGCGACTCATTACTATGCACATGCATGTGGTACCAATGGAGAAAAACTCCCAACTTAATAATCTGCCAATAAATAGAGGCACCAACAAGGCATAAGCCTTCAACTTAATATTTTGCCATTCCAGGCCAACTTAATGAGCACCAGCTCAAACTTGATATGTGATGTATGCGACAACATGATTAAATGTGACATCAACAGCAACAACATATAACAACACTGGCATAAGCCTACAAATTAATAATTTCCAATCAATAGAGGAAACACAACAAAATTCATCACCTGCAACTTTAATAATTAATAATGCCAATATTATTATTAACACGTTCCTACTAAAGTACTTCACCTAAATTATTCTGTCATAAGCCTAGTTAATAGTTTTCTGTTAAATTAGTGAAACTATTATTTTCCAGCTACTTAAATTACTTATACTGCTAATATATTTCAAGTACTAATGCTTTTATTATTTACTGCTAATTTTGCAACTAAAACTATACCAATTATTAATTCTGAAATTTAATAATTGACCTTGCTAAATATCTACTGCTATTGCTTATGCTAATTTACAATTTCATCACTTCTGTTACTAATAGATAAACTATACTGTGATTCATTCTTTTTCCAAATCCTACTACATACATTTATTGTAATAAAATACTAAGTAGCAGACACACACATGAAACACATGAACAATTAAAGAAATTCTGGGCAATGGATTCATGCCCCTCGACATGCAGTATCGGGCCCCTCGGCACAAAGGTATGGTGCCGGTCGACACCCTTCATCAACACGCATGTGTCGCTCGACACATGTCCAGTTTTATAGTTGCAATTCTGCAACTTCGTCCAATTTTCTTGTGACCGATAATTCCTTTCCTGCTCATAATCTCAAGCCAACTTAACAATTATACCCATATCAATATATGATAATTCCGACACTTAATTCATCGATTGAATCACTACAACGTTAACACAATCATCACAAATGGCAAACAACAATTTATCCATACAACCATCACATACAATAACAATTTCACACAAACCAATTCCCATATAACATGCATTATAAACCGAATTATAGAGTCAGAACCCCACCCTTACTTTGGATTGAAGGTTGCTCTATAATTTTTCGATCGAATCCCGCTTTTTCCTCTTTTCTTCTTTGCTCTGCAACTTCTACATTCTTTTTCTCTTCTAACCCTTATTCCTCTTCTTCTTGACAAAAACCTATTTCTCTATTATTACTAAACTTAATAATAATAGTATTATTTCTATTGGGCTCAATTAGCACACCCTCACTTTACTACATACCACCACATAAAATAGGCCCACGCGAATATTCTATTAATTCCAACATCGTCAATATTATTATTATTATTAATCAACTAATTAATTAATTAATAATAATCTAACAACTAATACCAAGACTCCTCAACATTTCACAACTTCAACAAATAATCCAAAAGTAATTTAACTAAATAATTAATTAACTCAACGGGCGTTACAATCCAAGCCAAAACACCTTGAATCCATACCTAAAACTAGCTTAATCTAAGCCTCGTTCCAGACCTCACCTCATTCCAAAACTAACTATTATATAAAGCTCTTCCCTCTATTTTTCTCATTTCAGATCCAGATTTTCCAAAGTTCTCTCAAGATCTCTCAACTTTGAATCCAATCTTCCAATAGTTTTCTTCAAAATTTCTTGATCTCTTCTTCATCTACACATCACACTAAAGCTATGGAAAAAGTTCTCATGATCTAAATGCTCTAAATCTCTCTGTTCTCTACAAAATTTCTCACGAATAAGATGTTGTTAAGTTGAAGTTTGAAAAAGAATTCAAGAACAATTAAAGAAGCATTCGCATACTTGAAGTATTCTTGAAGCTTTTTTGATCATTTTCTAACCTCCTTCTTCACCTTTGAAGGCGCATCAAACATTCTCCGATAGGTAACACTAAGGCATTTCAAACTTCATAATTTTTACATCGTTTTTATTAGTTCTTGATACAAATATGTTGTTGAGAATTACAAGTGCTGAAGCCATAACTTGTTATGCATTGATTGTTGATCTACGTGATCTAATTTTAAACCTAAATACCTAGGGTTTCTGCGTAATTTCATGATTATTTGCGTTTGAGTAAGATTTGGACTAAGTGAGTATGATTTTTTGAGTCTACGATAAAAAACGAAGGAAATGATGTACTCATTTTGGATTTTTGGTGAAGAAACCACCATCGTCATGCCTTATAGCGTGCCGACATAGTGGTGGAAAAAAAATGAAGAAGAAGATAGAACTGGCGCGAACGGTTTGAATATTTGAATTGTTTTTATTCAAAACACATCGTGTTACTTTGCCTTTCATTTATTTTTTATTTTTTAATAATAATTGAAATTAAATAAAAAAATCAAATTGGATTGTGTTGTTGTTGGACTGCACTTTGCTTGGGCCTTGCATGCAATTACTCACATGCACCCCCATTCCAGCAAATCACACTTGTTTTTGCTGAAATGGAGCCTTGAGACCAAAAAAGTGCCTCTGGATCAAATTGTTTGGGCCTGACGCTGTTTTGCTTCATTATACACCCAGATTTGGTATGCACCCCCTGCTTTGACATTTTTGTTTTATTTTCTTATTTTCATTTATTGGTTTTTATTTTTTAATATTTTTAATATTTGAAAATGATAAAAAAATATTAAAAATTACATGATATTTTTTAGGACTTTATTTTTAGCATTTTATTTTGATCCTTGTGCTATTATTTTATCCATTTTGTGTTGGGTATGACATGTTTGCTTGATGTATGAAATAATTGTTTCTTGATGATTGATGTTGTGCTTGCTTACTTGTTTCACATGCTTCCTTAGGGATGCTTTAATTCAATTTTATCTGTTATTTCTATGAAATCATGATTGGCATACATTTTAGTAAAACCAACTTGGCAGCAACATGTTGAAAAGATGTCCCAACTTGCAGTTTTCAACATTTCGAATAAGATGTCCCAACCAGGAGGACATTGTGTCTGTAGTAGGTGAAAGTTATGTTTCAGCTGATATCTTAGTTACTGAATATTCAGGGAATATTTAGTTAGCTTATGTGGTGTCCAAGATTGACTAACCAGAGATTCTATGTTGGTTTTCGAAGATATACAAAGTTTCTAAATTGGAGACATTTTAGGAAACTAATGATTGAAGTCTTATTTTATTGGAGAAGATTTTGAAGAGTTTGTGCAGCCTCACTGCTATGATTTTGAAGTCCAACATAGTCCAGAATAATATTATATATAGACTAGTGTATACCTAGTTTTAGGTGGAACTTACATGTGTTTTTGTTAGGGTTTTAGAATCCTTATTTGTGAGCCTCTCTAATATCATCTTGATAGAAGAGTAAGACTGTTTTGGGTTATAAGTTCTTTCAAGCATCCATAAGCTTTTAAGCATTGGATGTTTGTATGTTAGACACTCATAAGATTTTAAGCATTGAATATTTGTGTGTCAGTTCTCATAAGCTTTTAAGCATTGAGGATTGTGTGTCTTGAAAGAGGGACTTCCTATCTTTGTTCTCTATTGTGTTTAGAATTGATCCAATCACTGAGTGTTATTAAAGAAGGATTTGAGGAGGGCCTTATTCCTAGGTGTGTCTTAGGTAGAAGTTAAGCAAAGGATAGTGATTAAGTGTGTAGAGTATAAACTGGTATGTTTGTTGTGTTGTCTACAGATTGATAATATCTAGTTAATTTCATCCCTAGCTTGGTAGTCCCCAAATTATGAGAGTTGCTCCAAACTTGGTAAACATATTTGTGTGTTATTTACGTTCAACACTGTTTGTTTTGTTTGTATATCCTATTGTTTCATGTTGAAGTCAGATCTAGTGAGATTCAGGGAAATTACTTTCTGGTGCAATTGATAAGGATGGTTGAGCTGTTATTAAAATACCGATTCTGGATTGTACCAACTAGGGAAGTTGGAAACCTCGTAAGGAAACCTTCATAAAATGCTCTGGAAACAAGGCTTAGAGAAACATTGTAAAAGGATGGGATCCACTAAAGGTTATAGATGCAGATGGAAATGTTACTGATATGTTGAAGCCCGAAGAAGACTGGAATGATGCTGATGAGTTATCAGCCCAAGGAAACTCCAAAGCATTGAATGCTATATTCAATGGAGTTGATAAAAATGTTTTCAAGCTGATAAAGAATTGTAAGCATGCTAAAGCTGCTTGGGAGACCATAAGGAAAGTTATTGAAGGAAATTCTAAGGTAAGGTTGGCAAAAGTTCAACTTCTCTCCACCAAATTTGAGAACTTGAAGATGAAGGAGGATGAAAATATTCAAGACTTTCACATGGTAGTTCTAGACGTTGCTAATGACTCAGAAGACGTGGGAGAGAAGATATCAGAGGATAAGGTGACCAGGAAGATGCTCAGATATCTTCCAAAGAGGTTAAACATGAAGGTGATTGACATTGAAGAACCCCATTATATAAGCACTATGACTGTGGATGAACTTGTAAGCTCCCTTAAGACCTTTGAATCTACTATGAATGAAAGGTCTGAAAAGAAGAAGAGTATATCCTTTGCTTCTAGTATTGAAGACTCAGAGAATAGTGGTGAGTTAAACTTAGAAGGAGTATCTGAGGACCTTGTGTTACTAGGAAGACAATTGAACAAAGTGTTGAGAAAGTCCGGGTAAAATGCCAAGAACATGTCATTCGACATCATCAAAAATCAGGACCTAGGAGGAAAGTCCAGGATTGAAGAAAAGAAAAACCAGGTAAAAGGAGTTCAGTGCTATGATGTGAGTGATTTGGACACATAAAATCCAAGTGTGCCACTTATCTCAAGAAGCAGAAGAAAGGTTTATCTGTGTCATGGTCAGAGGAAGACTCTGAAAGTGATCATGAAGAGGAATTTGTCAAACAAGTGAATACATTGACTGGAGTTTATGATTCTAATGAAGAATTAGACGATGAAGAAGTAAGGAACTCGCTGCCTCATACATGGAGTTGTGTATCAAAAGTGAAGAAGTATGTCAACAAGGAGAAGAGCAAAAGAGAGTCATTGCTCAACTACAAGCCGAGGAAGTAAAACATTTATCCATTATTTCTGATCTGAAGAAGGAAGTTGTATTACTAAATTTAAAACTGGATAATATGACTTAATTTGTAAGAATGTTAAATAATGGTTCTGATGCTCTAGATGAGATTCTTGAAGCTGGGATGAATGCTGGTAATGTTAGAGGTCTTGGTTATGAGAGTTAAGGTGTGAAGAACAAAGAAGAAAAGGATGAAGTAAAATTTGTACTCCCAATGAAGGACCAAGATCAGAAGATGTTAGATCTCATGCCCCAACATCAACATAGACATCACACAAGGTACAAGGGAGGCAGGAATCAGAGATGGAAATGTTCTCATTGTAGAAAGGTTGGTCACTTGAAACCTTACTGCTACAAGTTATATGATTATCCCAAATCTGTACCATAATAACGAAGAAGACAGTGTGTGAATAAAAAAAAGGTGGATTCCTAAAAATGGTATGTCTAAGGAAGTAACTCATAACACTCTCAAAGTTACATGCTGGCGAAGCATGGTATTTTGACCTTAGATGTTCTAGACACATGACAAGTGTCAAGAAATTATTAATGGGAATCAAAACATCTTCCACTAAAACTGTGACTTATGGAGATGGATCAAAAGGTAAAGTAATGGGTGTTAGAAAGCTAGAGTATGCAGGATAGCCTATGTAACACCCCATTTCTACCCAACGAATTATATAAAATCAGAGTTTCAAAATTTCCAATGAATAAATGAGATGCTACACATTCGTCTTATAACAACGATGTTTAATCGCATTTAAAACATATACATAACACTTAAAACTCCGATGAACTAACAATAACATAACTTAGTATTTTAAAACCAACAACTTTCATAACTACGCGGCAAAATCATAATATCCAACTTAAAAGGACATAACATCTTGTCCAATTGGAAACAACTTTTAGAAACAATAAGGTACTTAGTAAATAAATTTAAAATTCAGAAACGAAAGTAAAAACATCAATAAAGCAAGAAGCGTTCATCCCTCCGAGTGTTACGTATCAGAGCAATGACACCAACTCGAATTATTGAAGGTAAATCGCCTTCACTCTAGATTACCTGCATATTACCAACATCGGGATAACATTCAAACAAAAGGGATGAGATATCTAACAATATAATTGAACGTATGATAAACATTATATTAGAATCAGTTCATGCAAAATCACCACTTCAAAACTTATAAACAACAACAATCACAACCAAATATCAACAAAATATAATGATTAATTCATCAACACAACAACTCAAATATGCAACGTGGAATGCGACTTATTACTATGCACATGCATGTGGTACCAATGGAGAAAAACTCTCAACTTAGAAATCTGCCAATAAATAGAGGCATCAACAAGGCATAAGCGTTCAACTTTATATTTTCCAATCCAGGCGAACTTAACGAGCATCAGCTCCAACATGATATGCTATGTATGCGGCCACTTTATGAAACACAGCTAAAACATCAGTAACATATAACAACATTGGCATAAGCCTATAACTTAATAATTGCCTATCAATAGAGGCAACACAATAAAACTCATCACCTGCAACTTCAACAATTAATAACAACAACACAACAAATTACACATGGCAATACTGTTATTAACACGGTCCTGCTAAATTACTTCTACTAAATTATTCTGCTGGTAAGCCTTATTAATAGTTTTCTGCTAAATTAATGAAGCTATTATTTTCCTGCTACCTAAATTATCTCTACTACTACTATATTTTAGTTACTCATGTTTCTGTTATTTACTACTAGCTCTGCAACTAAAACCATACCAGTTACTAACTCTGTAAATTAATGATTATCTCTGCTATTGTTTTAACTCTGCCATGATCTAACTCTGCAATTTGTTAAATCTATATACTAATAATTATTCCTCTGATATAACTATGCTACTCTGTAATTAATGAAATTATACTAACAATTATTCTCTTCTGATCCTTAAGCCAAAACCATTATAAAGTCATTACTCAATTTGCACGCAAGAAACAGAGAATGAAGAAAAAAGAATAAAGGACATCACTTGTGCCCCTCGGCACACCCTTCATCCAAGCCATGCCGCTCGACATGCCTTATTGCCGCTCACCACACACCAATTTGTGTCGTTCGACACAACCATTCTGCCCCTCGGCACAACCTTTTTTATGCGGATTTCTAAAACCCCACGCAGACTTTGTTAATCTGTCTAAATTTTCCACAGTTCTTTCGATTTTCAGTCTTTACTCGACTATCCATTCTAGACCAACAAAATATATAATCACAACAACATAACAACTAATTTCACAACATGGTAATAATCAGATATGAAAGCAACAGGGATTCAGTATATTCAACAACCAAAATTACATGCCGTAGAAATTTATACAAACCCAAGCCCTACATAATGTTCATCATAAACCCCAATTATAGAGTCGGAACCCCACCCTTACCTTGGATTAAAGGTCGTTCTATAATTTTCTGATCGAACCTAGCTTTGCCTCTTTTCCTATTCCTCTTCTCTGTAACTTCTCACGTACTGCACTAAGACTTTTTCTTCACCTTTTAATTAACATAATTTCTATTTAACTTAATCTAATAATATTATTATTCTATTGGGATCAACAATATACCCCCACTTTACTACTTCCAACCAATAACATAAACCCAACACAATTATTATTATTAATTAACTAATTAATTAATAATAGTCTAACAACTTATACCAACAATTCTCAACATCTCAAAACTTTTCAACAAATAATCCAAACATAATTTAATTAAATAATTAATTAAATTAACGGGCGTTACAATCTCCCCCACTTAGAATATTTTCATCCTCGAAAATTTACCTCATTCAAACAACTCAGGATAGGAATCCCACATCTTGCTTTCCAACTCCCACGTCATGCTTTCTCCGGTAGCTCCTAGTCAGACTACTTTCACCAGAGCAATCTCCTTTCCTCTTAGAGTCTTCATTTCATGATCCGCAATTCGTACATGCATTGCCTCCATAGTAAGATTATCCCGTACTTGAACATCATCCATATGAATCACATGAGATGGATCTGAAATAGACTTCCAGAGTTGTGACACATGAAACACATCATGCAAATTCAAAAGATTAGGCGGTAAAGCCACTCTATAAGCAACATTTCCAACTCTGTCTAAAATCTAATACGGACCAATAAAACAAGCAGTGAGCTTCTTAGACTTCAATGCTCGCCCAACATCGGTCACATGTGTAACTCTCAAAAACACATGGTCACCTGCTTGAAATTCTAAATCTTTCCTTTGTCTGTCATGATAACTCTTCTGTCTACTTTGGGAAGCTTTCATCTTATCTCGAATTAACTTCACCTTCTTGGTAGTCTCTGAACAACTTCAAGTCCAAGCACTACACTTTCCCCAGATTCATGCCCACATAAAGGAGTTCTACATCTCCGACCATACAACGCTTCAAAAGGTGCCATTCCAATACTAGAATGGTAACTGTTATTATAAGTGAACTCGATTAATGGAAGATAAGTATCCCATGAACCTCCCTGCTCAAGAAAACATGCTCTCATCAAGTCTTCCAACGACTGAATAGTCCTTTCAGTTTGACCATCCGTCTGAGGATGATACGCTAAACTCAACCTCAACTTAGAACCCAACGCCTCTTGCAAACTCTTCCAAAAATAAAAAGTAAACCTCAGATCTCTATCCGACACAATACACAAAGTAATACCATGTAGATTTACAATTACACAAGTGTAAATCTCCGCCAACTTTGATATTGGAAAAGTGATGTTAATAGGGATAAAATGAGCCTACTTTGTAAGCATATCAACAATCACCTAAATTGAATCATGTCCTCTTGGCGTATTAGGTAATCCTGTTACAAAGTCCATCAAAATGCTATCCCATTTCCATTATGGACCTTCTAACGGTTGCATCAACCCTGCAGGCTTCTGATGTTCAACTTTCGACTTCTGACAAGTTAAAAATGCATACACAAACCGAGCCACATCACTCTTCATTCTAGGCCACCAAAACAAATTCTTCAAATCCTGATACATCTTTGTAGCTCACGGATAAATGCTTAACTTACTTCTATGACTTTCCTCAAAGATCACTTTCTTCATCTCCGCATCATTAGGAATACAAATTCGATTATGAAATCTCAACACAGCTTACGCATCTAACTTGAAATTACTATTCTCAGACTGATTGATCTCAACCATTAAATCTACCAACTTCGCATCTAACTTCTAAGCGTCTATGATATTATATAGAAAATCATTATTAATCTTCAACATCCCTAACATAACACTTTACGGTGTCACCTCGCAAACTAAGCTCATATCTCTGAACTGTTCCATTAATTCCAACTCTTTAACCATCAACGGTGACATATGTAAAGTCTTTCAACTTAACGCATCAACCACCACATTTGCTTTTCCTGGATGATAATTCAAACCAAAATCATAATCCTTTAACAACTCCAACCATCTTTGTTGTCTCATATTCAATTCTTTATGATTAAATAAATACTTTAAACTCTTATGGTCACTAAATACATCAAATCTAGAACCATAAAGATAATGCCTCCAAATCTTCAACATAAAAACAACTGCAGCAAGATCTAAATCATGCGTAGGATAGTTCTTTTCATGAGTCCTCAACCTCCTTGACGCATAAGAAAATACCTTTTCATTATGCATAATCACACCTTCTAAAGCATCACAATATACCACAAAAGGTTCTCATGGATTAGGTAATGTCAAAATCGGAGCCGACGTGAATCTCTTCTTCAATTTTGTAAAACTTTCTTCACATTGAACGTCCCATACAAAAGCTCTACCTTTACAAATCAACTTAGTCAACGGAACTCCCAACTTAGAAAAACCTTCGATAAAACTTCTACAATAACCAGCTAATCCTAAAATGCTTCTAATCTCGATAGCCGACTTCAGATTTTCCCATTGCAACACTACATCTACCTTAGATGGATCTACAACAATGCCACTACCTGAGATCACATGACCAAGAAAACTAATCTCCTTTAACCAAAAATCACACTTAGACAACTTTGCATATAACTTCTTCTCTTTCAAGACTTGCAATACTATTCTTAGGTGTTCTGCATGCTCTTCTTCCGATTTAGAGTAAATAAAAATGTCATCAATGAACACCACTACAAATCGATCCAAATAAGTATGAAGGATACAATTCATGTACTCCATGAATACTCCCGGCGCATTGGTAACACTGAAAGGCATCACTGAATACTCATAATGTCCATAACGTATTCTGAAGGCCGTCTTCTGGATATCTTCATCCCCCACTTTAATCTTATGGTAGCTGGACCTCAAATCAATCTTACTAAACACACGAGCATCCACCAATTGATCCATCAATTCATCTATCATCGGAAGTCGATACTTGTTCTTAATTGTCACTTTATTAAATTGTCTATAATCAACATAAAGCCTCATGCTTCCATATTTTTTCTTTACTAGCAACACTGGAGCTCACCACGGTGATACACTTGGTCTTACAAATTTCTTCTCAAGTAACTCCTCCAATTGCTTCTTTAGTTCTGAAAATTCTGATGCAAACATCTGGTATGGTGCCATAGAAACAGGTCTGGTACAAGGTACAAGATCAATAGCAAATTCAACTTCTCTCTCTAGCGGTACATCAGGAATTTCATCAGGGAAAACTTTAAGAAATTCACGCACCACTTGCAATTCCTTAATTATATCTTGATTCTCGACAGATAGCGACACCATCAACGAGAACATCTGAGCCTCTTCTTGCATAAATTGCTTCAACTGTCTAGCAGACAATAGATCAGCTTCCTTCTCTTCAGGAGTAAAAAACCTCGCAGACTTGTTATAACAGTTAATATGAACATAGTTATGCTCTAACCATTTCGTATCTAAAATCACATCCAACCCACTTAAAGGCAAACAAACTAGATCAACAGCAAAGTCTCTATTGAAGATCGACAAAGGACACTTCAAACACACAAAAGAAGTAGTCACCGACCCCTTGGTTGGAGTGTCGACGACCATCTCTCAATTCAAAGAAGACAACATAAGACCCAATCTTTCAACACAATCAGCAGCAATAAAGCAATGAGTAGAACCAGTATCAATAATAGTAATTAAGTGAGTACTATTAAAGAAACATGTACCTCTGATGAGTCTGTCCTTATTAGCCATCTGATTCTCAGCCTAACCGAACACTATTCCACTGGTCTGCACCTTCTTTGGTTTCTGACACTGACTACCAATGAGTCCTTCTTCACCATAGTTGAAAAAAATCATCTCCTTATGCTTGCACTCAGATATAGCATGTCCAGTCTTACTACAACGGAAACACCTCTTCACCTCAGCAGTACACACATTTCTCTTATGACCAGGTTTTCCACATTTGAAACAAACCACACCAGCAAGAGGATCTCCCCCACTAGTTCTTTGACCCTGAGAAACTTTCTGTTTACCCTTACTAGCTGGGGCATGGTAAGGCTTACCACGGTTCTGTTGGTGCTTACCCCTCTTCTCATTAAAAATCTTATAGTGAGCATTATTATATTCTTCGTAGATCTTACAACTATCAATCAAATCAGCAAAGACACAAATCTTCTGGTATCCATCTGCCTTCTTGATCTCCGGGCGCAACCCCTTCTCAAACTTGATGCACTTTGAAAACTCAGCATTTGCCTCGCTATAGTGCGGATAAAACTTAGCCAACTCAGCAAACTTTGCAGCATATTCAACAACAAACATACTCCCTTGCTTCAGCTCAAGAAATTCAATTTCCTTCTTACCAAGAATATCTTCAGGGAAATACTTCCTCAGAAACTCTCTACGAAACACACCCCAAGTGATATATTCACCTGCAGCTTCCAACTTCTGACACGTTTCTAGCCACCGGTCATCAACTTCGACTGCTAGCATATGAGTTCCATATCTAACCTTCTGCACTGGGGTGCAGTCCATCACACTGAAGATTCTCTCAATCTCTTTCAACCAATCCAATGCTCTGTCAGGATCATACTTACCTTGAAGGTAGGCAGATTCTCCCTATGGAAGGTCGCCAAACTACGAGATTCAGCATTCTCGTAAGTGTTCGGCTGATTCTCCATAACATGCGTCATAACTTCTAAAGTAGCAACAAGTGCAACGTCATTCCTTCCAGCCATCTAAACTTATCACTACAACACAAACAATGGTTATAACTCAAGTTAACAATACTCAATTGTTAGACAACTATGACTCGACAACTTGGTCGGATGGACCGACTTGCTATGATACCACTAATGTAACACCCCATTTCTACCCAACAAATTATATAAAATTAGAGTTTCAAAATTTCTAACGAATAAATGAGATGCTACACATTCGGCTTATAAAAACGACATTTAATCGAATTTAAAACAGATAAATAACACTTAAAACTCGAATGAACTAACAACAATATAACTTAGTCTTTTAAAACCAACAACTTTCATAACTATGCAGCGAAATCATAATATCCAACCTAAAAGAACATAACATCTTGTCCAACAGGAAACAACTTTTAGAAACAACAAGGTACTTAGTAAATCAATTTAAAATTCAGCAACAGAAGTAAAAATAACAATAAAGCAATAAGTGTTCATTCTCCCGAGTGTTACGTATCAGAGCTATGGCACATACTCGAATTACTAAAGGTAAACCGCCTTCACTCTGGATTACCTGCACGTTACCAACATCTGGGTAACATTCAAAAAGAAGGGGTGAGATATCTAACAATATAATTGAACGTATGATAAACATTATATTAGAATCAGTTCATGTAAAATCACCGCTTTACAACTTATAAACAACAATAATCACAGCAAAATATCAACAAAATATAATGATTAATTCATCAACACAACAACTCAAATATGCAATGTGGAATGCGACTTGTTACTATGCACATGCATGTGGTACCAATGGAGCAAAATTCCCAACTTAGAAATCTACCAATAAATAGAGGCATCAACAAGGCATAAGCCTTTAACTTTATATTTGCCAATCCAGGCCAACTTAACGAGCATCAACTCCAACATGATATGCTATGTATGCGACCATTTTATGAAACATAGCTAAAACATCAGTAATATATAACAAAATTGGCATAAGCCTACAACTTAATATTCCAATCAATAGAGGCAACACAACAAAACTCATCACCTGCAACTTCAACAATTAATAACAACAAAACAACAACTTACACTTGCCAATACTGTTATGAACACGGTCCTACTAAAATACTTCTACTAAATTATTCTGCTGATAAGCCTTATTAATAGTTTTTTGCTAAACTAATGAAGCTATTATTTTCCTGCTACCTAAATTATCTCTACTGCTACTATATTTTAGTTACTCATGTTTATGTTATTTACTACTAGCTTTGCAACTAAAACCATATCAATTACTAACTCTGTAACTTAATAATTATCTCTGCTATTATTTTAACTCTGCCATGATCTAACTCTTCAATTTGTTAAATCTATATACTAACAATTATTCCCCTGATATAACTATGCTACTTTGTAATTAATGAAATTATACTAACAATTGTTCTCTTCTGATCCTTAAGCCAAAACCATTATAAAGTCATTACTCAATTTGCACGCAAGAAACAGAGAAAGAAAAAAAGAGAATAAAGGACATCACTTGTGCCCCTCGGCACACCATGTGCCCCTCGACACACCTTTAATCCCAGCCATGCCGCTCAGCATGCCTTCCTGCCGCTCGCCACACACCAATTTGTGTCGTTCGGCACAACCATTTTGCCCTTCTGCACAACCTATTTTATGAATATTTCCAAAACCCAACGCAGACTTTGTCAATATGTCTAAATTTTCCAGAGTTCTTTCGGTTTTCAGTCTTTACTCGACTATCCATTCCAGACCAACACAATATATAATCACAACAACATAACAACTAATTTCACAACATGGTAATAATCAGATATGGAAGCAACATGGATTAAGTATATTCAACAACCAAAATTACACACCTTAGAAATATATACAAACCCAATCCCTACATAATGTTCATCATAAACCCCAATTATAGAGTCGGAACCCCACCCTTACCTTGGATTGAAGGTCTCTCTACAATTTTTTGATAGAATCTAGACTTTCCTCTTTTCCTATTTGTTGTACCCCAAAATTTTCCCTCTCACTTATCAAGAATTTGCTCACAAGATCTCCTTAGCTCAAGACTGCACTGGGGTTTGATCAGCTCAAGACACCTCCTTAAGCATTGATGACCAAAATTAGGGTTTGAGTTTGCACAAGGATTTTTTAACTTCCAATGCCCCATATGGTTTTCATGGATAATTTGGTCCCCCAATATCACTCATGTCAAGTTTCAAGTTTTGAATCACAGTTTTGCTCAATCAATTGAGTAGTTGACCTAAAAATCAGTTGCATTGGAAAAAAAGTCAACCATGGCCAATTTATTGTCAAACTTCATAATTTTTGATCCACATCAACATTTTAAACTCATATGTATCATTTGATCAAGTTTGGGCCATAATTCCTCAAGAAATTTGATCAAATCTCCAAAAGGGCAAAATGGTCAAAATTAGGGTTTTGATTGGGAAATGGTAATTTCTGATTTTTGACCTAGCAAATGATCAACTGGTTTAAGGAATGATCTCAAGAGTCCAATATAATCATTTTTACCTAATAACATGGCTCAAAACATTACTCAAGTTCAAAGGATTGACAAATGAATTTTCAGTCAACTGATCAAAAGTTAACTGTATACTGAAAAGTCAAACTTTGACTTTTTGGTCAAAATCAAATGTCAAAGATCACAATTCATCAAAACATGTCAAAATATGAAACTTATTCATAAAGAAATCAAAAAGTCAAGATTTCATTTTGAAAAGTCAAAATTTCTAAACTTAGAAATTTTTCTAAGTGTTGGAAATTTCATGTTTTTTACAACTTTGAGCAAAATTTTCACCATGATGCAAAGTGATTCAAGAGAAACTTTCAACATGAAAGTTGTATACATCCATGAAATCTACAACTTTTCTTCACACAACTTCTTCCAAAAGTTCTTGGATCTCAAGTTATAATTTTAAGAACATGTGATCATGAAACAAAACACTTAGTGAAATTTTGCCCTAGTTTGGTCAGGATTTTGACCCAAATTCACGGCACTTTTTCATATAGTTCCAAGGGGAATCTTAAAAATAAATTCAAAGATGGATTTTATATCACATTTCAAGCTTTCCAAAATGTTCAATAACTCTTTGAGATCATTTTTGAGTAGGGAGAATCGAAGAGATGAAGTTAGGGTTTTATCACTTGAATTACAAGTCATTTTGTGATGAACCAAATTCAAAATTCAAACTATGCTGCATAAACTCTACTTTTCAGATCTCAAACTTGTTAGGAATTACATAATTAATGGCTTTCACAACTGTTAGAGGTCTCATTTCAAGCATTCAATGCACGGACATGTTTTATATCCATTTTTGGAAGAAAGTGTACATTGCCATTTTGATAAAGTGCTTTTTTGCACAAAACTTGTTCTTGAGCCTTGCACTTGTTCTCTTCTGATCATACAAGTCCTATAAATCATAAGAAATAGTTTAGACACTTACAATCACTCAGCCCATGCTTGTACTACACATTGAAACTTGGTTTCCCTTTTTTCTTGAAAATCAAGTAACCTAGCCAAAAGCTTGTAACTTGTACTTCTGACTTGCCAATGCACTCCAATCCTTTTGCTTATAGATACACAAAATATTTTCATCAAGGACACTAACGCCTTAAGCCCTAAAGAGACCTAGAGCTCAGAATCACATCTCATACCTCCATTTTCACATAAACTGACCAAAAACTTGAAACTCATAACTCCCCCGTGCGTTTTCAAGCCTTATGGTTCCTAAAGCTTCTAAACATCATTTAGAATTGATCCCACACTCTGTTACAGAATTGTAACACCATTAACACCATCATACATTTTCAAAAACAGAGATTTTCACTTGGACTTCTCCAGAACTCCTTAAGTACTTTCAGCTCAAGCTAAGCATTCCATTAGCTTCCTGGGAACTTGAGGAAGCTAACCCAACCATTGGAACTCCTTAAAAGCCGCTCAAACTTCAAACCCGATACCCTCTTGCAAGGTAAGTTTTCTAACTTTGTTTTTCATACAGGAATCATCAATGATTTATTTGTGAACAAAACATGAAGATATCATTGCCCTAAAGCTAACCATGTCCATAGTTTCCATTAATTTTTCCTGAGCTTAGAGAATTTTAAGATTGAACTTTCTGAGATTTTTAGGGTTCAGATTAAGGCCATTAAAATTCATGTTTATCTTTGAGATATAGTTTTAATGCTATAAATTTCTGAAATCGTGAGGAAATTTGCTACAAGTTTCATGTTTACAGTTTTCATTTTTGTTGAGAAATGAACAAGTTACAGTTGGTCTGGCTGGAGGTTGAAGATGAAGTGTAAATATGGGTGCGTTTTGTATCATATATTTTTTATTTTGCTTATATTAACGGATGTATAGCCACCCCAATGGTAGAAGCGCGCGCCTGTAACCTTTGGGACTTGGGTTCGAGCCCCAGTGGTACCCTTTTGTTTTTCTTTACATTTTTTGCATTCTGACTTTTTTTGGACAAGGCGCTTGGGCCTCTTTTGGGTTTTGTAATTTTTTTTCTTACCACTAACCCCCTTGCAGGCTATCAACACTCCTGGCCCAATTTTTATTTTCTTTTCTTATTTTCATTTTAATTATTTTCTTAATTATTTTTTCTAATACTAAAAAATCATAAAAAATACAAAAAATATTAGATTTATATTTTAATTTAGTTTATTTATTTTTCTCACAAAAAAATATTTTATTTAACCATACTATATTTATTTTACTAATTATTCTTGTAAATTTAATTAAAACTAGGTTATTATTTATTTTCTTGTACGCCAATTTAAATATATTATTTTAAAATATAAAAAGACCAAAAATATTTTATAATGCTATAATTATTTTCAAAACCAAAATACCAAAAATACTTCTCTTAAACTTGATTTCTCTTTAATCAATTAGTAGATTTAGGGTTTTTATTTAAAATCTTTTCTTAGTAAATTTAGGTTTTATTTTAATTATTTATTTTCTTTTAGTTAATTAGGTTAAATCAAAATCCCTTTTCTCTAAAAAATCCAAACAAAAATATCCATTTTCTTTACATTTGCATTCTTGCATATTTATTCATCTTGTACATTATTTACTTCAATTTTTGTACTAATTCAATATGGTTGTAAAAGATTAAATATGTTTATTTTCTTGCAATCCTCATTTACAATTTGTACACCCCCTCCCAAAGTATTTTAATAGCGTAGTAACTTTAAATTCCACAATTTATCCCATTATATATAACATGCTAGTAATTAGGGTTTTTATGGAAAGACTAAAACCAATACTTAGAAAACACTAATTCAAGACAAAATCAAGCATGAAAACAATACCCTTACACACAAGTTCCCCCTAGGGTAAATCCATTTGGTTGCCATTACAAAATGACCATATTACGCATGTGAGGCATCTTAGCAAAAACAAAGCAAAATATAAGATCATAGTCCCTCGATGACGCTATCTAAGTTGCCTTTCAAATGATCTTAGTCCCTAAAAGAGAATGCTAAGATACCTTGCAACATTGCTAATCATGGTTATACGATGACCCACCCCCGTCCCGTTTACATCCAAAGATAGGGTTACTTACCAAATCAATGGTAAGATAACAATATAAAAGGAAAATGGAAATGAACATGAAAGACTTTTGAGTAGGTAGAACGCTCCTAATTACTTGCTCAAATTCAAACAAAACATCCTTTCTATTTTTTAAAACAAACACCTACACTTTCAAAAATGTTACAAACTTGAAAACATTTTCAAAAGATCAAACATCTTTGTATACATTCTTACGAACGAGAATCATTACAAAGTTTGCCTAAACAATGGCATCTTTACAAAATACTTTCAAAAACCACAGAAAGCATAATTTCAAACAAAAGCAAGTGATCTAGCAAGTAACTAAGAGCCCATGGAAAACCATGGATGAAAAGGGTGCTAATACCTTCCCTTTTCATAATCTACCCCCCGAACTCAAGAAATAATCTCAAAGGTCTTTCCAGTGCTTTTTCACCTTTCCTTTTGGATAAAAGAAAAGTCGGTGGTGACTCTTGCTAACCGCAACATTTGCAATCAAACAAAAAACCTTCAAGCCAGTTCTCCCACCGTATCACACTATTCCTCTTCTCTGTAACTTCTCACGTACTGCACCAAGACTTTTTATTCACCTTTTAATTAACTTAATTTCTATTTAACTTAATCTAATAATATTATTATTCTATTGGGCTCAACAATATACCCCCACTTTACTACTTCCAACCAATAACATAAGTTCAACACAATTATTATTATTAATCAAATAATTATTAATAATAGTCTAACAACTTATACCAACAATTCTCAACATCTCACAACTTTTTAACAAATAATCTAAACATAATTTAATTAAATAATTAATTAAATTAACGGGCGTTACAGCCTAGCCTTGATGATGTGATGTTTGTTGAAGGATTATATGTTAACCTTATAGGAATAAGTCAACTATGTGATCAAGTTCTCAAAGTTAACTTTACTCAATTTGAGTGCCTGATTACAAATGATAAGAATGAAGTGATTATGAAGGGAACCATATCAAAATACAACTGCTACCTATGGAGTTCTTCAAAAACAAAATGTCTCTCAACATGCTTAATGTCAAAAGATGGTGAAGTCAACTTATGGTATCAAATGCTTAATCATCTACATCTAAAAGGTATGAAGAAGATCTTATCAAAGGAATCTATTAAGATATTCCCAAGCTAAATATTGATGAAGGGAGAATTTGCGGTTGTATTACGGTGAGAGAATTGACTTTACTGGTTTTTGCATTTTATCGCAATTGTTGCGGTTAGAAAGATTCACCACCGACATTTCTTTTATCCATTAAAGGAAAGGGTGAAAAGAACAGGAAAGACATTTTTAAAGATTTTGAGTTCGGGGGGTAGGTTATGGAAAGGGAAGGTGTTAGCACCCTTTCCATCCATAGTTATCTACGGGCTCTTAGTTGCTAGCTCATTTTGAAAATGCTTTGTGTTGTGTGTTTGAAAATATTTTTGAAAAGACGCCTTAGTGCGGCAAACTTTGTAATGTTTCTCGTTTCGGCGAGAACGTATACAAAGTGTTTTTTATCTTTGAAAATATTTAGAAAAGAGTTTGTGTATGTGTGAAAAATTGTTTTGTTTGTTTTTGTGAGCAAGCAACTATAAGCGGTCTACCTACCCGAACGGTCTTTGTTCTTTTCCTCTTTTCCTTTAGACAATGCTATCCTACTATTAGTCAGTAGGTAGCCCTATCATTGGATGTTTTGAGGGACAGGCGAGGGTCATTGTACAGTCACAAAAGCAACTCGTAAGATATTTTAGTAATTACCCTAAGGTTTTTTAGATCATATACCGAGGAAACGTTGAAAGGGTCATTGTGGGACTTATGATCTTTAAACCAAAGGGTTACCACTAAAGTATCTTATGTTCGAGAGTCGTGACTGCTCTATTCCAAAGGTAACAAGTGGAGATACATTAGAGGTGCGCGTGTGCAAGTGTGTTGTGTTTCAGTTATTTGTCTTTGAATGTTAGGTTTTCTAGCATTTGCTTTTAGTCTTATCATACAAGCCTATTAGCATTCATCTAACAGTTAATTGAATAGGTATAGAAATAAAGTGCCTAAATTTTGAATCTACGCTATTACATGGCTTTGGGATGGGGGAATTACAAACCAAAATAGGGAAATAAAAAATTCCTAATTTAAACTATTACATCCTTTTGTCAATTACATAATTCATGAAGAAAATAAACATGCGAAATTAAATAATGCGCGCGAAGGTGGAAGCGAGATCAAAACCCTAAAAACTCCTAAACATTTAAGAAAATAATTTTTGTTATTTTTGTTGTTTTTTATTGTTTGAGAAAAAAATAAATAAAGTGATTAAAAAGAAATTAAAATCTACCCATTTCTAAATTATTTAAGAAAATTAAGTTAATGATAGTAAAAAAAAAGCTAATGTTTAATTGATCTTAATTAATAAAAACTAAGTTTAACTTTTTTTTGTATTTTAATTAAGTAAAATAAATAAGTTAAATATAAATAAGAATAATAAAAAAACTTGGGCCAAATTTTGGAAGAAAAATGGGGATGCAGTTAAAAATTTGCTAGGCTCAAATGAGGCTGAGTCCAACAACTGTGTTGGATTTGGTGTGCATCATCCTTGGGGATATATGGTGGGGACACGCTCTATGAAGGCTAGATCTGCTTGTATTAGCATCTAATGGCCCAGACGTGAGGCACATGGTACGTATATGGACCTGCTTAACACCTGATCTGCAAAGAAAATGCAATAGAAAATAAAAATCAAGACATGGTGATCGAGCCCAGGCCCTCCAAACTTATACACGCGCTATTCACCACCAGGCCATCTGTTCATTCAATGTTTAAGATAACAAGATAATATTATATACAAAACTTCATTAGAAATTTTTTAAAACAAAAAAACACGCGCTAAAACATTTGAATAAGCCAATGGAGAAGTGACACGCCTGCCATCGGAGTCAAAGGAAGTCAAAGTGTCGGAGTCAAACTCTGGTCACCTTCTCCGGTTAGCCAAAAGTCCAAAAACTTGCAAAAATGTTAAATTCGTGACCAACAAAAGGCCTATCTTATGTAAAAAACCACCCCGAATTCGAATCCGGGCTTAAAACAAACAACTAGTCCCTGTATCATGCTGTTCGAACACCATTTCTGACTCGTGCCCTATGTAGCGATAGAAATTTTCAAGACTAAGCCATTGGATTGACTAGACTTTATACAAATCAAAATAAAAATCGCCACCGCACTTTATTGTTTCCAAAGGAATGGGAAAAGAGCGAATAACCCAAAAGAGGGGGAAAGATTCAAGGTAAGGGGGTTGGTTATGTAAAGGGAAGGTATTACCACCCTAAACATCTACGGTACTCCGCAGGAACCTCTTTGTAAAATCTGTATATTTTGGCTATAAAAAAGTGTTATATATAAAATGGATGGTGGAGGTGAGAAGAGAAATATTTTTTATGATTTTTGCACCCGCCGCGGTTGAGAACCTTTAGTGCCTACTTACCACCTTTCGTGCAATAGGGGATCAGGGTACACATAGTTCCTCTTTTAAAAAGTTGAAACACAAGTGTGTTGGTTAATTTTAAGAGATAAGACATCATCGTCATTGTCCATGTGGAAAACATACTTACTACCCACAATCATGAGTAAGGAGAATTTGCATCATATCAAAGTGGAGGATATGGCTTGGATCTTAAAATCAATAATGCCTCACTCAACACCCAAGTGGAAAATATCTCACTTCACTACATATTATAGAAGTATAGTTTTTTGCATCACTACAAGGATTGACAAGAGTTTAATCTTTTGAGAAAAGTTTAAAGATAAAAGCCAAAGTGGCAAGATGGTTTGGAATTAGATTGATTGACTTTTAGTCTTCTCACAAAAATATCAAGGTATTATTAAATTGATTGAAATTTATTTATGAAAAGATTTTGAAAATGCATGGACATAAGTTCAAGTTTATTATGAAAGTATTTCAAGTTTAAAAAAAAGAGTTTTCAAAAAGGAGGGAGAAGATTTTTGAAATTAAAGAAGATGGAGGGAGAAGAAGAGGCTATCCTAAAGCATAAGGTAAAATCTAAGGATAAAAACCATCTAACCAACAAGAAGCCAAAACTTGACATTATGAGCCAAGCTAGAATTCCCATTCTTTTGATTGAAACCAAGCAAGCAAAGATACTAGACCTCTTGAGCGAACCAAACTTCAAGTGTATTAAGTCTTCACAAAAATTGGGCAGAGAAACGACTGTATACGGGTGAATTCCAGATTACGAACAGAGAATGTAATCACAAAAACCTGCACACAAAAACAAACAAGCAACCCAATGTCTTGAGGTAAACCTCAAGAACTCCAGACAAAATAATCAGATAAGGTCACAAGGTCTCCAAGATAGGCCAAGGTTTCTAATCATAAGTCCAAGAAAAATTCCCATGCTCCATCATGCCAAGGATAGTAACCAAGTAGTCCAAGTGCCATTAAAAGTTTTTTAGGGTTTATGTTGATTATTAAGTATCTTAAGAAAGGAAGAGAAAAGCTTAAGTGAGCAAAGTAAAAATGGCAAGAAAATAAATGCTCAAATAAGCAAAGATGAAAATGGCATGAAATGTAAATGCTAAAAATAAATAAATAGTACATAAAGCATAAAAAAGAATAAAAGCATAAGATAAAACAAGTCAATAATTAGTGGTTAGTTGGATAACCATCTTGAAACTTGCATTTGGAACTCATTAGAGGATTGGTAGAACCAAAGCCTCAACACAACAAGTTGCATTTGCTTTTTGTCAAGTATATCATCCCTTTGGAATTCTCATAAGTACCATTTAATGATCAACGATGTTTAAGTGATCCGCGTTGACCAAAGGTGTTGTAGATCCATTAGAGGATTGGTAGAACCAAAGCCTCCACACAATGAATCTCAAGGTTATTGGATCGAAGAGATCAAATTAACATACTTGGGCTTGCAATCATAAGTTTGGGCCACAAATGATCATTTATTCGAATCGGGACAAAATTTAGCGCTATGTTAAGCAATCGTAAGTGGACTTATATAGAAGTCGCACCTATTTTAAAATTCAGAAACTATTTTTAAACTATTTAAAATTGTTCAAACAAACGTAAAATAGGTAAAAAATAGTAAACCTCAACATAAAATTCCATAAAATTTTCAGAAAGTCAAAAATATGCAAAATAATATTTTTGAATTTTTCCAGAATTAAAAAATGTCAGAAAGTATTTTTTAAGTAATTAAAAGAAAGCAAATAGTACAAAAAAATTTAAAAATACCAAATGTCAAAATAAAAATGTGAAAAAATATTCATGAAATCAGAAATAATTCAAAGTATTTTTGTGAATTTTTTCATAATCTTTGGATAAAAAATAAAAGAGTTATGAATTTTTGAAAATTTAATCAAATAAAATATAAAATCAGAAAATAAAATAAAACCAAAAAGATGTGGACCATCATATCATAGTAAAAACGCGTTAGTAAGCTAATCTAATGGACCAGACGCGCTGTACTTGATATGGACATTAGTGAAATACACATGTGATCAGAAAAAGGGCAACCAATGAAATTAAAACGTTTAGCACGCTATCATTGGCTGAGATGAGACATGTCATCTTTTTCAACCTCCAGACACCCTGCAATGGGGATATTGTGAGATCCTTCAAATGGGAAAATTAGGATCCCAGGCTAGCATCATTGAACTCGTCTCTTCAAGACGATTCTAACACAACCATCGCGCCAAATTTATGTAAGGTATGGAGAGAGATATGAATCAAAAACCCAGAAAATAGCGAGGACCTTCAATTTGAGATTTCTCTCTCAATTCTCAATGGATTTAAAAATTGTAAGCAGCATTAGAATCAGACAAAGGAGTAGAACATATTAGTGCTTGATTTGGATCCAAATGGTAGAGAATTCTACCTTTTCGAAGTTCAAGTAAGAAGCTCTGAAACTGGACTTCTAGAGCTTGAATTATGGCTCGTTTTGATTGGTTTAAGTGCTGGAGAGTTGGTATGATGTTCAAGGATGATGAATGCGCAAAGAATTTTGGAAAAGGAAGCTTAGATTTCAGAAACTGAATTCAAAAAAAGTGGGTTCGTATGAGGTTTTTACAGGGTGTTCTTGGCTTTCTAAGCTTGGGAAAATTGATGGGGGATGACCCTCTATTTATAGGGAAGTGAATGGGAATGAAAATTTGAATAAACAAGGAAGTTTGGAGGGAAATTGAGTAAGGGTCGAGCACGAGTGAAGTGTGACTTCATTTCCATCAAAACTCAGCCAAACCTTGCGTTTTGGGGTGCTAATCACTCTTGGAAAGTTTTCTAATCAAGTTTAAATCAAAAACATGCATAAATCGTGTGTTTAGAAGTCACATTATGGATTTTGAAATTCTGACTTTGTGAAAAATTTAGTCTCAAGTTACCAAATCCAAATCCATGGAATTTCCAACTCAGGGGGTCTTAGGGCATGATTCTTGATGCTTTGGAAATATGATGTTACAAGCCTTGCAATGGAAAAAGAATGGAATCAAATGGATTCCTGATATGAAAGTTACATGGAGTCAAAGTTGAAGAAAAAGAGTTGACTTTCCATACTTAGAAATATTTCAAGTTTTTCTTCAAAAGTAACCTATAATATTTTGTATCCAAACATGGTCTTCCTCTTAGATTTTGCTCTTGACCAAAAAATATGGAATGAAGTAGATCCCTTGAATGACATTTTGAAATTTGAACCACTCAAAATCTCCAAAAAATGAGTAAGTTATGACTTGTTGAAGTTAGCCAAAAATTATGAAATGACCTATAATATTTTGCATACTTAAGGCAACTTCCATCCATTTTCTCACTTTGCACATAAAATAAGACATAAATTACACATCTTTAAGATCATCATGGAAAAAGGATGGAATCAAGGTGATAAAAATTGACCAAGTTATGACCATTTGAAGTCACATATGGAAAATTGGGGATTCATCTAGATGACTTGTAATCTTTCTTCTTCACCAAGTTCCTTCCACATGAAAACTCCTTGGAACTTTTGAAGTGATTTGTTGGTAACTCTTTTAAGAGAAAGATTTATTTGGAATCACTTAAAATTACCAAAAGGTGAGCAAGATATACTCCTTTGAAGTTCAAAACCCTAGCCTATAGATCAAGAGAATGCTTTGAGGAACTTTGACAAGTTTGAACAAACTTCTTGTGCCAGTATTCTTTCTTTGTGAATAGAAGTTATTGTGGATGATGATGAGGACTCTTAGCCACCAAAACCACTTCCATATCTTGAAATTTGAGAGAAATGTGCTCTTGTGACCAATAGGAACAAGACCTTGTCCAATCATGATAACTTCTTCACTCAAGCCCTTGTACTTTTGAATCAATTTTGATAACTTTGAAATGTGATGAGCCAAAGCAACTTTGCCATGCCAATTATTCCAAAACCACTCCAATAGTGAATTTTTAAATCCTCAAGCTATGTTGACTAGGGCATGGAAATAAACTCATGAACTCATGAAGCAACTTGCTAAACCTCACAGCCTTTACCTACATTATTAACAAGTAAGGCAAACCAACATTGCATTTTATTAATAAAAGAAAAATCAAAGCAAAATATTCATGATCACAAAAGAAAACAAGTCAAGGTGCTTGGTAACTCCTCAAAAAGAGCAAAGTTAAATGATAGGGAGAAGAACCAAAAGTCATAATGTGATCTTGTTGTGATTGAAACAACATGGTATGATGAAGAGATCTTAGGGGAAAAATTGGGGTACAACAACTGCCCTTATTTAAGTTTATTCTATCCGGAGATACAAAGGTTAAAAATCTTTGTGTCGACGCGATCGAAGATACTAAAATATAAAAACAAACACTATTTTTGGCCCTAAGATGCCATGCAAATGCTTATGCATATGAATGCATATGAACAATATCAAAGAGACGCTAAGTATCACTGGGGATGCAACAAAATAAAGAAACCAAGCAGCGACTCCACCAGGGAAATAAATCACTGGTGGACCAAAAGAATTGAATCAGAGAGGAAGATAACAAGCATCAACGTTCACTGCTGATGGTCTACCAACTTTCACTGAATGTAGAAAGAGAAAATATCATATCATCGCCGTTCACCGACGATAAACTATCAATGTTCACTGAAGATAGAAAAAAGATAATAAACATCGACGTTCACTGCCGATGGTCTACCAACGTTCACTGAAGGTAGAAAGAGAAAATATCATATCACAGCCGTTCACTGACGATAAACTATCAACGTTCACTGAAGTTAGCAAAAAGATTATAAACATCGACGTTCACTGCCGATGTCCTACCAACGTTCACTGGAGGTAGAAAGAGAAAATATATCATATCACCTCCATTCACTGACGATGAACTATCAACGTTCACTGAATATAGCAAAAAGATAATAAACATCGACGTTCACTGCCGATGTCCTACCAACGTTCACTGGAGGTAGAAAGAGAAAATATATCATATCATCACCGTTCACTGAAGATAAACTATCAACGTTCACTGAAGATAGAAAAAAGATAATAAACATCGACGTTCACTGCCGATGTCCTACCAACGTTCACTGGAGGTAGAAAGAGAAAATATATCATATCATCGCCGTTCACTGACGATAAACTATCAACGTTCACTGAAGATAGAAAAAAGATAACAAATACCGACGTTCACTGCCGATGGTCTACCAATGTTCACTGAAGGTAGAAAGAGAAAATATCATATCACCGCCGTTCACTGACGATAAACTATCAACGTTCACTGAAGATAGAAAAAAGATAACAAACACCGACGTTCACTGTCGATGGTCTACCAACGTTTACTGAAGGTAGAAAGAGAAAATATCATATCACCGTCGTTCACTGATGATGAATTATCAACGTTCACTGAAGATAGCAAAAAGATAATAAACATCGACGTTCACCGCTGATGTCCTACCAACGTTCACTGAAGGTAGAAAGAGAAAATATAATATCACCAATGTTCACTGACGATGAACTATCAATGTTCACTGAAGATAGCAAAAAGATAATAAACATCGACATTCAGTGCTGATGTCCTACCAACGTTCACTGGAGGTAGAAAGAGAAAATATATCATATCACCGCCGTTCACTGACGATGAACTATCAACGTTCACTGAAGATAGCAAAAATATAATAAACATCGACGTTCACTGCCGATGTCCTACCAACGTTCACTGAAGCTAGAAAGAGAAAATATCATATCACCGCCATTCACTGACGATGAAATACCAACGTTCACTGAAGGTAGAAAGAAAATATATCATGTTTTCCAAAAATTCTGGTGTTTCACCCAGAACGGGTCTCAACTTCTTCTTTAACTAAGGAAATCTTCCTGGAAAGGATCAAACATAAACTGTCTCAAATAAAGAGACTTGTTACTTGTTGTCATGGAGAATTGCAAAAAGAAATGACTTATGGGGATAGAAATATGACTTCCCGGGGAAATGCCACGATATTCCTGCTGAGGAGATAAAGTCTTCTCGTACAAAATAAATGCACGAACTAAAACTCAAAGTTTTCAAAAATCCAAAGTAAATAATATTGTCACGCAACCACAGATCCAAATCAGAAATAAACTGGAGCAAGACAGCCAACGAAGATACATCCTTTGAGAAATAAACTCAAGAGGGAAAACCAAATCCACCTAAGCAAGGAACGCTGCAGGAAGGTCAGAACACAATGTCAATGAGCAATGATTTGTCAATTTTAGCCATGCATGACGTATGTAGGAATGTATGAGTGCTATCATGCGTATGCTGGTAAAACAGATACACAATCAGTAGGAACAAACAAACAAAACTGCCTCAGGCACTAGAAACACTTGGCTAAACTTCAACCAGAAAGATTATTCCAAGAAAGGTTAAGGCCAACTGCGGAAACCAAACCTATTGGCTGCCTTTAACTTTACTAAAGAGAAACATAATTCAGAGGTAGACAAATTAAACAGATACCGGGATAGAACATCCTTCTTCCGACTTCATCGGAGAAACCAGTTTTTCTTCAAAAGTAACACACCTACTGGAGATTGCAAGACCAACCTCAAATAAAGCATACTGACGCCGAAAAAAACAGACCTCACTGGGGAATTCAAGCCTACCTCCCTGGAGAAAGATGTGGATTGAAACTTTACATCATGAACACTTATTCCAACAAAAGATGCCCTGGGATATCCTTCCCGGGGAATAAAAAAGTCATCAATATAGAAAGAGGTAAAACCCATGGGGATTTTAAATCCAACCCAAAACTTGGTGGGTGAAAACCCAAAGGTTGATAATCATTTTAAAACTTCTCAGAAAAGATACTGCCCTGGTCTAGTTGCCTGGGAAATAAATACCAAAAATATAGCCAATACTGCAGAAAGAGCGACATCTCAGCACACCAAGGGAATAAAACCTTTCATCATATGAGGGAAGACTTTGCTGGGGAATCTGGGACATAGGCTTATGGCCATGTAAACCCAAAATCAAAAGTGAACCAAGACTTGACTGGAGACAATGGGATCACGAACCCAATTATGCACCTTACACTGATTGGTATCGTCTTTAACTATCTGAGAAACATACAAAGATCGTGCACATACCAGCAAAATGACCTAAGAGAACCTTCAAGAAGGAAGTAAATCTTCTCAAAACAACCGGAGTTTGTTCATTCCTGGGATCAACATTTTTTGTTGTCATTGTGTCATCACAAATCTCAAAGTAAATTGAATTGTAAAAATATCTCCTTTTTTTTGAAAAGTCAATTTTGCTTTTTAATCTTTTTGCTTTGAAAGTTATTATCAGTAATAAATGGAGTCTTTGCAAGCTAAATAAAATAAGAACACAAAGAATTGGGTAAAAGCTCGAATTTCATTAATAGAATGGTAGTCTGCGAATGGCGAGACTCCATGGATGATTACAAAGTTTAGAAAATGGTAATACGTAATGGAAAAGATACATTGAGATACAATGACCACTATCCCCCCTAGCAACTTTTGAAATCCTGAGCAGCAGCTTTTGTTGAAGTATGGTGAGGATCCGAGAAGATTGTTGCTTCAACGATCAAGTCTTGTCTGACGTAGTTACTTGCCAAGAAAAATCCCTAACTTTTTCCTAAGCTTCCCTTGCGGGTTTTCAACTTAGCAGGAAATTTATTCTGTTTATGTCTCTAATTTTTGCCTAGAGCGCCCTTTCAGGTTTTCGGCCTACCGAGATGCTCCTTTTTGCCTAAGCCGCCCTTTCGAGTTTTCAACTTAGAGAGCTGTTCTTTTATTTCTTTAGGCGAAGTATTTCTTGACTGTGTCAGCATTCATGGGACGTGGGAACTCCTCGCCATCCATAGTTTCAAGAATTAATGCACCACCAGAGAAGGCTTCCTTGATAACATACGGGCCTTCAAAATTGGGAGTCCACTTGCCCCTAGAATCAGTGTTGAAAGACATGATCTTCCTGAGCACGAGGTCGCCTTCTCTGAATTCACGAGGTTTGACCTTTTTATCAAATGCTTTCTTCATTCTTCTCTGATATAACTGCCCAGGACATAAAGCTGTCATTCTCTTTTCTTCGATCAAATTCAATTGGTCAAATCTGTTCTGGACCCATTCAACCTCTGTCAATTTGGTTTCTATTATCACACACAACGAGGGAATCTCTACCTCGATAGGGAGTACAACTTCCATTCCATACACCAGGGAGAACGAAGTTGCTTCTGTTAAAGTGCGAACATATGTTCGATATCTATGCAGAGCAAAAGGGAGCATTTCATGACAATCCTTATAAGTAACAACCATTTTCTGGATAATTTTCTTGATATTCTTATTAGAAGCTTCAACAACCGCATTCATCTTTGGCCTGTATAGAGACGAATTGTGATGGACAATTTTGAATTCTTCACACAGTTCTGTCATCAACTTGTTGTTCAAATTCGAGCCATTGTCGGTGATGATTCTGCTCGGCACACCATACCGGCATATAAGATTATTTTTGATGAAACACACAACCACCTGTTTGGTAACATTGGCATATGAAGCAGCCTCTACCCATTTGGTGAAGTAATCAATTGCTACCAAGATAAAATGGTGCCCATTCGAAGCTTTGGGTTCTATCATCCCGATCATGTCTATACCCCACATAGAGAAAGGCCATGGGGAGGAAATCACATTGAGAGGTGTCGGAGGCACAAGGACCTTATCTGCATAAACCTGGCATTTATGGCACTTCTTTGCAAATTTGTAACAATCATATTCCATTGTCAATCAATAATAACCTTCCCTTAGCATCTTTTTAGCCATCGAATGTCCATTAGCATCAGTGCCAAATGAACCTTCATGAATCTCATGCATCAACATGTCTGCTTCGTGTCTATCCATGCATCTGAGCAAGACCATGCCATAATTTCTCTTGTATAACACATTTTCATTGAGGAAGAAATTACCTGCCAATCTTCTCAGTGTTTTTCTATCTTTCCTCGATGCACCAATCGAGTATTCATGAGTCTGAAGAAAATGCTTGATATCATAATACCAAGGTTTTTCATCTGCTACTTCCTCTGTCGTAAACACATGAGCGGGCCTATCTAGCCGTCGAATTGTAATTAGCGGTATATCATTCCAAGTATTCACTTGGTACATGGAAGCCAGAGTTGCCAGAGCACCCGCCATTTGATTTTCGTCTCTAGGGATGTGATGGAATTCAACTTTATTGAAGAAGGGTAATAATCTTCTAGCATAATATTTGTAAGGGATCAAGCCAGGGTGAATAGTGTCCCATTCTCCTTTAATATGATTTATTACCAAAGCTGAATCACCATACACATCTATAATTTTGATTCTGAGATCAATAGCTTCCTCAAGACCCATGATGCAAGCCTCATATTCTGCCATATTATTAGTGCAATCAAATGTTAACCTTGCAGTAAAAGGAATGTGCGATCCGTAAGGAGTGACAATCACAACACCAATTACTTTGCCATAAGCATTCACAGCTCCATCAAATACCATACTCCAACGAGATTCAGGGTCAGGGCCTTCCTCAGGCAATGGTTCATCATAATTTTTCACTTTCAGGAACATCACATCCTTATCGGGGAATTCATATTCTGCAGTCTGATGATCTTCCACCGGTTGGTGAACAAGGTATTCTGCCAACACACTATTAATAGCCTTTTGAGTACGTTACTCGATATCATATTCAGATAACAACATCTTCCAGCGGGCAATTCTCCCAGTAAGAGCATGCTTTTCAAAAATATACTTGATTGGATCCATTTTGGAGATCAACCAAGTGGTATGATTCAACATATACTGCCGCAAACGCTTTGCTGCCCAGGCCAAAGCACAACATGTTTTTTCTAGCATGGAATACCGCGACTCACAATCAGTGAACTTTTTGCTGAGATAGTAAATGGCGAACTCCTTCTTCCCTATTTCATCCTGTTGTCCCAGAATACAACCCATGGATTTATCTAAAACTGTCAGATACATAATCAACGGTCTTCCTTCTACGGGAGGGAGCAAGATAGGAGGTTCAAGCAGATATTCTTTAATACTCTAAAATGCCCTTTGGCAGTCATCTGTCCACATACAATCTTGATCTTTCTTTAACAACTTAAAGATCGGTTCACATGTTGCAGTCATGTGGGAAATAAATCTGGAAATATAATTCAAACGATCAAGGAAACCTCTAACTTTCTTTTTAGTTCTTGGTGCTGGCATTTCTTGAATTTCTTTGACCTTATCAGGGTCAACTTTAATTCCTTTCTGGCTAACAATGAAACCCAACAATTTCCCCGATCGAACACCGAAGGTGCATTTATTTGGATTCAAGCGGAGACGATACTTCCTCAAACACTGAAACAACTTCAATAAATCTTCTATATGCCCTTCTTCAGTCTGGGATTTGGCAATCATATCATCAACATATACTTCTATTTCTTTGTGCATCAGATCATGGAATAGGGTTGTCATAGACCTCTGGTACGTTGCACCAGCGTTCTTCAACCCGAAGGGCATCACTCTGTAACAGAATGTTCCCCAGGGTGTGATAAACGTTATTTTTTCCATGTCCTCTGGAGCCATTCTTATTTGATTATACCCGAAAAATCCATCCATGAACGATAATACTTTGAATTTTTCTGTGTTGTCCACTAACATATCAATGTGAGGCAAAGGAAAATCATCTTTTGGACTAGCTTTATTTAGATCTCTGTAATCTACGCACATGCGGACTTTTTCGTCTTTTTTCGGTACTGGAACAATATTAGCAATCTATTGAGGATACACTGATGTCACAAGAAAACCAGCATTAATCTGCTTTAGGACCTCCTCTTTGATCTTTACTGCCATATCTGGGCGGGTTCGTCTCAACTTTTGTTTAACCGGTGGACACTCTGGCTTCAACGGAAAACGACACTCGACAATATCTGTATCTAGACAAGGCATATCTTGATAATACCAAGAAAAAAATATCCACATACTCTTTCAACAACTCAATCAACCCGCTCTTTACCTCAGGATGTAACGATGCTCTAATCTTGACTTCCTTCGGATCCTCTTCAGAACCCAAATTAATCACTTCCAGAGGCTCCTTATATGGCTGAATGGTATTTTCCTCGTGCTCTTGCAATCGTGAGATCTCTTATGGAATCTCATCATAATCTTCTTCTTCAGCCCCAAACACAGGACATTCAAAGTTGGGAGAGGGTGCAGGGTCATTGTATTCAACGAGTTTTTTAATTAATCTGCACATATGATTTATGATTGCTTTTAGAAACTGACACATATAACAAGTGATCATGCAGATTAATTTTCAGTTATTATTTATTTTGAAAGGTTTTTTTCTTCTAATTACCATTTTCCAAGAAAAAGCAGAAAATAAAGACATAATTTTGGAAGCAAAGACAACTTTTATTAATGATCTTAAAAGTCATAGCAAATAGATAAGCCCTACAACATTAATACTTCCACCTTGGGCATAGTGAAATCTTTTCAAAAGAAAGAAACAAATTAACAAAACAAATTACTTTGAAACATCTATGCAAGAAGGAACATCAATGGTGACCCAGTTCTGAACTCTGACTCCATGCGTTACATAATTCGGTACTTCCTGCTCTGGTTCATCCTCTTCGACAACATTAATTCCAACATCAATTGGGTGGAGGTAGCCTCCGCTGTGGAAAACATCCTGATAACTGTTCACAGTAGACTTTGACTTCAAACTTTCGCCTTTTCCATTCTTCAAAGAGAAACCCAAACCAGTTCTATTTTTGTTCGCGGGTGGATCCACAAGTCGTCCCCAAACTGTATTATGACTATTGCGCACAACCTGCTGCGCGTCCTTCAGTGAAACCACATAATTATCATTTATTCTTATGTTGTCAATGGATAGGGCTTGGATCTGGGTTCCAACAACAGCCTCATCCGCTTCTACAATACTGAAAGAGGATAAATGGGATATCAACAATGCCTGTTCCCCATTTATGATCACTTCCTTCCCTTCACGCACAAACTTTAGCTTCTAATGCAGAGTTGAAGTGACAACACCTGCTTCGTGTATCCATGGCCGTCCTAGAAAACAACTATATGCGGGAATAATGTCCATAACCTGGAAGGTTATCAGGAACAAATGCGGTCCTATATGGATGGGTAAGTCCACTTCACCGATGACAGATTTCCTCGACCCATCAAATGCCTTCACAATGATGCCACTCGGGCACATAGGTGCTCCTTGATACTTTAAATTCATGAGAGTACTCCTCGGTATAACATTCAACGCGGATCCATTATCAATTAGCACATTGGATAGCAAATCATTCTTGCAGTTCATGGATATGTGGAGGGCCAGGTTATGATTCCTCCCTTTATCTTGTAACTCATCATCGCAGAAACTCAAGTTATTACATGACGTAATGTTTCCAATTACACTGCTGAATTGATCTAATGACATGTCACTTTCCACAAAAGCTTGGTCTAGTACTCTCATCAATGATTCTCTATGAGCAGAGGAATTCATCAATAAAGCTAGGATAGATATATTTGAAGGAGTCTGCAGTAGCTGATCTACAATTCTGTAGTCGCTCATCTTAATTATATTCAAAATATCATCCACTTATTTTTATAATGTAGCTCCACTAGTCTCTCCTATAGCCTTCTTAGGCTCATCATTCTCAGCAATTTTCTTTCTAGCAACAACATCTCTTCGAACAACCGGTGCAAACACACAACCGCTACGGGTCACCCTGCTATTTTCAACTATATTTCCAACATCAGGCATTGGCTGGATGGGAACTTCCACTCCATCTTTTAAGATTGTAGCATTGTATTTGTAAGGAACAACCTTATCTGATTTGTAGGGAATAGGACCTGGCAAACTAATTACCAATGGGGTAACAACTGGTTTGCTATGGTACTCCACTTCAAGATGAACGGGTGCACCAAAACAAGGCACAATGAAGTTTACCCCCTCCTCTTCAACATAATCAAACATCAAAAAGTCATTTCTGGCAAAAAAATCTTCGTCTAAAGAGAAATACTCATCCGCGGAGGTATACTCTTCCTCTGACTCTTCTTCCATTAAACAAACTTTAACCATATCAATCTCATGATAATCATCCCTATGACCTGTGATCTTGATAGTTCCACTGTCTAACAACAACTGAACACTTTCCCTCACAATTGAACATCCTCGGGGATTTCGACAGCAAACTATGCAAGACCCACATCGGTGTTTCACCTGACCAACAATACGGCAGAAGGTAGCATGCAACTGCACGAGATCCTCATTCAAATACTCCACATCAAAAATTCTGAATTCACCAGGACATCCAGAAACCATATTCACTTCCTCTTCATACTCTTCCCTAGGCCTGATTATATGGATTAAACCCTCATCCATCATCTCCTGTAAATCAGCCTTTATCTTCTCGCAACCCTGTATATCTGTACTGCAAATAGCACAACCGACGTGGTCATGTGTATAATAGCTGAATTCATAGAGGTCTGCGTGCATTTTCACCAAATCTCCTCTAACCAGATTAATGTCAAAAATCCGGAAGTCGTCTGGACAACCGGCCACCATATTTACAACATTCACTCCCCTGTGCTTGGGTAGAGGATTGTCTTTCACATTAGGTACCATGTCTTTGAAAGATAAAATTCCAGACTTCACCAACCTTTGCACTTCAGTCTTCAAAGGATAACAATTCTCAACACTATGCCCTGGTGCTCCCTGATGAAAAGCACACGTTTGGTCTGCCTTGTAATACCAAGGCAATGGTGATGGTATGGCGGGAGGTGGTCGTGTCTGGACCAACTTCTTCTTAATCAATTCCGGTAGTAGCTCTGCATAGCTCATGGGAATAGGGTCATAGTTCTCCCTTCTCTGATTATTCCCTTGGTTCCCCTGCTGGGACGATCTTTGATAAGCGACAATAGTCAGAGCGACATTCATAACAGGATTAACTGAGGCGATTTGCTGGTGACGCTGATAATTCCTTCTAGGAGCGTTTACCCTCTATTCTTGTATAACAACATTTGTATCCCCTTTTTTCTTCTTGGTAAACCCATAAGATGGCTTCTTCGCACCTCCGAATCCTTCACTCTTCGTCAAACGGCCTTCTCTTACAGCCTCTTCTAGGCGGACACCCATTCCTACCATCTCTGTAAAATCACTTGGCGCATTTGCTACCATCCTTTCGTAGTAGAAAGCACCCAACGTCTTCATAAAAATCTTAGTCATTTCTTTCTCTTCCATGGGAGGAATCACTTGGGCAGCTACTTCGCGCCATCTCTGCGCATACTTTTTGAACGATTCCCTGTCTTTCTGAACCATGGCCCTAAGTTGGTCACGGTCGGGCGCCATGTGCACATTGTACTTGTATTGTTTGATGAATGCTTCTCCCAAATCATTAAAAGTATGGATGTTGGCGATGTCCAAGCTCATATACCATTTTAGCGCTGCGCCGGTCAAACTATCCTGAAAAAAGTGAATCAGCATACGCTGATCATGAGTGTGGGTAGACATTCTCCTTACGTACATCCCAAGTGAGCACGAGGACAAGTGTTGCCCTTGTACTTCTCAAATTCCGGGACCTTGAACTTAGCAGGTATCTTAACATTCGAGACTAAACACAGCTCATTCACATTCTGCCCAAATAGCTCTTTTCCCCTAAGAGCCTTCATCTCTCTTTGCATTCTATTAATCTGCTCTTGAAAATCATCCATTCTGTCACAAAGACCCAAGTCTTCACTCAGCGGAGGGAAAGGACGACACACATCTTCATTAATAAACAGAACCAACTTCACCGAAGGAGGTGCATAAGGAACAATATGCACCACAGGAGGTGCTAGAGTAACAATAGTCTGAACCACTGGAGCATCTTGAGGGCCAAGATTGAAACCTTTAGGTGCAAAAATATCTGGAATTCCCCATGGATAACCTTGAGGCATACGATTTTGAATAACAGCCGGAGCAGCAGACACATGAACAGTCGGAACTTCAGTATTTGCCCTTGTTGATTAAGGTTGAACACTCGGTGGCTGATTCTGAGCAACCACCAGAGCTTCCATCAGAGTAGTCAAATTGGCCAAGCCGGCCTTCAAAGCAGAAACCTCTTCCTGCAGCTCGCGATTCTCCTGTTCTAAGTTATCCATCTTCTTTTTGAAATTAGCCCGAGTGTTGTAGTGATGAGTCAGTTTTCTGAATGAAGTAAAGAAGCTGGGTAAGGCACTTGGATATGCATAACAAATGCAAGAAATATGTGCAATATGATGTATGACATGCAATGCACATGATTTTATTTTATTATTTAATATTTCAAGGGATTTAAGATTTATAGACATATTGCAAACATCAAAGTAATAAAGCTTTTGAAATACTGAAATTTTTTATTATAATAACTTCAAAATGGATTACAAGTTTCAATGATCCCAAGTACAAGATAAAAATACAATCTACAACCCTGAGAAAAAGAACTGATGGAGATCAATTTGTACGTTGGCGCTTCCCTGTGAGCCTGACAATCTGAGCCCTCAACCTCTGGTTTTCTTCCATATGTCTGATGGCAACTGTTGTACCTCAAAATTTGCCCTCCCTTTTTCACAAGAAATCACAATCCCAGGGTTTTCTCTGATTTTTAAGATCGGCTCAGGAATTGATCAAACAAACCTTTCTTTGGCAACAAATCAAGAATTAGGGTTTTCTCTCGCATTTCTCAGAAGAAATTGAACCCTAAGAAATTCAGTTAATTGTTACGTTGTTTTCACGCTTGTTCAAATTTATTGGTTGTTCTTAAGGCTTGATTAATCTGGGATAAGAGATAGGGGTTTAAACTGTCTAATCCGGATTAACCAGACGATGTGTGTCTGTTAAAACATCTGCTTGTTAATGGAATAAAATGTTTTCCAGTTAATGGAATGCTTGCTTGTTTGGAATACCACGCGTATGTTGATTGGAATGCTGTCACAAGTTATGAGATTACAGAATTTTAGGGATTACTTGGATTTTAAGTTATCTGTATTATGCTGGAACACAATTTCAGTCATTTTTAAATCAGAAATCTTAAATAAAAAGTGAAGATGCAAAAGGAAAAATTGAAATATATGTGACAATAGCAAGATTCTTTTGGATAAAGACTTTTTATTCATTTCAATTGTTGTTACAAAATTATTTGAATATTGTAAGTTTATAACTTATAGTATTTAAAATAATGAACGTTTACAATAAATGGAAAATAAATTTAAGTCTAAATCCTAAACTCCATTGCTCCCGTGCCCGAGGTCTTTTGCTTCCTCTGCTTCCTCTATCGTCCAAATTTAATTCACATGAAAAAGAAGAAAGAAAAGGAAATTAGTATAAGAATTTTCAAATGAAAAGGAAGAAAAGAAGGTCATCATTAAAGTTCGTCGGCCGAAATCAGAATGCTATTTGTTCATCATGTTTTTATTTTTCTCTTTGCAAATCACAAGAAGATTGCTCTTCTTGGTTCACAAAGAGATAATTAAAAAATACAAATTGAAAAAATGCAAGCATACAATTGGTTCAAATGCAAAAACATGGGCCATGCTATACAAGGCTGCATCACAAAGCAAATTGTACTGCAAACTGAATACCAACTGCAGTGACCAAACTAAAGGAAAAACCAAGGCGCCAAAATCTAAACTAAGTTGCAAAACAAGTCAAGAAGCATAGCAACTAGCAAAAGCATACAAGTACATAAGGTACAACAGAAAATGCAGCATGGCAAATCAAATAGTAAGTAAATGCATAGGAAAACCTGTTGACAAGCAAGAGGCTTGTAATAGCCATCATCATTTTCCATCCTAGACAAACTTTTCAGAAAAATATAATAAACAAAGCAAAAGTGCTTATTGGAGAGAGAGAGAGAAAGAGAGGACCTTTAGTGAAAAGTTTTGCAGTTTGGCTAAAGCAGGCTGTCTCAAGTTATCAAAGACAAAAAGAACAAAAAGATATAAAAAGAGGAGACTGCATAACAGTCTAAGAGGGGAGGAGAAAATACTTAGCCAATACCAAAACAGTTTCAAACAGAGAGCCAAGTCTGAAACTCAAAGCTCCCTAACCTGCATAGCTTGCTGAACTGAACAAGTTCAACAAACTACAAACCTGTAAAACCAAAACTGTTAACCCAAACTGCAAGTCAAACAAAACAAGCCCAACTTGCTCAAAACACACATCCTGTAACCAAAACTGCAAGCTACAGCAACAAAACCTGCTTGCCAAACTTGTCAAGATACAAACCCTAAGCCTAGCAAAAAAAGCTTGAAAACACAAAATCTCAAAACCATAGCAAAACTGTTAAGCCAAGCTTGCTCAAAAACCAAAACTGCAATCCAAAACTGCAAATCAAACCTGCTAAACACCTGCATAGCAAGCAAGCCCAAACAGATTCCCAACCGGCTTGCCCAAACCTGTCAAACCAAACTAAAGAACCAACAAGCTAAATCAAAACCTGCTTACACAAACATGCAGTTTCAAAACTGCAAAACCAAATCATCCAGCCTGCAGTTCAAACTACAAATTCAGTAAACACCACAACCAGCCAAAGATACAACAACAAACCTGCAGTTTCAAAACTGCAAATCAAACATTCCAAAACTGCAACCAAATTACAAATTCAACCACAAACCAAACTCCAAATCTGTTTGGCCAAAACTGCATAAACTATAAACCCAGTCTAACTATCATCACCAATATTCAAGGTAGAGCATCAACAAAAAAATCACAAGCTTCATCAACTATCATAAACAAGTTCAAACTAACAAAAGGCTGATTCAGATGTTATTTTCATCATCAACGTCAACATTCCAAGAGAAAAGAAGAGAATTTCAAAAGCTAACCAACAAGTTTCAGAAACACATTCAACATCAACATTCCAAGAGGTTCATAAGCAATCAAGAGCAAGCAAAGTTTTAGAACCATGTCATCATAAACAATACTCAGGAGAGAGAAAGAGAAAGTTTCAGAAGCATCAACAAAATTAGTTTCAGAATCAAGGTCATCATCAACAAAATCAAGCAAAAACAAGTTTCAGAACACCTTTCATCATTAACAAAAACAACCATGAATCAATAAACTCAGTTCAAACCACCATCAGGTTTCAAAAGCAAGAAATCATCATTAAAAGGCAACGAGTTTCAGAGGTATATCATCATCAACAAAGAGAAAGGAAGAGGTTCAGAAGCAAATCAACAATCAATGATTTTCAGAACAGTTTCATCATCAAACATCAACAAATCAAAAGGACAACAAAAAAGAGGTACCAGAAAAGCAAAGTTCGTCATCATCTTCTCCGTTGACCGGCCACCAAGGAGGCGCCACCAATCCCTCTCCGTCCCTCCATTTTCCTCTCCATCTTCCCCAAGGTATGATTTTTCTCAAGTTCTTTACTGCATCACATTCAAAAACACCATAGATTAAAAAGAATCAAACGAACAACAAAACTGTAAAAAACCCTAAAAGATAGAAAACGAACCGTACCATTCGAACCAAGCTTGGACACTTGTGAGAGGATGAGAGAATGGGAAGGGGCGTCGCTCCAGTAGCTAGGTTTAAGGAGAATCAGCGCATGCATTATGACTGAGAAAGATGAAGAAACGAAGAAGAAGAACAAAAACGGCGCCGCTGTTGAAACCTAACGCACAAACCCTAAAAATGTCAAACCCTAAAAAAAATGTTACAACATTTCGTTCTGGGACTTCGTCCCAACAAGTCCCTAGGCCCACTTTATTTTTGGCCAGCGTACCCCTCCATTTCCTTCCATCCTGACTCTTGTTTTGTTCTTCTCCAATTTTTATTTGGGCCACAACTTGCCTTAAGTCCATCCCTTCCTATTTCCTTTTTAAAACAATTGTTTTTTTTAATTATTAACCCATTTTAATTAATTTGTTTTATTTCTTTAATTTAATTTATTTTTGTTAATAATAATATTAGTAAGATTTATTAAAAAATAATTTTTATTGTCATTCTTTTATTAATTGATTTTTGTTACATAATAAAAATACAAAAAAAATACTAGAATCTTTGTTTAATTAATCTTTTCTTTTAAACTTTTCTTTACATAATTCCTAAAACACAAAAATAATAATAATACTTAATCTTTCTTTTTAATAAATTTTGTTTATTTATTTTTTAAGTTAATAAATACATGCATCTCATAACTTACTGATTCTCCTTATTTTATAATTTGTTATAATCTTATGTTAAATTGCGACAATTCGATTTGGTTGTAACACATATTTGGACATTATTAATTCTTATGAGACTCATCCCCATTTGTAAATAATTGTACCCCCATCCCCAGATACTTTTTTTGTAATAACTTAGACTTTAAATTCCCGCAATTTATTGCTTTCAATATACTGTATAGTAATTAGACATGTATGGCAAGATTCAAAATCAATCGCTAGATGACCTAATCCAAGAATAAATGTATAAAAATCAATACACAATTCACACTAGCACCTCTAGGGTAACCTCGTTTGTTGCTTCGAAAAATGCAATCATGTCCCTCGAGTATGAGACACTCTAGCAAATGCCCCTTCGATAAACAAAGATCGTAGTCCCTCGATGACCCTCGATGTTGCCTTCGATCAAACGATCTCGCCCCTTACAAAATTGCTAGAGTGTTTCACAAGTTGCTTTCAATGATTGTATGCGATGACCCACGCCTGTCCCGTTTAAACATCCTAACACAAGGTTGTTCACCAAATACAATGGTGGAATAACACTGTTAAAAGGGTTAAAAACATAAGAAAGATCTTTGAGTAAAATAGGGTAGACAACTCTTAGTTACTTGATCAAAAGCTTGCAAAACATCCTTGCCATTTTCAAACACACTCCACAACACAATTTCAAAATAAACTTTCAAAACATTGAAATATCTTTTCAAAAAGACACACACATTTGTATATATTCAAACAAGAATCATTACAAAGGTTGCCTAGACAAGGCCTCTTTTTTAAAGCATTTTCAAAACCACACACACAAAGCACCATTTCAAACAATTGAAAAGCAAAGGCAAGTGATCTAAAAACAAGTAACTAAGAGCCCATGGATAACCATGGATGAAAAGGGTGCTAGCACCTTCCCTTTTCATAATCTACCCCCCGAACCCGAGAAAACATATCATAGGTCTTTCCTGTGCTTTTTGACCTTTCCTTTGGATAAAATAAAAAGTCGGTGGCGACTCTTGCTAAACCACACAACTGCGAACAAAAACGCAAAACCTTAAGTCAGTTCTCCCACCGTATCACAGAACTGGCGACTCTGCTGGGGAAATTTCTAAAAGTGGGGTTACCTTAGGGTTTCTAGATCACCTTTACATGCTTACCTTGAATGCTTAGATTGCTTTACTTTTTGGGTTCCTTGTTTGGGGTTGTTTTAAATCCTACACCCGGATTTGGGGACACCTTTTAGGTAAGTAGGAATAAACTGTGAGGGAACTGTGCGGGGTATACCGACATGGTTGAAGCAGTGGCTATGTTAGTGTGACATATTTGTGGGTACCGGTAGCCTTTGAGTCAATCAAAGAGAATACAGGGCCGCTGAGTGATGTCATTAAGCACTAACGAACTCTTAGAACCTTACTTGACCGTCTTGGCCTTATTAGGGGTAGTGAGATGACCGGCTTTGGTGCAGTCCGAAGTTGGTAGATACTCGATGCTACACTCATTGAGGGTTGTTTTCTTGGAATATTTCGGTCGCCAGTAAAGTGGCTAAACTGAAACAATGAATACAGAAAATAATCCAGTGATATTGAGCTCCTTAGAACCCGGTTACTATTTATAGGGCAGGTTGAGCCAACTAACTTCAAGAGGGTACTTACCTTCAAACCCCATGCAAGCCTAAACTTAAGGAATTGTCTGCTTTGTGTGAATGTGATTACCTGTATATATACTTGCTTACTTTTTCATACCTGTACATGACATCATAACATCATACCATAGCATTTTCAATAACCATTTCAAGTATCTCGAGGGTCTTTGATGCAGGGTCACGTTGAACCAGATGTCTACCAAAGGGAAAGAGGATTCATCTTCCTCTAAACAAATGCCGTTAAAGATCAAGTACAACAACCTGAATAGAGGGCTATGACCCACTCAACATGGTGAGCTTGATTCTCGTGGAAAGAAATCCACCAATACAAAGTTCTCCAGTTAAAGATGTTGATCGAAGTTCAATCTCTAACATTTTCTTGTGTTTACCCCGCGAGATTCTTGAAAACATGCATCCACATATCATGCATTGTATCATAACAGGTTTTCCTTTTCAGGTTTCCTTATTCTCCTACTGTTTATTTCAGTAGAGATGGCTCTAGAGAGGACTGTCGAAGATATCCAGGCTCAAAACGCTCAACTTCAAGAAATGTTCTTGAACCTGTCCCAGGGGAAAGAAGAAGTGAAAGTTCTCCTCACAATGGGCATGGTCCTAGGAAATCCAGGCGGCATTAGGAATGATCAATTGGAAGGGCTACAAATTAAGTTGGCAACAATGAAGATCCAGATGATGGGACAACTGGTGGGCCAGATGGCTCTCATTCAAGACCTGGCTCAAAGACAAGAGGAGCTCATGGTCCTCATCAACAAACTGCTTCAAGATAACCAAGTGAGGAAAACAACTAGGGTTGAAGATCAAGTCATCATTCAACCTCCTTTGGGACAAGAAGACAAGGGAAAGGCTCCCCAGCTTGCTTCAGGGTCACAAGCCCAACAACAACCTCGCCAGCGTCATCGGGGTAATCAACGTAAGCAAAATACACCTGGAAGCATTTCACGGAGACTGACATACCATTATATCTAGTACTGGAACGCTTGTTGGAGGTCAATCTGACTGCTTTAAAGGATCCTCTTTGGAATCCCAATACCTCTGCTCCTGGATATCACCCCGACACATTTTGTGTATACCACTCCTATAGTCCTGGACATGACACCGACGACTGTTGGGCTTTGAAAAACAAGATCCAAGATTTGATTGATAGAGGAGTGCTGAAATTCATGCCGGATGGCGAGATAAAAATCTTCCGCTGAGGGTTCTCCACCTGAAATGACAAGTTCGAACTAAGAGACTTTTGTTTCATTTGAATTTTCAAGTTGTAATTTCTTTTTTTATTCAAACAATTATCTGTTGATGTCAAACTCTGTTTCATTAATGCATTGCATATGTTTGTCTTGAATTCATCCATTCGTTTTCACTATTCTTGAATTATGCTTCCTACTTTCTTTATGATATTTAACTCTTGCTAAAAGTTACAAGTATTTAGAGGGAGGATGACGAAAACAATGCCATAATCTCATACAGTATGCTTTTGGACAGACCTTGCTGACGATGTACATGCGTTTCTTTCAAATCCTAAAAGACTGGAGTTATAAGGAAGATCATCCCTAGTCAACCCCTTCGAGCCAAAGAAGTAGAAGTTTTCTGTTTTAAACACAAAATTGAAACCTTTAATCAAACCTGGGGCATGGTAGTCTCTCAGTTAATTCAAAATGCGCGTTTAGCCGCAAACTCCCATTTTGTAATACATCAAATGACATCAAAACATTCCTTTGGAACCAAAAGACAGTGATGGTTCCTTATCTCATAGGCAGTCATTATCTCTCAGAAAAAAGAAAATCCCACTGATTCAAAACCTACAAAGGAGACTTAAGAAAGCTGGGGCATCCCGCTGACTGTAAATTTCAAAAATAAGAACAGTTAGGCAAAAATTAGGGATAATGAATCAAAAGAACGAGGTCATTACAAACCCTTAACAACATGAAAAATGTTGCAAAAAAATGATGACTTCCTTCCAAAATCCAACTTGTGTGAACCATCACCAAAATGTCATTCCAGATTCATTTGGAGTTCAAACGCACAGTTGATTGAGTTTAGGACTGAAGAACATCACGAAGAACGGGTGGGTACAAATATACTTTGAGCCTTTATCCTTTGTTTCTTAAACTGTGAACCAACCCACGTTACAACCCTTCAAAAGTCCTAATTGAAGCGTGGGTTAATTCGAAAGCATACTGTTACAAAAGGTATCCTGACTCCTGTAAGGCTTTGCTCTAAATCTTGTGTTAAATTTATCTTATAAAAGTTTTCTGCTAAAAACACATTTTTCAAAACTTCGAGACAAGCATAAACTTTGCATTATTTGAATATCGTTGTTTGCACATGGTTATTTGTTTGACAACGAAGAAATTCACACAGTGAATGTTCGAATGAACGAAAGCTCTCTCAGTGAATAAAATCACTTCAAGTGGGATGACACTCCCGTTGCAAAAATCTCCTATCAACAAAGGGGGATTTGGTATTGTCCAGTTAACCTGGGGCAGTCCAGTCAAGATTTCAATAAATCTCTCAAGTCCAGTTAACCTGGGGCAGTCCAGTCAAGATTTCAAGAAATCTTTCAATTGTAGATTAACCTGGGGCAAGTCTCCATCACCATCACTTGGGGCATTAAAACGTCAATCTCATCAAAGGGTTACGTACAGTCCAAGTTTCCTGGCAATGCCACAAACATTTGATACTAGGGGCAGTGACGAATCTCTCCAAAATCTTTCTGAAAAGAAATTCAAGAATCCTCGAGAAGTTCATCACCTCTCTAGCAGACCAACAGTCATGGGTTTATTTCCCCAACACTTGTCAAGGATTTATTCTCCAAAACAAAATTACATTTCAACGACATTCATAACATACACAGATTGATCGGCAGGTAAAGATTCCTTCATCACCTGTTGGAGTTACGGTCGTCAAAGATTCCTCCATCTTCCGATTGAGTCAAAGTTAAATCAAGACCATCTCTGTTTTGGTCAGATCGACACTAAGATCTCCCTGATTCTTATTCCAGTAGAAGATATTCCTGGTTTTTGCTGTTTCAGATAAATATCTCAATGATTTATTATGATTTTTTCCACTATCAGAGAGGAAGAATCCAACTCTTTTCTCCTTCATCAGTACGGGATTTATTTTCCCCAGCGAAAGGTTGTCTTGAAAAACATTACACCTCCGTGCATCAGGACATCATACAACGCAATATCATTTATTTTGAGAGCATCATTGTTTGATTTATGCCACTAACCTTTACCTTTCAGGAAAGGTACAATCAAATTCAAGCGACAAAGCTTTTCTTCAGTTGAATTACAGACAAGTTCCTAAATCTCGACAAAGCTTTTACTTCAGTTGAATTACGGACGAGTTCCTAAATCTCAACAGAAACAACCCACCAACAGAATGAAGGAAAAATGAAGCTCCTGAAATTCTTTTTCTCTCAAGAATGAAGATTCTCATCCTTGAAACCTCAGAAGATTGGTATACTCCCAAGCTCCTGATACCATTAACAGAATGAAGATTCTCATCCTTGAAACCTCAGAAGATTGGTATACTCCCAAGCTCCTGATACCGTTAACAGAGTGAAGATTCTCATCCTTAAAACCTCAGTAGATTGGCATACACCCAACCTTCTGACCCAAATGCCTGAATGAAGATTCTCATTCCTGCTTCCCCAATAGATTGGTATACTCCCAACCTTCTCACCCAAACCCCTGAATGAAGATTCTCATCCTTGCTTCCCCAGTAGATTGGCATACACCCAACCTTCTGACCCAAACTCCTGAATTAAGATTCTCATTTTTGCTACCCCAGTAGATTGGCATACACCCAACCTTCTGACCCAAACGCCTGAGTGAAGATTCTCATTCTTGCTTCCCTAGTAGATTGGCATACACCCAACCTTCTGACCCAAACGCCTGAATGAAGATTCTCATTCTTGCTTCCCCAGTAGATTGTCATACACCCAACCTTCTGACCCAAACGCCTGAATGAAGATTCTCATTTTTGCTTCCCCAGTAGATTAGCATACTCCCAATAACCTGATATTCCCGACAGAATGAAGATTCTCATTCTCAAAGTGGCATATAACCTGATATTCCCGACAGAATGAAGATTCTCATTCTCAAAGTGGAATATAACCTAAGTTTCTGATATTCCCGACAGAATGAAGATTCTCATTCTCAAAGTGGCATATAACCTGATATTCCCGACAGAATGAAGATTCTCATTCTCAAAGTGGCATATAACCTAAGTTTCTGATATTCCCGACATAATGAAGATTCTCATTCTCAAAGTGGCGTATAACCTTAAGTTTCTGATATTCCCGACAGAATGAAGATTCTCATTCTCAAAGTGGCATACGACTTTAACTTCTGAACTTCTTCCAAACAGGAATAAGCTTTTCCCAGAATCCCGAGCTTATTCTCCAGCAGGATAGCTACTCTCCAGCAGTATAGCTATTCCCTACAGAGTTTTTACTCCACCAGCAAAATCAAGATTCTCATCCTTGATTCCCCAGTAAAGTTGCCAGAACCTTCTTTACTCTCAGCATAAGTTTGACAGAGTTTTTAATCCCCTGCAGATCGAATATTCCCGTTCTTGACTCCTCATCACAAATTCCCCTAGCAGAATGAAGACTCTCATTCTCAATTCCTCACATAGTTTTCAGATATTCCCCAGCGAAGTTCTCCTCAAAACAGGAATCTCCCAGTAGATTGGCATACAATCCAAACTCCTAACTTTCCCCAAGCAGTATAACTTCTCCATAGAGGTTATCAAAGAGATTGAAGACACACATACTCTTCAACAGTGGTCCCAGGATTTCTCATTCTCAAACGATCAAAGGATTTCCAATCCCCAACAGCAGTCAAGGATTTATTTTCCCCGACAGCGGTCAAAGATTTTATTATCTCCAGCTATCCAGGATTTATCTTCCTCAGCAAGACGGCTAATCAGCTTACATGCGCATTCATTGCATTCATATAATCATAAGCATTGATATAACACATACATTGCATCATACATTTCATGCAACATAACTTTGTGTTTCAACTAATATTTTACCCTTCGCAGGATAAGTTTAGCAAGTTTCAAACTTCAAGGATTTCTGAAAACAATTTACGGATGCTTCCCAACATGGATGTTAATCTATTGCTTGTTCAACTCCAGAATCATGAAAAATAGTTTATGGATTCTCCAAACATGGATGTCAATCTATCGCCTGTTCAGCTCCAGACTTTTGAAAACAGTTTACGGATGCTTCCCAACACGGATGCTAATCTATTGCTTATTCATACCCGCAGCTCAAAGACGTCCCAAACATGGATACCTTTCTGATACTCAACATACAGTTCAACAAACATTCTTGGATGGCATCTTTAAGCCCATCTCCGGCAAAGTTTCGTCACATCTCCAAATGGCATCTTTAAGCCCATTCCCTCAGCTACATTTTGACGAGTGCAAATTTATGGGCACTCTAGTGTCTAATCATCTTTTACCTTCGAGTCGCGAACGACAAAATTGCCAATCTAACTCTTCAGGTTCAAGAAGATTGAACAGGGGCAACTGTTGTACCCCAAAATTTGCCCTCCCTTTTTCACAAGAAATCACAATCCCAGGGTTTTCTCTGATTTTTAAGATCGGCTCAGGAATTGATCAAACAGACCTTTCTTTGGCAACAAATCAAGAATTAGGGTTTTCTCTCGCATTTCTCAGAAGAAATTGAACCCTCATAAATTCAGTTAATTGTTACATTGTTTTCACGCTTGTTCAAATTTATTGGTTGTTCTCAAGGCTTGATTAATCTGGGATAAGAGATAGGGGTTGAAACTGTCTAATCCAGATTAACCAGATGATGTGTGTCTATTAAAACATCTGCTTGTTAATGGAATAAAATGTTTTCCAGTTAATGGAATGCTTGCTTGTTTGGAATACCACGCGTATGTTGATTGGAATGCTGTCACAAGTTATGAGATTACAAAGTTTTAGGGATTACTTGGATTTTAAGTTATCTGTATTATGCTGGAATACAATTTCAGTCATTTTTAAATCAGAAATCTTAAATAAAAAGTGAAGATGCAAAAGGAAAAATTGAAAGATATGTGACAATAGCAAGATTCTTTTGGATATAGACTTTTTATTCATTTCAATTGTTGTTACAAAATTATTTGAATATTGTAAGTTTACAACTTATAGTATTTAAAATAATGAACGTTTACAATAAATGGAAAATAAATTTAAGTCTAAATCCTAAACTCCATTGCTCCCGTGCCCGAGGTCTTTTGCTTCCTCTGCTTCCTCTATCGTCCAAATTGCATTCACCTGAAAAAGAAGAAAGAAAAGGAAATTAGTATAAGAATTTTCAAATGAAAAGAAAGAAAAGAAGGTCATCATTAAAGTTCGCCGGCCGGAATCAGAATGCTATTTGTTCATCATGTTTTTATTTTTCTCTTTGCAAATCACAAGAAGATTGCTCTTCTTGGTTCACAAAGAGAAAATTAAAAAATACAAATTGAAAAAATGCAAGCATACAATTGGTTCAAATGCAAAAACACGGGCCATGCTATACAAGGCTGCATCACAAAGCAAACTGTACTGCAAACTGAATACCAACTGCAGTGACCAAACTAAAGGCAAAACCAAGGCGCCAAAATCCAAACTAAGTTGCAAAACAAGTCAAGAAGCATAGCAACTAGAAAAAGCATACAAGTACAGAAGGTACAACAGAAAATGCAGCATGGCAAATCAAATAGCAGGTAAATGCAGAGGAAAACCTGTTGACAAGCAAGAGGCTTGTAATAGCCATCATCATTTTCCAGCCTAGACAAACTTTTCAGAAAAATATAATAAATAAAGCAAAAGTGCTTATTGGAGAGAGAGAGAGAAAGAGAGGACCTTTAGTGAAAAGTTTTGCAGTTTGGCTAAAGCAGGCTGTCTCAAGTTATCAAAGACAAAAAGAACAAAAAGATATAAAAAGAGGAGACTGCATAACAGTCTAAGAGGGGAGGAGAAAATACTTAGCTAATTCCAAAACAGTTTCAAACAGAGAGCCAAGTCTGAAACTCAAAGCTCCCTAACCTGCATAGCTTGCTGAACTGAACAAGTTCAACAAACTACAAACTGCAAACCTGTAAAACCAAAACTGTTAACCCAAACTGCAAGTCAAACAAAACAAGCCCAGCTTGCTCAAAACACCCAGCTTGTAACTAAAACTGCAAGCTACAGCAACAAAACCTGCTTGCCAAACCTGTCAAGATACAAACCCCAAGCCTAGCAAAAAAAGCTTGAAAACACAAAAGCTCAAAACCTTAGCAAAACTGTTAAGCCAAGCTTGCTCAAAAACCAAACCTGCAGTCCAAAACTGCAAATCAAACCTGCTAAACACCTGCATAGCAAGCAAGCCCAAACTGATTCCCAACCAGCTTTCCCAAACCTGTCAAACCAAACTAAAGAACCAACAAGCTGCATCAAAACCTGCTTACACAAACCTGCAGTTTCAAAACTGCAAAACCAAATCATCCAGCCTGCAGTTCAAACTACAAATTCAGTAAACACCACAACCAGCCAAAGATACAACAACTAACCTGCAGTTTCCAAACTGCAAATCAAACATTCCAAAACTGCAACCAAATTACAAATTCAACCATAAACCAAACTCCAAATCGGTTTGGCCAAAACTGCATAAACTGTAAACCCAGTCTAACTATCATCACCAATATTCAAGGTAGAGCATCAACAAAAAAATCACAAGCTTCATCAACTATCATAAACAAGTTCAAACCAACAAAAGGATGTTTCAGAGGTTATTCTCATCATCAACATCAACATTCCAAGAGAAAAGAAGAGAATTTCAGAAGCTAACCGACAAGTTTCAGAAACACATTCAACATCAACATTCCAAGAGGTTCAGAAGCAATCAAGAGCAAGCAAAGTTTCAGAACCATGTCATCATAAACAATACTCAGGAGAGAGAAAGAGAAAGTTTCAGAAGCATCAACAAAATTAGTTTCAGAATCAAGGTCATCATCAATAAAATCAAGCAAAAACAAGTTTCAGAACACCTTTCATCATTAACAAAAACAACCATGAATCAATAAACTCAATTCAAACCACCATCAGGTTTCAAAAGCAAGAAATCATCATTCAAAGGCAACGAGTTTCAGAGGTTTATCATCATCAACAAAGAGAAAGGAAGAGGTTCAGAAGCAAGTCAAGAATCAACGGTTTTCAGAACAGTTTCATCATAAAACATCAACAGTTTAAAAGGACAATAAAAAAGAGGTACCAGAAAAGCAAAGTTCGTCATCATCTTTTCCGTTGACCGACCACCAAGGAGGCGCCACCAATCCCTCTCCCTCCCTCCATTTTCCTCTCCATCTTCCCCAAGGTATGATTTTTCTCAAGTTCTTTACTGCATCACATTCAAAAACACCGTAGATTAAAAAGAATCAAACGAACAACAAAACTGTAAAAAACCCTAAAAGACAGAAAACGAACCATACCATTCGAACCAAGCGTGGACCACTGAGAGAGGATGAGAGAATGGGAAGGGGCGGCGCTCCGGTAGCTAGGTTTAAGGAGAATCAGCGCATGCATTGTGACTGAGAAAGATGAAGAAACGGAGAAGAAGAACAAAAACGGCGCCGCTGTTGAAACCTAACGCACAAACCCTAAAAATGTCAAACCCTAAAAAAAATGTAACAACATTTCGTTCTGGGCCTTCGCCCCAACAAGTCCCTAGGCCCACTTTATTTTTGGCCAGCGTACCCCTCCATTTCCTTCCATCCTGACTCTTGTTTTGTTCTTCTCCATTTTTTATTTGGGCCACAACTTGCCTTAAGTCCATCCCTTCCTATTTCCTTTTTAAAATAATTGTTTTTTTAATTATTAACCCATTTTAATTAATTTGTTTTATTTCTTTAATTTATTTTATTTTTTTTAATAATAATATTAGTAAGATTTATTAAAAATTAATTTTTATTGTCATTCTTTTATTAATTGATTTTTGTTACATAATAAAATACAAAAAAATACTAGAATCTTTGTTTAATTAATCTTTTCTTTTAAACTTTTCTTTACATAATTCCTAAAACACAAAAATAATAATAATACTTAATCTTTCTTTTTAATAAATTTTGTTTATTTATTTTTTAAGTTAATAAATACATGTATCTCATAACTTACTGATTCTCCTTATTTTATAATTTGTTATAATCTTATGTTGAATTGCGACAGTTCGACTTGGTTGTAACACATATTTGGACATTATTAATTCTTATGAGACTCATCCCCATTTGTAAATAATTGTACCCCCATCCCCGAATACTTTTTTTGTAATAACTTAGACTTTAAATTCCCATAATTTATTGCTTTCAATATACTGTATAGTAATTAGGCATGTATGGTAAGATTCAAAATCAATCGCTAGATGACCTAATCCAAGAATAAATGTATAAAAATCAATACACAATTCACACTAGCACCTCTAGGGTAACCTCGTTTGTTGCTTCGGAAAATGCAATCATGTCCCTCGAGTATGAGACACTCTAGTAAATGCCCCTTCGATAAACAAAGATCGTAGTCCCTCGACGATCCTCGATGTTGCCTTCGATCAAACGATCTCGCCCCTTACAAAATTGCTAGAGTGTTTCACAAGTTGCTTTCAATGATTGTATGCGATGACCCGCGCCTGTCCCGTTTAAACATCCTAACACAAGGTTGTTCACCAAATACAATGGTGGAATAACACTGTTAAAAGGGTTAAAAACATAAGAAAGATCTTTGAGTAAAATAGGATAGACAACTCTTAGTTACTTGATCAAAAGCTTGCAAAACATCCTTGCCATTTTCAAACACACTCCACAACACAATTTCAAAATAAACTTTCAAAACATTGAAATATATTTTCAAAAAGACACACCTTTGTATATATTCAAACAAGAATCATTACAAAGGTTGCCTAGACAAGGCCTCTTTTTTAAAGCATTTTCAAAACCACACACACAAAGCACCATTTCAAACAATTGAAAAGCAAAGGCAAGTGATCTAAAAACAAGTAACTAAAAGCCCATGGATAACCATGGATGAAAAGGGTGTTAGCACCTTCCCTTTTCATAATCTACCCCACGAACCCGAGAAAACGTCTCAAAGGTCTTTCCTGTGCTTTTTGACCTTTCCTTTGGATAAAGTAAAAAGTCGGTGGTGACTCTTGCTAAACCACACAATTGCGAACACAAACGCTAAACCTCAAGTCAGTTCTGCCACCGTATCACAACAACCTCCTTCCAATCATATGGACCAGAAAGTGAGTAATCAACACCTATTTTAGGCTTAGGGGAAAATAAATCCCCTTTCCTCTCCATAGACTCCACCGCTCGACTCTCAAGGATCTCGATCAAGTCGTCTTTCTCCTTCAGGTCTGCTATGTAGGAACTCTCTAAAGTCTGGAACTTGTTCTTCCAAGCATCCCTTTCCTGTTGCATCCTAACCAAAGTGAGTTGCAGCTCTTCTAGATCATTTAATAAGGGAGGAGTGGTCTTCATAAATAAGTCATGCATGGGTGTCTCCCGCGTATACGGCATCTTCAACTGAATGGCTCTTGATCGGACCCACTGAAGATATGGCTTCAAAGAAACAACACCCCTAGGTCCCAAATCCTTCCTACTCTTCTTATGAATGTGACACCAGGCCTTCGCAATCTGCTCCCTAGCTTCCCTATGGTCTTCTCCTTCCTTCAGAAAGAAACTACTCAAATGAATTCTATTCGGTTTATCCCTCATCGGGTAACCAAGCTGTCGCCGTGCAAGAACATGGTTATAGTTAATTCCTTCTTTTGTACCAAGAAGAGGTACATTGGGGAAACTACCACAACTGTCAATAATCTCTACATCCTGGTAAGCTCGATGATACCAATCAATATCCAAGTGAGTAAGTGCCATGATCTTAGGAGCCCAACAGGGTTCCTTCTTGACATCCCAAAAAGCATCAAACTGAGGCATATGAGAGATGAACCACCAATACAACAAAGGCGTGCAACATATAATCATTCCCCCGTGATAAAAACTCCGAAGATGAATAGATTAATAAGCATCACACAATAGTGTAGGAACCGGGTTTCGAATCATGAAAATCATGATAGCGTTAATGTCGACAAACTTGTCCACATTAGGAAATAAGAATAATCCATAAGAAAGTAAAGCAAAGATGGCCTCAAAAGAAATCGTACTCTTCATTCTGGAAAAGTAACGAGCTTTCTCTAATAAGAACTGTGCTGGTAATCCTCTAATCCCTCCTTTAGTAGTCATATGGGCTCCCACCTCAGACTTCCCCAGATGAATCAAAGAAGCAATCTCATGTGGTTTTGGCTCACCCTCCAAACCAGTAAAAGGAACACGATCGGTAACAGGTAAATCCAATAGATAAGAATACTCCTCCAGTGTAGGCATCAACTGATAATCGGGAAAAGTAAAGCAGTGATACATTGGATCGTAGAACTGGACCAAGGTCGAGAGAATACCCTCCTTCATCTTCAGCTTCATGAGAGGAATAATAGATCCATACCTCTTCCGAAAGTCTGTAGAACACTCGATCTCTGGAATTAGACTGATCAACTCATCTATCTTGGGATCCTTGAAATTATATTTCCCGGTCTTTCTCTTTCCAGAATCCATGGTTAGAAGTACCTGAGATATTCACAAATAGTCAACCTTTAAATCCCTTGAAATATTGTTTTCTTCAAAAGATGCTTATGAGTGCATGGATGCATGATGCAACAATCACACACAAGATCACACATATAGGGTTCATAGGTTCAACGTCAGGAGCATGAGGTCGAAGATACTACCCATAAGGTGTTGGTCTAAAAAGTTATCACCTGCCGAATAAGGTTCTAGAGGTTCCCAGAGTCTACATCCTTCCTTCGGATATTACCAACTTCCCGATTAACTCGATAATTAGTAATATTCTCAAGAAAGACTCGTCCGAGCGTAGTATTGCGTGACAACTATTTCCGGATTACTACGTCATAGCTTCCGCACTACACCTAAAAGGCCAAGATGGGTTAGGTATTCTACGGTCGTCAGTTTCAGAAGGTCCTAGGTCGAAAGAAGTATGTCTTCCCGATTACTCGGTAAACGACACTACAGTCAAAGGGGCCTCCACTGAGTGGGGGATCTCATGCCTCCTTTTTTGGGATTACTCCCTCAAATTTAACATGACTATACCTCCAGTCCTATCTTAAAGTTTCCCCAAGTCCGGATATAGGACTTATGAGTAATCACCAAGCACCCTGAAAACCAGGAAAATCCAAACAAACATATATACAAAATATAACACATAAACAACAATAGCACATATACAGATATAAACAAAGATAGGCTCAACCCACTTAGGGATGGACCAGCAAGAGGTCAATCTGTCCCCAGTGAATTCGCCATTTTTCTGTAGCGGTAGAGATGTTCAAGACTAAGCCATTGGATTGACTAGACTTTATACAAATCAAAATAAAAATCGCCACCGCATTTTATTATTTTCAAAGAAATGGGAAAAGAGCGAATAACCCAAAAGAGGGGGAAAGATTCAAGGTAAGGGGGTTAGTTATGCAAAGGGAAGGTATTACCACCCTAAATATCTACGGTACTCTGCAGGAACCTCTTTGTAAAATCTGTATATTTTGGCTATAAAAAAGTGTTATATCTAAAATGGATGGTGGAGGTGAGAAGAGAAATATTTTTTTATGATTTTTGCACCCGCCGCAGTTGCGAACCTTTAGTGCCTACGTACCACCTTTCGTGCAATAGGGGATCAGGGTACACGTAGTTCCTATTTTAAAAATTTGAAACACAAGTGTGTTGGTTAATTTTGAGAGATAAGACATCATTGTCATTGTCCGTGTGGGAAATATACTTACCACCCACAATCATGAGTAAGGAGAATTTGCATCATCTCAAAGTGGAGGATATGGCTTCGATCTTAAAATAAACAATGCCTCACTCAACACCCAAGTGGAAAATATCTCACTTCACTCGATATTGTAGAAGTATAGTTGTTTGCATCACTACAAGGATTGACAAGAGTCTAATCTTTTGAGAAAAGTTTAAAGATAAAAGACAAAGTGGCAAGATGGTTTGAAATGAGATTGATTAACTTTTAGTCTTCTTACAAAAATGTCAAGGTATTATTAAATTGATTGGAATTTATTTATGAAAAGATTTTGAAAATGCATGGACATAAGTCCAAGTTTATTATGAAAGTGTTTCAAGTTTAGAAACAAGAAGAGTTTTCAAAAAGGAGGGAGAAGATTTTTGAAATTAAAGAAGATGGGAGGAGAAGAAGAGGCTATCCTAAAGCATAAGGTAAAAGCTAAGGATAAAAACCATCTAACCAACAAGAAGCCAAAACTTGACATTATGAGCCAAGGTAGAATTCCCATTCTTTAGATTGAAACCAAGCAAGCAAAGATACTAGACCTCTTGAGAGAACCAAAATTCAAGTGTATTAAGTCTTCACAAAAATTGGGCAGAGTAACGGCTGTATACAGGTGAATTCCAGATTACAAACAAAGAATGTAATCATAAAAACCTGCACACAAAAACAAACAAGCAACCCAATGTCTTGAGGTAAACCTCAAGAACTCCAGACAAAATAATCAGATAAGATCACAAGGTCTCCAAGATAGGACAAGGTTTCTAATCCTAAGTCCAAGAAAAAGTCCCATGCTCCATCATGCCAAGGATAGTAACCAAGTAGTCCAAGTGCCATTAAAAGTTTTTTTAGGGTTTATGTTGATTATTAAGTATCTTAAGAAAGGAAGAGAAAAGCTCAAGTGAGCAAAGTAAAAATGACAAGAAAATAAATGCTCAAATGAGCAAAGATAAAAATGGCATGAAATGTAAATGCTAAAAATAAATAAATAGTAAATAAAGTATAAAAAAGAATAAAAGCATAAGATAAAACAAGTCAATAATTAGTGGTTAGTTGGCTGACCATCTTGAAACTTGCATTTGGAACTCATTAGAGGATTGGTAGAACCAAAACCTCCACACAACAAGTTGAATTTGCTTTTTGTCAAGTATATCATCCATTTGGAATTCTCATAAGTACCATTTAATGATCAACGATGTTTAAGTGATCCGCGTTGACCAAAGGTGTTGTAGATCCATTAGAAGATTGGTAGAACCAAAGCCTCCAAACAATGAATCTCAAGGTTATTGGACCAAAGAGATCAAATTAACATACTCGGGCTTGCAATCATAAGTTTGGGCCACGAATGATCCTTTATTCGAATCGGGACAAAATTTAGCGCTTTGTTAAGCAATCGTAAGTGGACTTATATAGAAGTCGCACCAATTTTGAGGCCGGTCAATAGCAATCTATGCACCATTTGTTTTGAGACATGATATAGAGATCATGCTCCAACAATACTTAGTGCAATAAGAAGGGGATGAGATGAAGAGGATTAGGGTAAAAAGAATATACAAACCACATTTGAATTAAATTTTAATCAAACTATTATTAAAATCATTCATCCATTTTTTGAGGAGTTAAACTTAACACCATGGATCCAATGTTGTTAATAAAGTTCATGATCCAAAACCTAACCCAAGATTAGCCAGAAAATAATCACAAAGTAATATTATATTTAATATATACATTAAAAAATGTTTAAAAATGTTTAAAAATAGAAAAATAATGAGGAAAATATCAATTATGTTCAAATTAATCAAGAAGTGAAAAATAAGGCCATAGAAAAATCAGAAATGGATCCAAATATTTTTATAAAAAATTTGGTAATTTTTAAAAGTCAGAAACTATTTTTAAACTATTTAAAATTATTCAAACAAACATAAAATAGGTAAAAATAGTAAACCTCAACATAAAATTCCATAAATTTTTCAGAAAGTCAAAAATATGCAAAATAATATTTATGAATTATTCCAGCATTAAAAAATGTCAAAAAGTATTTTTTAAGTATTTAAAAGAAAGCAAATAGTACAAAAAATATAAAAATACCAAATATCAAAATAAAAATGTGAAAAAATATTCATGAAATCAGAAATAATTCAAACTATTTTTGTGAATTTTTTCATAATTTTTGGATAAAAAATAAAAGAGTTATGAATTTTTGAAAATTTAATCAAATAAAATATAAAATCAGAAAATAAAATAAAACCAAAAAGATGTGGACCATCAGATCATAGTCAAAACACATTAGTAAGCTAATCCAATGGACCAGACGCGTTGTGCTTGATATGGACCTTAGTGAAATACACATGGGATCAGAAAAAGGGCAACCAATGAAATTAAAACGTTTGGCACACTATTATTGGTTGAGACGAGATATGTCATCGTCTTCAACCTCCAGACACCCTTCAATGGGGATTTTGTGAGATCCTTCAAATGGAAAAATTAGGATCCCAGGCTAGCATCATTGAACTCATCTCTTCAAGACGATTCTAACACAACCATCGCGTCAAATTTATGTAAGGTATAAGAGAGATATGAATCAAAAACCCAGAAAATAGCGAGCACCTTCAATTTGATATTTCTCTCTCAATTCTCAATGAATTTAAAAATTGTAAGCATCATTAGAATCAGACAAAGGAGTAGAACAAATTAGTGCTTGATTTGGATCCAAATGGTGGAGAACTCTACCTTTTCGAAGTTCAAGTAAGAAGCTCTGAAACGTGACTTCTGTAGCTTGAATTATGGCTCGTTTTGATTGGTTTAAGTGTTGGAGAGTTTGTATGATGTTCAAGGATGATGAATGCGCAAAGAATTTTGGAAAAGGAAGCTTAAATTTCAAAAACTAAATTAAAAAAAAGTGGGCTCGTGTGAGGTTTTGGCAGGGTGTTCTTGGCTTTCTAAGCTTGGGAAATTGGATGGGGGATGACCTTCTATTTATAGGGAAGTGAATGGGAATGAAAATTTGAAGAAACAAGGAAGTTTGGAGGGAAATTGAGTAAGGGTCGAGCACGAGTGAAGTGTGACTTCATTTCCATCAAAACTCAGCCAAACCTTGCGTTTTGGGGTGCTAATCACTTCTAGAAAGTTTGCTAATCAAGTTAAAATCAAAAACACGTATAAATCTTGTGTTTAGAAGTCACATTATGGATTTCAAAATTCTGACTTTGTAAAAAATTCAGTCTCAAGTTACCAAATTCAAATCCATGGCATTTCCAACTCAGGGGGTCTTAGGGCATGATTCTTGATGCTTTGGAAAGACGAGGTTACAAGATTTGCAATGGAAAAAGAATGGAATCAAATGGATGCGTGAGTTGAAAGTTACATGGAGTCAAAGTTGAAGAAAAAGAGTTGACTTTCCATACTTAGAAATATTTCAAGTTTTTCTTCAAAAGTGACATATAATGTTTTGTATCCAAACATGGTCTTCCTCTTAGAATTTGCTCTTGAACAAAAAATATGGAATGAAGTAGATCTCTTGAATGAAATTTTGAAATTTGAACCACTCAAAATCTCCAAAAAATGAGCAAGTTATGACTTGTTGAAGTTGGCTAAAAATCATGAAATGACCTATAATCGTTTGCATACTTAAGGAAACTTCCATCCATTTTATCACTTTGCATATAAAAGAAGACATAAAGTACACATATTTCAGATCATCATGGAAAAAGGATGGACTCAAGGTGATAAAAATTGACCAAGTTATGACCATTTGAAGTCACATATGGAAAATTGGGGATTCATCTGGATGACTTGTAATCTTTCTGCTTCACCAAGTTCCTTCCACATGAAAATTCTTGGAACTTTTGATGTGATTTTTTGGTAAATCTTTGAAGAGAAAGATTTATTTGGAATCACTCAAAAATACCAAAAGGTGAGCAAGATATGCTCCTTTGAAGTTCAAAACCCTAGCCTCTAGATCAAGAGAATGCTTTGAGGAACTTTGACAAGTTTGAACAAACTTCTTGTGCCAGTATTCTTTCTTTGTGAATAGAAGTTATTGAGGATGATGATGAGGACTCATAGCCAACAAAACCACTTCCATATCTTGAAATTTGAGAGAAATGTGCTCTTGTGACCAATAGGAACAAGACCTTGTCCAATCATGACAACTTCTTCACTCAACCCCTTGTACTTTTGAATCAATTTTGATAACTTTGAAATGTGATGAGCCAAAGAAACTTTGCCATGCCAATTATTCAAAAACCATTCCAATAGTGAAGTTTGAACTCCTCAAGCTATGTTGACTAGGGCATTGAAATAAACTCATGAAACCATGAAGCAACTTGCTAAACCTCATAGCCTTTACCTACATTATTAACAAGTAAGGCAAACCAACATTGCATTTTATTAATAAAAGAAAAATCAAAGAAAAATATTCATGATCACAGAAGAAAACAAGTCAAGGTGCTTGGTAACTCCTCAAAAAGAGCAAAGCTAAATGATAGGGAGAAGAACCAAAAGTCCTAATGTGATCTTGTTGTGATTGAAACAACATGGTATGATGAAGGGATCTTAGGGGCAAAAATTAGGGTACAACACCCTAACAATGGAAACCTTTGATTCCTGCACTAAAACTCAACAAAAAGACTCTAAAACATCCCTAACATCAACATGCATATGTATGGGTTCTTATAATCAATTTGTGACGTGAAAAAATAAAGATTCAAGATCATGATTTTATACCAAACCAGAGTGATGTGAGTCACAAATTCTATGGTGTTTCACACATTGAGGAGGCCTGGGATGAATCCTGGGAGCCTCAGGAATGCAAATGTAGCACTAGTTTGGATGAAGGAAGGCTGGAACAAGATTTTCGAATTTCACAACTTTTGAATAATTTAGAGAATTTTTTTAGTGCTCTTTCAGGCATTGGTATCCGTGTCTTTTCTTGCAATGTTGCTCTCTATTTATAGAGGAGTGAAGATATTGATAATCATAGCAAGAACCAATCATTAACTATGGTTTTGAAAGCAAAAATCAAGACTTTGAAGAATTGCCATATATGATGATTCCTTGCCATTCTTGACATTCATTGAACCTGGACTCATTTTCACGAAATCTTAGGCCCAATATTGACCCAACCTATCAGCCCATATGTCATAACCCATCAACTATTATTTTATGCTATTTATTTTGTATTTATTTGAATAAAAACAAAATAATATGAATAAAATAAATAAAAAATGAAAAGCAAGGTAAGAGTGAGTTTAGGAGTCCTTGGCATGGTCATGGACATGTTTGAAGTCCAAAAGATTAAGCTCAATAAGAAAAAATTACAAATTTCTCAGTTAAGATTCCATGCATTTATTGAAAATTCCCCAACTTGTGCAACTCATAACTTGCTCAATTTTCATCTTCTGAAAATGATATTGGACTTTTAGGAAATCCCAAGATGTCCTCTACACTTTCTATTTTGATAATTTTTATATTTGGAGACATTATCTTGATGTAAGTTGCCTTGACAAAAAGTGTCTTTTGTTGACTTTCGAAAATGACCTATAATGTATGAGATCATAACTTCCAAATGAAGCATTTTTTGGACTTGAGAATAAAAGCAAAGATGTAGGGAATGGAATTTTCTTCAAAATGGGATTTGGTTGGGGAAAAGTTGATGAAGCATGTGAATGTTATGCCTGGTCAAAGTTCAGTTGACATCTCCTAAGGAAACCCTAATTTGGAAATTCTTGACTTTTGATGATCTGAGCACTTTCCTTGAGGAATCATGATAAACCCTTGATCAAATGATGAATATCACTCCAAAATGTTGATGTTGACCAAAAATATTGAAGTTTGACTGTATATTGACCATAATTGACTTTTTAACCAATATAGTTGATATTCAAGCATTTGAACCATTGACTAAGAAAATTTATGATGTAGGGATTGAAAATTGACATGAACCTTTTTGATGACCTGTGAAGAACCATGGAATCCACTTGTGATCTTTGAAAACTAAATATCCTTGAGAAACTTCAAACCCTAGTTGTGGGCCTTTGGTCTAGGAGTTGCATCTTGACTAGTCAACCCTTGAGTTTCTTGATCATTTGAAGAGCCTTGAAAGAATGCTTTGAGAAAAGTGAGAGGGAAAATACTGGGGTACAATAGTTTCCCCTGTTCAATCTTCTTAAACCTGGAGAGTTTGATTGGCCTGTCTGCCATTCGTGACTCGAAGGTAGAAGATGATTGAACACTTAAGTGCCCAGAAATTTGCACTCGCCTAAGCAAGAGGTAATGCTATTGGTTGATTGTAGCAGGAATGAGCTTAGAGATTCCATTTGGATGGGTGAAGGAGAATCGTCGGAGATGGGCTTATAGTTGCCATCCTAAATAGCTGCTGACTTTAACTGGAAGAAATATCAGAATAATCTTTGGGCGACTTTAACTGAACCAGAGGAAGCGTCCACCGGAAAACAAATCAGGATAAATTGTTAATTGATTTAAGCTGAACCAGCAGAGGTCTCGAATTATCTTTAACTGAAAAATAAAATCAGCAAAATCTTGGAGTCGATTTAGCTGAATCAGAGAAAAGAATCTATAATAAAACTAATCAGGATAAATCGTTGATCGATTTAAATTGAACTAGTAGATGTCTTGAATTATCTTTAACTAGAAAAACAAATCAGTAAAATCTTAAGGTCAATTTAACTGAACTAGAGAAAGAAGTCTAACGAAAAAAAATCAGGATAAATCGTTGATTGATTTAAACTGAACCAACAAAAGTCTTGAATTATCTTTAATTGGAAAACAAATTAGTAAAATCTTAGGGTCAATTTAACTGAACCAGAGAAATAAATCTACCGGAAAACAAATCAGGATAAATCGTTGATCGATTTAAATTAAACCAGTAGAGGTCTTGAATTATCTTTAACTGGGAAACAAATCATTCAAATATTAGGGTCGATTTAACTGAACCTGAGAAAGAAGTCAACCGAAAAGAAAACCAGGATAAAACATTGATCGATTTAAATTGAACCACCAGAGGTCTTGAATCCTGTTTAACTGGAAAACAAATCAGTAAAATCTTAGGGTCGATTTAACTGAACCATAGAAATAATTCTACCAGAAAACAAATCAGGATAAATTGTTGATCAATTTAAACTGAACCAACAGAGGTCTTGAATTCTCTTTAACTGGAAAACAAATCAGTAAAATCTTAAGGTCTATTTAACTGAACCAAAGAAAGAAGTCTACCGAAAAACAAATCAGGATAAATCATTGATCGATTTAAACTGAACCAACAAAGGTCTTGAATTATCTTTAACTAGAAAATAAATCAGTAAAATCTTAGGGTCGATTTAACTAAACCAGAGAAAGAAGTCTATCGAAAAACAAATCAGGATAAACCGCTGATCAATTTAAATTGAAGCAATAGAGGTATTTTGAGAATGACCTTCTGAGGAAAATGCTGAAATAGCTCTTTGTCAGATATAGTCTTTGAGAAGATTGTCAGGTTGTATAAGTAGTCGATGGTATTTGTTGGTTGATATTTTCCTGAAAAGGTAAATAATTAGTTGTATGCAATGTCATGATGGATGAAATGCATTGTTTGATACGGTGGCAGAACCGACTGTTTAATACTGGTTTGCGTTTTTCATTTTGTGTTCGCAAAATGTCGCGGTAAGCAAGAGTCGCCACCGACTTTTATTTCATCCAACCGAAAAGAAAAAAGTACAGAAAAAAATACTTTTTCGAGATATTCTGATTACGAGGGGTAGATAATAGAAAGGGAAGGTGTTAGCACCCTTTCTATCCATGGTTCTCCATGGGCTCTTAGGTACTTGTTCATTTTTAAATTACTTGTGTGTGTAATTTGTTTTTGAAAAGTTTGACTTCGTGATAACCCTTGTATCAATCCTCAAAGGTGTGACGAAGTTGTTTTGAAAGTTTGTTTGAAAAGTGTAAGTGTGAAAAGTTTTGATTTGAGTAAGTCCCAACTAGCATCTACCTACTCGAAAAAAGATCGTTTCTATTCTTGTTTCCTTTAGACAACGCTATCCTACTATTGAGAAATAGGTAGCACCATCATTGGAATTTGTAAGGGTCAATTCGAAAGGGACGTACAATCACTAAAGCAATATTAGGACACCTTAGTAATAACCCTAGAGTCTTAAGATCATATTCGAAGAAACATTTCCGAGGTAACATTTCCGAGGCAACAATCGAATGGGACGTTTGATCTTTTTTAGACAGAAGGGAAACCACTAAAACACCCTATGCTTAATGATCATTTACCGAAGGCAACCAAAGTGAGAGTATACCCTAAGAGTGATATGTGCGAGTGATTTGTTTTCAGTTATTTATCTTTGCACATTAGGGTTTTCTAACTGTATTAATTTGTCATGCATTCTTGCCATACAATCCTATTAGCATACATCTAGACAGTTAAATATTTGCAGGAATTAAAAATGCTAGAAAATAAACCTATGCTATTACAAGGCTTCGGGGAGGGGGATTAATTACATAGCCAAAAACTCAGGGATTTAAACAGTAAATAAACCCTAAATTAACTATTACAAACCATGAACAGTTACACAAATATTGGCAAAATAATTAACAAGCAAGAGGCGAATTAAGTGCGAGACCATTAGGGTTTTGAACCTTGGTTAAACCTAATTGCAATTGATTAAAGAAAAATCATTTTTTCTGTCATTTTTGTTATTTAAGAAAATAATGAAATAATTGAATTAAAAAGAAAATCTTAAGTTCTAATTAATTTTAAATTAAGAAAAATAAATTAATTCATTCTAAAAACCTATTTTTGTATTCTTATTGTTTGAAAAAGAAAAGAATTAAACCAAGAGCTAAAACCTAATTTTCTAATTAGTTTTAAAAAACAAGTTAAAATTTCCCTAAATTAAATTAAACTAATTAATTGAAAATTAAATTTGAAAAAAAAACCCAATTCTAATTTTTGTGAACTCTTGATTTTATGATTTTATAGAAAAAATGATTAATGGTGTGAATTAAAATAATTAAAGGAAATATTAAAAGAAAAAAAAAGAAATAAAAAAAGTGTAGAGATGGGCCTGATAGTATTGCTAAAGAGGGGGGTGTCAATCTGGATTTTCTGGCCCAACAAGCATTAAGCCTGGTCAATGCGCAGGATCTGGTATGGGCGTTGACTGGAGTGTATGATGGTCCCTTGCTACCTGGGCGTCAGATCTGATGGCATGCTGGATCAAAGGATGGATGTTGAGGTTGTATGGTGGATGTCATGACAAGCAACGCCCTGGACCAGCTAACTGAAAATAATACAAATAAAATGCTGGGACCTGGGGATCGAACCCAGGTCCTTATACTCAATTCCAACGCTTGCTTGCCAACTGAGCCATGATGGTTAGTTGTAACTATGATAATAATAAAATATAATATAAGAAAATCAAAAGAACTGATTCCAAAGTGCGCGATATTTAAACGTTCCAATAGCTGGCTGACACGCAAGGGTCTTCCTCCTTTCTCCGTTGTTTTAGACTCTGGCACCTTTACCTACAGGCACTTTGCTGTAACTACAAATTTGTGACATTCCAAAATCCTATACTAGCAATATAAATGAAAGGTAAGGGTGCCAATCAACTCGTCTCATCCTCACGAGTATCATGGTACCAGAATCAATGCCTGATTTTACTTGTACTAAAAACCCCTAAATAAGAACTCAAAACCCTAACAATGGCATATTGTGATTCCTGTACTGCAAATGCAATTAAGTGGTACCAATATCTTGCAAACACAATAATGAACAAGAATATATAATTAAAACATGCTTATGATGAGTAAATCAGTGAAATCAAAATCAAGTTTTTAGGCAAACCGTGGGAGGCGTATAGTGCGATTATGGGAGTTTCAAGACCCGGAAGTGATTGGAATAGCTTCCTGAGATGTCTAGCAAGTGATTGGGATAGCTAACACACCTTGAATTGGCCTGTGGAAGGAGATTCTTCCCACACTTTTCGTGAAAACTTTCAAGTTTGTTCTGGTTCTTGGAGGCAAGTTGTGCACGAAAATTCTTGTGTTTAGGGTTCCATCAACTTCAGTATATGTATTGAATCCAATTAGGTTAACAAACTTGGATCCAATCTTGAGAATTCATGAATGGAATATTTGATTTTTAAGCCATATGATATCTTTCTATTTTCATGCCAATCATGCCTTTCTTGTACCAATTGCCATTGATTCGAATTAATCATGCAAGCTCAGCATATCTTGATTTCCAATCTGTAAAAAAACAAATCAAATCATACTTTGATAATTTTCATCATTTATTTGATTTAATTCACTTTTTAATTAATGAAAAATCAAAATAAATTGAAAAATGAAGCAAATAATGTGTGGATAAGTATTTTAGTTGTGGACTACATTATAATTGAAGTGCAAGTGTAAAAGGTTGGGCCCATTTAGAAAAAAAATGCAATTTTGAGCACATTTGACTTTTGGCAATTTTGCAAAAATGGTCAACTTGGCCAATGCATAACTCTCTCAATTTTGACCCTAGAGAGGTGTTCTTGGACTCTTTAGAAAGATTAGTATGTCCTATAAGCAACCCTTTTGGTCTCATCTCAATTGAGTCTTCCATGTTCATGTATGAAACTTTGACCCAAAAGGTGTTTTTGTTGACTTTTCAAAAGGACCTATAATGTAAAAATTCATATCTTTTTGTGAGTGCAAAATTTGGACTTGGGAGATGAATATGAATTATAGGTAATTTCATCCTCTTCAAAATGAGATTTGGATGGGTCAATTCTGATAAAGTATGAGAAAGTTATGCTTGGTCAAAGTTGAGTTGACTTTTCCTACAAAACCCTAATTTAGTAACTTTTGGGTTTTGGTGAATTGTGAGCAATCCTTGAGGAATCATGATCAACCCTTTATCCAATGATGAATAATACTTCAAAATGAGGATGTTGACCAAAAATATTGAAGTTTGACTGTATGTGGGCCACAATTGACTTTTGCCCTATTACAATTGATTTTTAGGCATTTGAGCAATTGAATGAGCAAACTTCTTCTGCAAGGCTTGAAACTTGACATGGATGATATTGAGAACATATTAGGACAATGGTGAGCATTTGAGTCCTTTGTGGTTCACACATATTGATGAAAATAGAAACCCTAATTTGAGGTATACTGCCTTAGGAGAGAGTTTGTCTAGTCAACTCTTGAACTTCCTTGAGCAATTTGGGGACCTCACATGCCATGTGTTGAGAAATATGGGGGGGAAAATTTTGGGGTACAACAGCTTCCCCTGTTCAATCTTGTTAAACCCGAGGATGTTGATTGGCTCGTTTGCCTTTTGTGATTTGAAGGTGGAAGATGATTGAACACTAGAGTGCCCAGAAATTTGAACTCGCATGAAGTGATACATGATTTATGATATTGGGAATGGGAGTATAGATGCAATTTGGTAGTTGCTAGAGAATTGTTGGAGATGGGCTTAAAGATGCCATCCGAAGAAGTGTCGATCGCATAAGAGATTCCTTTGCGAGAACCCGTATACCTGTTGTTGAGGAGGACTTCGCTGGGGAATGCTGGTCTCTGTCTTAAGAGAAATAGAGTTTTAGGAGCTTCAGTTGTCCGTTACTCTACTAGGGAATAATTACGGTTTGGGAAGCGGAAGTGAACTGTGTGTTTGGTCGGGGTATATGCTGCACTGGGACTTTCTGGGGAAATGTGAAATCAATTATGTTTGATCAGGTCCCGGTATTACAGTGTTGTGGACTGCTGTCTGGGGATAAGAGAGGAAGAACCCGGATAGTAAGGTTATGAGAAGGAACCTGGATAGTAAGGTTACCTCGAGATGAAATCCTGGATAGTAGGGATGTGAGAAGGAACCTGGATAGTAGGGTTACTTCGAGATGAAAGCCTGGATAGTAGGGTTGTGAGAAGGAACCTGGATAATAGGGTTACTTCGATATGAAAGCCTGGATAGTAGGGCTGTGAGAGGAAACCTGGATAGTAAGGTTACTTCGATATGAAAGCCTGGATAGTAGGGCTATGAGAGCGAACCTGGATAGTAAGGTTACTTCGATATGAGTTTAGGTAAAACTGTAGAGGGAACCTGGGTAAGGTTACTTTGTTATGAGTCGGTGTAGGACTTCAAGAAAAACCTGGGTAAGGTTGTTTTTGTCGCACCGATGATTACTCTATTTAGCTTCGAGTGTTGATCATGGACCTGCTGGAAATTATTGATAATAACTGTCTTTCCTGAAAGAAATACAGGGTTAGTTATGTGCGATGCATGAGATGCATTGTGATGAGGTTCTCAAGATAACTGAGATCATGTTATATGTAATGTATGCACATGTCATGATGTATGAACATGAAATGTTGATGTAATAATATGAGTCCGGGAAAATAAATCCGTGACTGCTGTTTGGAGAGTATGAGAAATGGTATTCTTGACTGCTGTTTGGAGAGTATGAGAAATGGTATTCTTGACTGCTGTAAAAAACCACAGTTCCTCTACTTCTGTTGGGGATGGTGAAGAAAGATGACTATGCTGGGGATTTGCCCCTTGTTTACAGATATTCTGCCAAGGAGAGACTCTATTTGAGAACAACTCTGTGGGAGAATAACTCTGTTGGAGAGGAAATACTCTGTTGATAGATCTGCTAATTTGGAGAAATAAACTCCATCGGGGATGAATTTCCGTTGCTGGTGATAATGAATTCTATTGGAGATTGAATTTCTGCTTGTGAGAGAAATAAACTCTGCTTGGGGAAAAATTTACTGACTCGCTCGCGATTGTGAACCTCAGCTGGGGAGAGTTATATCCTATTCGAGAAAGTTAACATCATTGTGTTTGGATACTTTTTACTCTGTGGGGAGTGTATGTACCACTGCTCATGTTCTCAAGCTGGCCCTATCCCAGTACTTGATGGGCAGAGTAACTGTAAGGTTTGGGCACTTCTTATTTTCCATGTTCCTGGAATTACGAGTAATCGTCTTTGTTTCTTGTGTAAATATTTATGAGCAGCAATTATTTTCAAATGCATATATCAAAAATGAATCATTGGACGTTCTTGCAAAACAAAACAGAAAAAAGAAAAACAAATTGAAATTTCTTGTAAAAATGAATTGTATTGATTTTGAAGTTGGCCTGTAATAGGCGTTTTGTACAAAGAGGCTGACGCTCTAGTAAGAGAACGCCGTCGAAAGATAGAAATTACAATTTGTGTTAAAGAAAGAAAAACAACTATGTGAAACAACCCCATTGGGTTCCAACTCTTCTATTTCCTTTATATCTTCAAGCGTCTCATCACTTTGCTACTTGGTCGAAGGTTGATCAGATTGATTGGCGCCGTCTGAGCTTGATAGTCTATACCGAAGTCTGGTTGCAAGATGATCCAATGAGACATAGTGTTACGCTTCAATCCCTACCTTTTGCCTGGACCGCCCTTTCGGGTTTTCAGTCCACTGGGATACCCATTTTTGCCCAAGTCGCCTTTTCAGGTTTTCGACTTGCCGGGTGTACAGTTTTTTTTCATTTTCATCCCTTACTTTTGCCCGAACCCTTTTGGTTCGCCGGGAAGCCCTTATTTTTTCCTAGGCCATTCAACCTAGCGGGTCTTTGATTATGCGTAGTATCTTTTCACTATGTCTTCATTGACGAGGTGAGTAAGGTCGACACCATCGATGGTGGTTAGAATCATAGCTCCTCCCAAGAAAATGTTCTTAACAACAAATGGCCCTTCGTACGTGGGGGTTCATTTGCCCCTGGGATCACCTTGCGGTAGTATGATGAGTTTGATCACTAGATCCCCGATTTGATATTCTTGACGTCTGGCTTTCTTGTTAAAAGCCTTGATCATTCGCTTTTGATACGTCTGACCATGACAGATAGCAGAAAGTCTCTTTTCATTGATTAGATTCAGCTGATTAAGTCGGGTTTGGATCCAGTCATCTTCGTTCAAACCCGCATCCTTCATAATCCTGAGAGAAGGTATGTGGACTTCGATGGGTAGGACTACCTCCATGCCATATACCAAGGAATAGGGTGTTTCCCCTGTCGATGTCCGTGCTGAGGTACATTACCTATGAAGAGCGAATGGTAACATCTTATGGCAGTCTTTGTATGTCACTGTCATCTTCTGCACAATTTTCTTGATGTTCTTGTTAGCGGCTTCAACAGCCCCATTCATCTTCGGCCGGTAGGGAGAAGAGTTATGATGTTGTATCTTGAACTGTTTACAGAGCTCAATGATCATTGTGTTATTAAGATTTGTACCATTGTCAGTAATAATTCTCTCTGGTACACCATATCGACAGATCAGATTGTGTCGGATGAACCGCGCCATGACGTTCTTGGTTACTGTAGCAAAGGAAACTGCCTCAACCCACTTCGTGAAGTAATCAATTGTTACCAAAATGAAGTGATTTCCATTAGACGCAGTAGGTCTTATCTCGCCGATCATGTCGATGCCCCACATTGCAAAGGGCCAAGGAGCTGTCGAGACATTCAGAGGGACCAGGGGCACATGCACCTTATCGGCATAGACTTGACACTTATGACAGGTCCGAGAGTGCTGATAACAATTGGCTTCCATAGTGGACCAGTAATATCCTGCCCGTAGGATTTTCTTCTCCATAGTATGTCCATTAGAATGGGTTCCGAAAGTGCCTTCATGTAATTCTGCCATGATCCTTTCTGCCTCTCTCTTGTCTACACACCGCAGTAAGGTTGAATCATGGTTACGCTTATAAAGGATCCCATTGCTAAGAAAGAACTTCTCCGCGAACCTTCTCAGAAATTTCTTATCATTAACAGATGCCCCCTCGGGGTATTCTTGGGCCTCAAGATACCTCTTTACCTCGTGAAACCAGGGTTTATCTACTACCTCTTCAGTCTCAATGTCACAGCAATGTACGGGTTCATCTATCCTCTCAATGATAATCTGAGGAGCTTCATTGTCCCACCTGACTTTGAACATAGAAGACATGGTAGCTAGCGCGTCTGCCAACTGGTTCTCTTCTCGTGGGAAATGTTCAAAGGTTATCTCCTTAAAGTGTGGGAGCAATGTCAGTACATACTCTTTGTAAGAAATAAGATTCGGGTGCTTCGTATCCCACTCGCCTTTGATCTGACTTATTACCAGAGCGGAATCTCCGAATACACTGAAGAACTTAATCCTCAGGTCAATAGCAGCTCGAAGACCCATGATACATGTTTCATACTCCGCCATGTTGTTGGTGTAGTTAAAACATAATCGGGCGGTGAACGGGGTATGACAGCCTTCAGGAGATATAATTACAGCGCCAATGCCATTACCCAATGCGTTCGAGGCTCCATAAAAATAGATAGACCATCGGGATCCCTCCTCGGGTCCTTCATCCGGTCCAGGTTCTTCGCATTCGGTTACCAACATGATATTCTCATCTGGGAACTCGAAATTCATGGACTGGTAGTCATCCACGGCCTGATGCGCCAAATGATCCGCCAATACACTCCCCTTGATTTCTTTTTGGGTTGTGTATTGGATGTCGTACTCGGTTAAGATCATCTGCCATCTTGCTATCCTTCCGGAGAGAGCGGGCTTCTCGAAAATATACTTGATCGGATCCATCTTTGATATCAACAAGGTAGTGTGAGTCAGCATATACTGTCTCAGTCGGCAAGCAGCCCATGCCAAAGCGAAGCAAGTTTTCCCGAGCAATGAGTATCGGGTCTCACAGTCGGTAAACTTTTTGCTAAGGTAGTAAATTGCATGCTCTTTTCAACCAGACTCGTCATGCTGCCCCAACACACACCCCATTGAATTGTCTAGCACTGTCAAGTATAATATCAAGGGTCTTCCTTCAACTGGAGGCATCAAAATTGGTGGTTCTTGAAGGTATTCCTTGATTCTTTCGAAAGCGGTCTGGCATTCATCATTCCACTTTACCACTTGATCTTTCTTCAGCAGCTTGAAGATTGACTCACAAGTAGCAGTCAGATGTGAAATGAACTTGGCGATGTAATTCAGACGTCCCAAGAAACCTCTAACTTCTTTCTCTGTGCGGGGAGCCGGCATCTCTTGTATGGCTTTTACCTTTGCCGGGTCCACCTGAATACCCTTGTCACTGACAACAAAACCTAGAAGCTTACCAGACCTTACCCCGAAGGTACACTTGTTCAGATTCAACCTCAGCTTGTACGCCTTCAACCTGTCAAACAGTTTCTGGAGATGATCAAGGTGTTCTTCCTCAGTCTGGGACCTGGCTATCATGTCGTTAACATAAACTTCGATATCATGGTGAATCATATCGTGGAACAAAGCAACCATGGCGCGCTGATAAGTTGCCCCATAATTCTTCAACCCAAAAGGCATTACCTTGTAACAGAAGGTGCCCCACTATGTAACAAAGGTTGTCTTATCCATTTCCTCAGGAGCCATCTTGATCTGGTTGTAGCCAGAAAAACCATCTATGAAGGAGAAGATCTTGTGCTGCGTGGTGTTGTCGACTAGAACATCAATGTGAGGAAGTGGGAAGTCATCCTTGGGGCTTTCCCTGTTCAGATATCTATAGTCCACACACATCCGTACCTTACTGTCCTTCTTAGGTACTTGAACAACGTTGGCAACCCACTGCGGATAAGAAGTGAAAGCTAAGAATCCTGCGTTAAACTGTTTCATTAACTCTGCCTTGATTTTCTCTGACATTTCGGGGCGCATACGGCGGACCTTCTGCTTTATCGGAGGGCAGTCTTCTTTAGTCGGCATACAATGTACCACAATATCAGTGTCCAAACCAGGCATGTCTTCATAAGACCAGGCGAAGATCTCAACATAGTCGTGTAGCATCTGTATTAACCATTGTTTGACACTAGGCTCCAGATTCACACCTATTTTAACCTCTTTCCTGTCTTCTTCTATACCCAGATTCACTGACTCAACTGGCTCTTCATGAGGCTGTATGGCCCTTTCTTCCCGCTGTAACATTCTAGCAAGTTCTCCAGGCACCTCACAATAATCCTCACCTTCGTCCTCAGTTTGGTTGATCAGATTTTTGAAGTCATAACTGGCAGTAGCAGAGTTGTTATTAATGGGATCCAGAGTTGATATGGATCTGAAGTATGATACGTGAGTGTGTGTAAGAGAACAACTGTTTTGATAAAGTGAGAGACATAAAAGAAAAACAAGGAGCACAAAATTTGTATACAAGAAACATCCAATGCTTTATTAATGATATATGAAATGACAAATAATAGCCCTCACAAGGAAAGCCAAGGTGCCTTGGGCAAGGCACCGGGCCATAAAGTTTCAAACTATTTATTACAAATCTTAAAACAAAAGTCAATTACTGCGGAATAAAAGAAACAGGTATGAAGTCCCTCGCCATCCAGTTATTCGGTCCACCGTTGGTTGTTGGGTAGATCTAGCTGTCGATGTCTGAATCCTCTTCACTGTCTTCAATTGCATTAATTCCCCGATTGCTGATGTGTAGCGGAGGTCTTCCAGCTCGAGCACGCCTAATAACCCTTTGAGCCCCTGTAGTAAAGCCCAAACCAAATTTGTCAGTTTTGTGAGTGAAATCAGGGAGCTGACCCCAATTGGTACACCCTCCTTCTTTAATCACAGCCCTAGCATGCCTGAGGGAAGTCATCTTCAACGGAGGTTTGTTGGTAGTAACTTCAGTTGATGCCAAAGTCTGAGGGACCTCTTCGAAGTTCTTACAAGGAGTTTCTATGAATTCCCCGTCCATCTCTATGTAGCGAAAAGAATTGAGGTGACTCACCATAAATTCTTCTTCACCTCGCACTATGACAATCTTCCCCTTCACTGGATATTTCAGCATTTGATGGAGTTTGGAAGTAACTTCCCTAGCCACATGGATTCAAGGACGACCTAGCATGTAAGAATACGATGGCCTGATATCCATCACGTAGAAGGTGGACCCAAAAGGCTGAGAACTCACTTTGACAGAGATGTCCACCTCCTCGTGCACCATTCTCTTTCATTCGTAAAAAGCCCTTACTACAATGTTGTTAGGCTTTAGAGTCAAACCTTCACAATCCAAACGGTCCAACGCTTTCTTCGGCAGAACATCCAGTGAAGACCCGGTATCTACCAACACATGAGCCATAATGGTGCCCATGCTCTCAATCGAGACATGCAGAGCATCATTATGCTTCCTTCCTTTCGATGTCAGATCCGCATATGAAAAACCTAGCCCATTGTCAGCAGTTAGGCTGGCCACACAAGCTTTGAACTGACCTGCTGAAGTTTCCTGCGGCACGTGCGCAGTTTTGAGGAATGCAATCAAAGCCTTCGCATGAGCTTCAAAACACAACATCAGAGACAACATGGATATCTTTGATGGGGTCTGCCCCAACTGCTCGACCATATTGTAGTCGCTCTTCTTAATGATTTTCAGTATTTCCTCTATTTCTTGTTTAGAGGCTTCCACAATGATTTTCTTAGGTGCCTCTGTCCGGGCAGGCTCACCTATAATTTCCTTTCCCCGAGTCCCAGATGGCTCAGCAGCAGGGGTAATAACTGGAGTAGGAACATGACAAATGTCAGGAGTGCTGGTTGGAGCAGCAGTTGGAATAACAGTAGGCTTGATGATCTTCGGAGCAATCTCAGGAGAGAAAACCCTTCCACTTCGGGTAACCTTACTAGTCCCTACATTATTACTGACATCAGTATTAGCTTCTTCATTCTTCGATTCTTGCTTAATTCCATGATAATACACATCAACACTATAGTGCCATGGGACAACCTTGTCTGAGGTGTACGGGATGGGACCAGGAACAATGATTATCAGCGGAGAAATTCTTTGAACATGTGTAATCCTAACTAGTCTTCTCGAGGAAACCTTGGAAGGATTGTCGGAAATGGTTATAATGGCAACATCTTTATTTGGAATAACAAGAATCATAGTCTTCTCGAATAAAATTTATTTATTATCCATCAGGCGTTGAACACCTGACTTCAACAAACGGCAACCAGAAGGTATAATTGAACACATGTGGCAACCTTCACCATACCCTGGAAATAAACCGACCAACAACAAATTCTTCTTAACAGTCATAAGGGGAGTAGAAATATCTTCAACAGAGGTCACAAACAAATCAGTGTCAACATCATTAACTCCACGACCATGTTTGGGCATGGGAGTAGTTATAACATTCAGCTTTTCTGGAGCGTCGAACTCTATCTCCTTGGCTTCAAGCAAGTCTTGTACTTTGTTTCTTAGAGCCCAACAATCATTTGTATCGTGGCCAGGACTCTCAGAATGGTAGTCACACCGCGCGTTTGGATTGTATCTGGGAGATGTAGTGTTTGGATTCTTGGGAGCCTCTCTCAAGGTTGCCAAGTTGGATTTTAATAAATGAGGTAGAACTTCAGCCAAAGTCATGTTGATACGGGAAAACTGCCATTGTGGTCTTTCCACCCTTTGTTGATTGTTGCATTGTGGAGCAACTGTGGGTCTTGGTATCACTACAGCATTTACCGTTTGACGGTGTTCAGATCTGCTTTGGCCCCTCGAGCTATAGACTGCACTAGCTTCCTTCTTACCAGTAAAAGGCTTCTTTGCTGAACTCGAGGAGGCATCCTTCTGTATTTTGCCACTCCAAATTCCAGCTTCTACTCTTTCTCCAGTTAAAATCAGCTCGATGAAACCAGATGACGAGCTGCCGATTAAGTGATTGAAAAATGGACTAGACAACGTCCCCAGAAACATATCAACCAACTCCTTATCAGACAAAGGGGGTTGAACTCTCCCAGCCAAGTCTCTCCATTTTTGAGCATAATCTTTAAACCTTCACCTGCACCCATGGACATACTCTGGAATTGAGTACGAGTGGGAGCAAGGTCGGCATTGTACTGATACTGCTTATAGAAAGCAGCAGCAAGATCTTCCCAATTTCGGACACTAGCTCCCTCTAACTGGTAGAACCATTCAGGATGAGTCCCTGATAGACTATCTTGAAAGAAGTGGACCCATAAATTTCTATCAGCTGTGTGGGGTTGAATTTTCCTGACATATGAGCAGAGATGGAGTTTTGGACAGGACACTCCATCATACTTGGCAAAAACTGGAGCTTTGAAGTTATGAGGGATGACCACTCCTGATACCAATCCCAATTCTCTGAAATCCAAACCAGGTATCTTCTTAACTTCTATAGCACTCAGACGGTCTTCTAACTGCTTGTACCTATCCTCAGCAGGAGGATATTGCTCATCATTGTAATCAGTATCATCGTCAGAAACTGCAGGACTAGGGTCCTTTTCCCCTTCTTGGTTCTCCCCTTACTTGGATGAAGAGGTCAGATCAGTTTGATGCTTCAACCTTTCTCCGAATCTTCTACCCATATTCAGAATACCAGTCTTGTTCTTCTTCTTCTTCTTCTTCTTCTTCTTCTTCTTCTTCTTCTTCTCTTTCAGAATGAGGGCTTTCATATCCTCTTTCCCTTTTGCCAGACTGATGAACATTTGTTGGAACTGGGCGTTCTGTGCTTGAAGATCTTTGATGACTTGATCAGAAGACATTTATGCTGAAATAAACAACGAAGAAGATGAGAAACCTGTAGTGGTACCTGTAATGATGTGCATGATAATGGGATGCACATGTAATGATTTCAAAGACTTCGAGAAATTTAAATTTGCAAACCAAAATAAACAAAAACTTTATTAGCTTTAACTTTGAAGGTTCAAAATGCCTTTAAGGCTTTACAAAATAAGTAAATAAAACAAATCTAAAACTAGAAATGGAACATAAAAAGTCCCATGGACGCTTCCTCTTTATGTTGATATAATCATTGATCACTCTTTCTTCCTCGAGCTGCCTGGTGAGCTTTAAAACCTTCCTCTCTTGCTCATGGAACTGCTCCCGGTAAGTATCCCGCTCATTCCTCAGCTGAATCCAAGACCTCTATAGCTCCCCAAGATCAGTGGGAATGTAAGGATAGAGAACTGTGTAAGGAATTCCTTCTTCATTAGGGGGCTCCACAATCACTGGTAATATAGCCACATAAGGCATCATAAGCTTTTGGGCACGAGCTCAGACCAATTGGAGGTAAGGCTGCATAGTAATGGAAGTCTTTGGTCCCAACTCTTTGGGTTCAGATCTGTTTACCATGCCCCAAGCTCGTATGAACCTCCGACGATGCTCCTTAACATTATCCTTATAGTTGAATACAATGTCCTCGAGAAGTAACTCATGGGGACCATCCCTTCGAGCACAACCAAATTGTCGCAAAGCTAGACAAGGATTGAAAGTTTTACCCCCTCTGATACTAAGTAATGGGACATTAGGGTACCCCCCACAACAGTCAAAAACAATAGTGTCTTCCATAGCCTGAGAACACCAAAGAATATCTGTATGAGCGAGTGACATTATTCTGTGCGGCCAACCCAAACCTTCTTCGTTCTTTAGCATAGACCTAGGGAGGTGAGACATAAACCACCTCGACAACAACGACATGCATCACATAAGAGTTCCTCTTCTCTTCATAGTACGAGTATGGAGAGCATGCAAGATATCTCCAAGCAAGGTAGGCACATGGTTGCGAGAAAGGAAAATCTTGACAACATTCACATCTACAAAGGAGTCCGGATTAGGGAAGAGAACTAAACCATAGATAAGAAGAGCCAAGACATCCTCAAAACCTTGAAAATCCGAATCATCCCAAAATAGCTGAGCCTGGTCTATCATAAATTTGGATAGAAAACCCTCGACTCTGCTTCGAGTTTCCCAATTGGATACCACATCGGCCCATTTCAAATGCAAAGCTGAGGCAATGGCTTATGGTTTAGGAACTTCTTCCATACCTGTGAAGGGTACCTGTTCAAGAATGGATATTCCCAATAGATGAGAGAATTCTTCCAAGGTGGGTACCATCTGGTAATCTGGAAAGGTGAAGCAGTGATGCTTGGGATTGAAGAATTGAAAAAGTACGTTCATCATCTGTTCGTAAAGGTTTGAAGTAACCAGGCTGAGAAGTTGACCGTGTCTCTTAATGAAAGTAGAAGTTTCAGAAACTCTTGATTTTAGCTCTTTAAGTTGGGCAGGTATCTGCACAAAGTTGATTCAGATGGTATTTCTACGCACGGAAGCCATGCTCTGCAAAATAGAACAAAGATAAATTCCCTTGGTCTTTGAAATGGTTAGCGTAATGAAGCATGAATTGCATGTTATGATGCATGATGTCATGATAAACCATAGGTATAACAAACACAAATATTGCAAACACAGTCAAATCACACAAAGCCCTTAGGTTTAAGGCTTGCATGAGGTCAAAGGTAATACCCTCTTGAAGTTAAGTTGGTTCAACCTGTCCTAGAAAATTAACCGGGTTCTAGAGGATCTCAATATCACTAAACATCCTCCATCGGTCATGGTTTCAGCTCACACAATATTTTCTTGCGGCCGAAATATTCTGAGAGTATGATCTCAATGAGTGTAGCATCGAGTATCAACCAGTTCTCAACTCTACACCAAGGCCGACTATCTCGCTACTTTCTAATGGCCAAGTTGGGAAATTAAAGGTTCTAAGGTCAGTTGATGCTTAACGAGACCATGCAGCGGCCCCGTATTCTCCTTGTTTCACCACAAGGGATACCAGTACCAACCAAAGTCCCACATCAATGTAGCTACTGCTTCAACCGTATCAGTCTACACCGTACAGTTCCCTCACAGTCTATTGCTACTTACCTAAAAGGTGATCCCCAGATCCAGGTGTAGGATCTATAGTAACCCCAACCAAACTCTCAAAAGTAAAGCAAACAAAGCAATCAAGAGAAACAATTATGATGACATAGATCCTAAGGTATACCCCAATTATAGTTTTTCCCCAGCAGAGTTGCCAGTTCTGTAATACGGTGGCAGAACCGACTGTTTAATACTGGTTCGCGTTTTGCATTTTGTGTTTGCAAAATGTCGCGGTAAGCAAGAGTCACCACCGAATTTTATTTCATCCAACCAGAAAGGAAAAATGTAGAAAAAAAATCATTTTTCGAGATATTCTGATTACGGGGGGTAGATTATAGAAAGGGAAGGTTTTAGCACCCTTTCTATACATGGTTTTCCTTGGGCTCTTAGGTACTAGCTCATTTTTAAATTGCTTGTGTGTGTGCTTTGTTTTTAAAAAGTTTGACTTTGTGATAACCCTTGTATCAGTTCTCAAAGGTGTGACAAAGTTGTTTTGAAAGTGTGTTTGAAAAGTGTAAGTGTGAAAAGTTTTGATTTGAGAAAGTACCTACTAGCATCTACGTACTCGAAAAAATATCGTTTCTATTCTTGTTTCCTTTAGACAGCGCTATCCTACTATTGAGAAATAGGTAGCACCATCGTTGGAATTTGTAAGGGTCAATTCGAAAGGGACGTACGATCACTAAAGAAATATTAGGACACCTTAGTATTAACCCTAGAGTCTTAAGATCATATTCGAGGCAACATTTCTGAGGCAACATTTCTGAGGCAACATTTCTGAGGCAACATTTGAATGGGACGTTTGATCTTTTTTAGACATGAGGGCAACCACTAAGACACCATATGCTTAATGATCGTTTATCGAAGGCAACCGAAGTGAGAGTATACCCTAAGAGTGATATGTGCGAGTGATTTGTTTTCAGTTATTTATCTTTTCACATTAGGGTTTTCTAACTGTATTAATTTGTCATGCATTCTTGCCATACAATCCTATTAGCATACATCTAGACAGTTAAATATTTGCAGGAATTAAAAATGTGAGAAAATAAACCTACGCTATTATAAGGCTTCGGGGAGGGGGATTAATTACATAGCCAAAAACTCGGGGATTTAAACAGTAAATAAAAACCCTAAATTAACTATTGCAAACCATGGACAGTTACGAAAATATTGGCAAAATAATTAACAAGCGCGCGACGAATTAAGTGCGAGATGATTAGGGTTTTGACCCTTGACTGAAACTAATTGCAATTGATTAAAGAAAAATCATTTTTCTGTCGTTTTTGTTATTTAAGAAAATAATGAAATAATTGAATTAAAAAGAAAATCTTAAGTTCTAATTAATTTTGAATTAAGAAAAATAAATAAATAAATTCTAAAAACCTATTTTTGTATTCTTATTGTTTGAAAAAGAAAAGAATTAAACCAAGAACTAAAACCTAATTTTCTAATTAGTTTTAAAAAACAAGTTAAAATTTCCCTAAATTAAATTAAACTAATTAATTGAAAATTAAATTTGATAAAAAAAACCCAATTCTAATTTTTGTGAACTCTTGATTTTATGATTTTATAAAAAAAATGATTAATGGTGTGAATTAAAATAATTAAAGGAAATATTAAAATAAAAAAAAGAAATAAAAAAGTGTAGAGATGGGCCTGATAGTATTGCTGAAGAGGGGGGTGTCAATCTGGATTTTCTGGCCCAACAAGCATTAAGCTTGGTCAATGCGCAGGATCTGGTATGGGCGTTGACTGAAGTGTATGATGGTCCCTTGCTACCTGGGCGTAAGATCTGATGGCATGCTGGATCAAAGGATGGATGTTGAGGATGTATGGTGGACGTCATAACAAGCAACACGCTGGATCAGCTAACTGAAAATAATACAAATAAAATGTTGGGACCTGGGGATCGAACCCAAGTCCTTATACTCAATTCCAACGCTTTCTTGCCAACTGAGCCATGATGGTTAGTTGTAACTATGATAATAATAAAATATAATATAAGAAAATCAAAATAACTGATTAAAAAGCGCGCGAGATTTAAACGTTCCAATAGCTGGCTGACATGCAAGCGTCTTCCTCCTTTCTCTGTCGTTTTAGACTCTGGCACCTTTACCTACGGGCACTTTGCTGTAACTACAAACCTGTGACATTCAAAAATCCATTACAAGAAATATAAATGAAAGGTAAGGGTACCAATCAACTCGTCTCATCCTCACGAGTATCATGGTACCAGAATCAATGCCTGATTTTACTTGTACTAAAAACCCCTAAATAAGAACTCAAAACCTTAACAATGGCATATTGTGATTCCTGTACTTAAAATGCAATTAAGTGGTGCCAATAGCTTGAAAACACAATGATGAACAAGAATATATAATTAAAACATTCTTATGTTGAGTAAATCAGTGAAATCAAAATCAAGTTTTTAGGCAAACCGTGGGAGGCGTAGAGCGTGATTCTGGGAGTTTCAAGACCTGGGAGTGATTGGAATAGCTTCCTGAGATGTCTAGCAAGTGATTGGTATAGCTAGCACACCTTGAATAGGCCTGTGGAAGGAGATTCATCCCACACTTTTCTTGGAAATTTTCGAGTTTGTTCTGGTTCTTGGAGGGAAGTTGTGCACGAAAATTCTTGTGTTTAAGGTTCCATCAACTTCAGTATATGTATTGAATCCAATTAGGTTAACAAACTTGGACCCAGTCTTGAGAATTCATGAATGGAATGTTTTATTTTTAAGCCATATGATATCTTTCTATTTTCATTCCAATCATGCATTTCTTGTACCAATTGCCATTGATTCGAATTGATCATGCAAACTCAGCATATCTTGATTGCCAATCTGTAAAAAAAACAAATCAAATCATATCTTTGATAATTTTCATCATTTATTTGATTTAATTCACTTTTTAATTAATGAAATCTTAGGATGTCCTCTAAGCAACCCTTTTGGTCTCATCTCAATTGAGTCTTCCATGTTCATGTACGAAGCTTTGACCCAAAAGGTGTTTTTGTTGACTTTTCAAAAGGACCTATAATGTCAAAATTCATATATTTTTGTGAGTGCAAAATTTTGACTTGGGAGCTGAAGATGAATTGTATGGAATTTCATCCTCTTCAAAATGAGCTTTGTATGGGTCATTTCTGATAAAGTATGAGAAAGTTATGCTTGGTCAAAGTTGAGTTGACTTTTTCTACAAAACCCTAATTTAGTTAATTTTGGGTTTTGGTGAATTGTGAGCAATCCTTGAGGAATCATGATCAACCCTTGATCCAATGATGAATAATACTTCAAAATTAGGATGTTGACCAAAAATATTGAAGTTTGACTGTATGTGGGCCACAATTGACTTTTGCCCTAGTACAACTGATTTTCAGGCATTTGAGCAATTGACTGAGCAAACATCTTCTGCAAGGCTTGAAACTTGACATGGATGATCTTGAGAACATATTAGGACAATTGTGAGCATTTGAGTCCTTTGTAGTTCACACATCTTGATGAAAATAAAAACCCTAATTTGAGGTATACTGCCTTAGGAGAGAGTTTGTCTGGTCAACTCTTGAACTTCCTTGAGCAATTTAGGGACCTCACTTGCCATGTGTTGAGAAATATGGGAGGGAAAATTTTGGGGTACAATACATTGTGTAATTATTTTCTCAAAATAAATGAGACTGTTCTATATGCGTTTCATATGCATATGCTATGATATTTTTCAAATGATGTATGAATTGTGTAATGTTTTTGAAATTTGAGCAGCATCTTAGTCTGGGAAAATAAACCCCTGAATGTCGTTGGGGATGAAGATTATGTGTAATCTTCAATCTTCTGGGATATGTTTCCTGCTGGAGACTCCTGCTTGCTGTTTGAGGATAACTCCGCTGAGAAACATTGATTTCTGCTTTCTGAGGAAACGTTTCTGGAGAGTGTTAATTTCTGGTTGGGGAAGAAGAGTTCCAAACTTTGGTAGTTCTTTTCTCTACTGTGGAGTTATAATTCTTTGTATACCCTGACCGAGGATAACATTAATGGATAACTTTTTGGCTCATTTGAGGAGGATAGAGTTGACTGATATTTGATACAATTTTAGATTCAGTAGCAACTCTCTGGGGATAATGATGACTTCACTGAGGAAGAGAAGTTTTGTCGGTGACTCATTTCCATCTGAGTAATAGACTCAAGATAGGGAGATTAATCATCACCGGGGAGATAAATCCTGTTGGGGAAATGAAACCTGGCGATGGAAGAATGATCTATGTTGGAGAGAAGTAATCTGCATGGCTTTTTACAGTTTTGAAAACTCAACTGGGTAGAAGAATTCCCATAAACTGTAATGATTGGGATCCTTTAGATATGCAGTATTACTGGGAGGGAGCCTGCACTCCTTTATCTTCCAGAGTGGTCTGCTGGGAAGATTGCAGGGAAATGTATGAATTTGTGAAGATTACCATGTATAGATAATCTTATGGAAGTTTCTCTGTGGGGATTCATGGGTGGCTTGGACGTCATCCCAACTCCTACAGTCTTGAGTAAATGCTCATTCATGTTTCTTATGCACATATTTGTTAACAGTCAATTGTATTCATTCACATATGCTCGTTCAATTTTAGTTATTGGACATTCTACAAACAAAACAGAAAAAGTAAAAAGAGAATTTTTGGCTTTGAAACTGTTATTGTATTGATAGTTTTACCCATAAACATGCGATTTTGTACAAAGAGACATAAATCCTAGTAAGAGGAAGTCGTCGAAGAAAATATTACAAAGTGAAAACAAAACATATAGCTATGTGGAAGTAATATCGTCAGGTTCCAACTCTGTTATTTCCCCAATGCCTTCAAACATCTCATCCCTTGCTGTCGAAAGAAGGTGATTAAACAGATCTGTACCGTTTGAACTTTCGACGTTGGTAATAAAGCTTGCAGTGATTGATCCAATAGGATGTAGTCATACGCTTTAATCCCTAACTTTTTCCTTGACCATCCTTTCGGGTTTTCAGTCCACCGGGATACCCTTTTTTTCCCAAGCCTCCTTTTCAGATTTTCGACTTTCCAGGTGTACAATCTTTTGATATATATCCCTAATTTTTGCCCGAACCTTTTTGGTTCACTAGGATGCCATTATTTTTTCCTAGGCCAGTCAACCTAACGGGTCATTTTTTAAGTGTAGTATCTTTTGACTATGTCCGCATTAACAGGGTGCAGAAAATCTTCACCGTCCATGGTGGTTAATATCATAGCACCACCAGAGAATATTTTCTTGATTACAAATGGACCTTCGTAAGTGGGAGTCCATTTGCCCCTGGGATCACCTTGTGGTAGAATGACGCGCTTTATTACCAAGTCACCAGCCTGATATACCTGATGCTTGATATTTTTGTTGAATGCCTTGATCACGCGTTTCTGATATATCTGACCATGACAGTCTGCCGCAAGCCTTTTCTTGTCAATCAGATTTAGCTAATCCAACCTGGTCTGAATTCACTCGTCCTTTTCTAGGTCTGCTTCTTTCATGATTCTCAGTGATGGAATCTGAACTTCAATAGGTAAGATAACTTTCATACCACAGACCAGAGAGAATGGAGTTGCCCAAGTTGATGTTCTAGCTGAAGTGCAGTAACCATGGAGAGAAAAGGGTAACATCTCGTGTCAATCTTTGTATGTCACAACTATCTTTTTGTATAATCTTTTTGATAATCTTATTGTCGTCTTCCACTGTGCCATTCATCTTTGGACGATACGGAGATGAGTTGTGATGCTTGATTTTGAACTGTGTGCAGAGTTTAATGATTATGGTGTTGTTAAGATTGGTACCATTGTCTGTGATGATCCTTTCAGGGATGCCATACAGGCAGATCAGGTTGTGCTTGATGAACCAGGCAACCACATTCTTGGTGACAAAGGTGAACGAAGCTGCTTCAGCCCACTTTGTAAAATAGTCAATGGCGACGAGGATGAAGCAGTGTCTGTTAGAGGCAGTAGGCTTGATTTCTACAATCATATCAATGCCCCACATCGCGAATGGCCAAGGAGCAGTCATGACATTCAAAGGTACTGGAGGCACATGAACTTTATCAGCATAGATCTGGCACTTATGACAAGTTATCGAGTGGTGGTGACAGTCAGTTTCCATAGTCGACCAATAGTAACCAGCTCTTAAGATATTTTTAGCCATAATATATCCACTGTAATGAGTACCGAAGAAACCTTTGTGCATATCTTGCATAATTTCTTCTGCTTTCTTCTTGTCCATACAATGAAGCAGGATTGAATCATAATTACGCTTATATAGAATTCCATTGATTAGGAAGAATTTGGCAAAGAACCTTCGTAGGAACTTCTTGTCATTGATGGATGCCCCTTCAGGGTATTCTTGAGTTTCAAGGTATATCTTGAATTCATGAAACCAAGGTTTTTCATCTACTCCATCAGTATCAATCCCATAATAATATGTTGGTTCGTCGAATCTTTCAATGGTAATTCTGGGAGCGTCATTGTCCCATCTGACCTTGAACATGGAGGACATGGTAGCTAAAGCGCCCGCTAGCTGATTCTCATCTCTCGGTATATGCTCAAAGGTAATCTCTTCAAAATTCGGGATCAATGTTAGCACATATTCTCAATAAGGGATCAGATTCGGATGTTTCATATCCCATTCTCCTTTAATCTGACTTATAACCAGGGTTGAGTCTCCATATATGCTTAGGAATTTGATTCTCAGGTTAATAACAACCTTAAGACCCATGATGCACGCTTCATATTCAGCCATATTATTGGTACAGTCAAAGCACAATCTAGCAGTGAAGGGCGTATGGAAACCTGTGGGAGAGATGATAACATCACCAATTCTGTTGCCCAGTGCATTGGAAGCTCCATCAAAAACCATAGTCCATCGGGATCCTGGCTCAGGTCCTTCATATGGTCCAGGTTCCTCATAATCTTTTACTTGCATAATGTTCTCATTTGGGAATTCAAAGTTCATGGACTGATAGTCGTTTACAACTTGATGTGCCAAATGGTCTTCCAATACACTTACTTTGATGGCTTTTTAAGTGGTATACTATATATCATATTTGGTTAAGACCATCTGCCGTCGAGCTATTCTTTCGGAGAGAGCTGGCTTCTCAAAAATGTATTTGATGGGATCCATTTTAGAGATCAATAGAGTGGTATGGGTCAACATATAATGTCTTAGTTAGCGAGCAGCCCATGCCAAAGCATAACAAGTTTTCTCGAGCAGTGAATATCTTGTTCCACAGTCGGTAAACTTTTTGCTAAGGTAGTATATTGCATGCTCTTTTCAACCAGACTCATCATGTTGCCCCAACATACACCCTATTGAGTTCTCTAGTACTGTTAAGTACATGATCAGAGGTCGTCCCTCAACTGGTGGAATCAGGATAGGAGGTTCTTGCATGTACTCTTTAATCTTGTTGAAAGCTACTTGACAATCGGCATTCCATTTTACCACTTGATCTTTCTTCAGTAGTTTGAAGATTGGCTCACAAGTAGCGGTTAAATGAGAAATGAAACGGGCAATGTAATTCAAATGTTCCAAGAAACCTCTGACTTCTTTCTCAGTACAGGGAGATGGTATTTCTTGAATATCTTTGACCTTTGCAGGATCAACTTCAATACCTTTATTGTTGATGACGAAACCCAAGAGCTTTCCAGACCTTACCCCAAAGGTGCACTTGTTTAGATTCAACCTCAGCTTATACTTCTTTAGTCTCTCAAACAATTTATGCAGATGATCAATATGCTCTTCCTCAGTCTGTGACCTGGCTATCATGTCATCAACGTAGACCTCTATCTCATGATGAATCATATCATGAAATAAGGCTACCATTGCACGTTGATACGTTGCCCCTGCATTTTTCAACCCAAAAGGCATGAATTTGTAACAGAAAGTGCCCCACTGTGTGACGAAGGTAGTCTTTTCCATGTCTTCAGGCGCCATCTTGATCTAATTGTAGCCCGAGATACCATCCATGAAGGAAAATACCTTGTGCTGAGCAGTGTTGTCGACCAAAACATCAATATGTGGCAGAGAGAAGTCGTCTTTGGGGCTTGCCCTGTTTAGATCCCTGTAGTCTACACACATACCGACCTTACCATCTTTCTTCGGCACCAGAGTAACATTAGCAAACCATTGAGGGTATGATGTCACTTCCAAGAGCCTTGCGTCGAATTTCTTCATGACTTCAGCTTTGATCTTTTTTGACATTTCAGGACGCATGCGATAGAACTTCTGCTTTATTGGAGCACAACCCTCTTTCATCAGTAGATGGTGGACCACAATATCGGTATCGAGCCCTGAATGTCTTCTTATGACCAAGCGAAGATCTCCAAATATTCATGTAGCATCTGGATCAATCTACTCCTGACACTGCCCTCTACGTTGGCCCCTATCTTGACCTCTTTCCTGTTTGTCTCGGTACCCATATTTACGACTTCGACTAACACTTCATGTGGTTGAATAGCTTTCTCCTCCTACATCAGTGTTGTACCCTAATTTCCCCCCCTAAGATCCCTTCATCATACCATGTTGATTTAATCACAACAAGATCACATTAGGGATTTTGGTTCTCCTCCCTATCTTTAACTTTGCTCTTTGAGGAATCACCAAGCACCTTGACTTGTTTTCTTTTGTGATCATGAATATTTTGTCTTGATTCTTCTTTTAGTTAATAAAATGCAATGTTGGTTTGTCTTACTTGTTAATAATGTAGGTAAAGGCAATGAGGCTTAGCAATTTACTGCATGGGTTTATGAGTTTATTTCCATGCCCTAGTCAATAAAGCTTGAGAAGTCCAAACTTCACCATTGAAGTTGTTTTGGAAGGGATGGAATGGAAAGGTTATTTTGGTTCACTACATTTCCAAGTTATCAAGATTGATTCAAAAGTGAAAGGGATTGATTGAAGAAGTTGTCATGGTTGGACAAGGCCTTGTTCCCATTAGTCACATGTGCACATTTCTTTAAATTCTCAAGATATGGAAGCGGTTTTGGTGGCTATCATTTCTCATTTTCATCCTTAATAATTTCTATTTACAAAGAAAGAGTGTTGGTACAAGAAGGTGGTTCAAAATTGTCAACGTTCCTCAAAGCATTTTCTTGATCTAGGAGCTAGGGTTTTGAACTTCAAAGATGTGTATCTTGATCATCTTTTGGTATTTTTGAGTGATTCCAAATACATCCTTCTCTTGAAAGGGTTATTCACAAATCAATTTAAAAGTTTCAAGGAGTTTTCATGTGGAGGAAACTTGATGATGAAGAAAGATTACAAGTCCTCCAGATGAACCCCCAATTTCTCATGTGTGAGTTCAAATGATCACAACTTGGTAAATTTTTATCACCTTGGGCCCACTCTTTTTCAATAATGATCTTGAGGATGTGAACTTTATTCCTTCTTTCATGTGTAAAGTGAGAAAATGGATGGAAGATACCCTAAGGATACAAAATATTATAGGTCATTTCATGATTTTTTTCCAACTTCAACAATTCATAACTCTCTCAATTTTTTTTAAATTTTGAATTTTTCAAGTTTCAAGGTGTCATTTAAGAGGTCTATTTCATGCCATCTTCTTTGGTCAAGAGAAAATTCCAAGTGGATGGTCGTGTTTGGATGCAAAACATTATAGGTCACTTTTGAAGAAAAATTTGAAATATTTCTATGTATGGAAAGTCAACCCTTTTCTCCAACTTTGACTCAATGCAACTTTCAGCTCAAGCATCCATTTGATTTCATTCTTTTTCCATTGCAAATCTTGTAACATCATCTTTCTAAAGCATCAAGAATCATACCCTAAGACCCCTCGAGCTGAGAATGCCATTGATTTGAACTTGGTAACTTGAAACTGAAGTTTCTTCAAAAGTCAAAATTTGAAATCATTGATTTAGCTTCTAAACACTTTGTTTCTACGCGTTTTTGCCTCTAAACATGTTTAGTGAACTTCCAGAAGTGATTAGCACAACAAAACACACATTTTGGATGAGTTTTGATCAAATTAGAAGTCACACTTTTCTTGTTTGCAACTTCACACGATTTCCCTCCAAACATCATCATTTCACAAGCTTGGACATTCTATTTGATTCCCTATAAATAGAGGGTCATCCCTCATTCATTTTCTCAAGCTTGGATAGCCAGAATCACCCTGCCAAACTTGTTCCATAACTCAAATTTATGCAACTTCGAAATCTGTGTTCAAGCCTTTTTCAATCCAATTTATCTATCAATTTACCTTCCTTGATCTCCCCTGAAGATAACCATATAATTACCTTCAAGAATCGTGCCCTATATTGCTCCTTAGAAGTCCAGTTTCAGAGCTCTGCAACTCAACTTCAACATGTAGATTTCTTAATCAATTCTTCAAAACTTTGATATCATTGTGATGCTCTCATTACCTTGGTTCTAGTCGCAACACTTACTTTTATCTGGAAACATATTTTGACCATGAAATTTCAAATCCCTTTTCAAAACTTTCCTTCCAAATTGCTTGAGCTACATTTTATATAAATTTATCGCGAAGGTGTGGTTGTCTTCGTCTTGAAGAGACGAAGCGAATGGCATAAGTTTGAGCTTCTGATTTTACAGTTTGAGAGATCTGCAATTCACGTTGGCTGGAGGTTGAAGATGACCAACGTGTCATCTTCCAACCAATGAAGGCGCGTCATTTGTTGTTTTTGAAAATCTGATTTAATTAATGATTCTATGCTTTATTCACTAATGACCATGATATGCACAGCGTTTCAGATCCTTTGGTCCACATATTTTTGACTTTATTTTTCTTTTCTGATTTTTATATTTAATTGTTTTAAATTTCAAAAAATCATAGAAAATTTATTTTTAGTCCAAAAAATATGAAAAATTATGAAAAATATTTTTAATTTTTCTCTTTGTGATTTTTATTTTTTCACAATTTTATTTTGTGTTTTGATATTTTTTTTATAAATTTTCACTTTATTTGATTTATTTTAAATGTTTAAAAATACTTTTATGCATTTTTTAATTCTGAAAAAATTATGGAATGATCCAATGATATTGTGACAAATATTGGTGACCTCATTAATTTTTTATTTCTAACTTTGGTATTTTTATCATTTTTGGTTCATTTTACTCATTTCTTTTAATTTTAAAAATAGTTTCTGACTTTAAAAAATTACCAAAAATTTTATAAAATTATTTTAGTTCATTTCTGATTTTTCCATGGTCTTACTTTTTATTTCTTGATTAATTGAACATAGTCGATATTTTTCTCTTTTATTTCTATTTTAAAACATTTTAAAACTTTTTTTTAATGTATATACTAAAATGCAATATTATTTTGTGATTATTTTTGGCTGATCTTGGATTGAATTTTTGATTATGAACTTTGTTAACATCATTGAATCCAAGGTGTTGAGTTTAACTCCATAAAAATGGATGAATGATTTTAATAATAGTTTAATTGAAATTTAATTCAAATGTGGTTTGTATGTTCTTTCCCACCCCTCTTCATCTTATCCCTTTCTTATTGCATTAAGTGTTATTGGAGCATGATCACTATATCATGTCTCAAAACAAGTGGTGCATAGATTGCTATTGACCGACCTCAAAATAGGTACGACTTCTACATAAGTCAACTTACGATTGCTTAACGTAGCGCTAAATTTTGTCCCGATTCAAATAAATGATCATTCGTGGCCTAAACCTATGTTTGCAAACCCAAGTATGTTAATTTGATCTCTTTGATCTAATAACCTTTAGATTAATTGTGTGGAGGCTTTGGTTCTACCAATCCTTTAATGGATCTACAACACTTTTGGTCAATGCGGATCACTTAAACATCGTTGATCATTAAATGGTACTTTTAAGGATTCCAAATGGATGATATACTTGGAAAAAAGAAAATGCAACTTGTTGTGTGGAGGATTTGGTTCTACCAATCCTCTAATGAGTTCCAAATGCAAGTTTCAAGATGGTCATCCAACTAACCACTAATTATTAAATTGTTTTACTTTATGCCTTTTATTTTTTATGCTTTATGTACCATTTACTTTTAGCATTACATTTCAAGTCATTTTTATTTTGCTCACTTGAGCTTTTTATTTTCTCTTCTAAGACAGCTAATAATTAAAATGAACCATAAAAACCTTTAATGATACTTGGAATATTTGGATACTATCCTTGGCATTATGGAGCTTTGGACTTCTTGGACTTAGGAATAGAAACCTTAGCCTATGTTGGAGACCTTGTGACCTTGATGGATATTTTCTCTAGAGTTCTTGAGGTTTACCTTAAGACATTAGGTTGTTTGTTTGTTTTGTGTGCAGGTTATTGTGATTACATAATTTGTTTGTAATATGGAATTCACCCGTATATAGCCGTTACTCTGCCCAATTTTTGTGAAAACTTAATACACTTGAAGTTTGGTTCCCTCAAGAGGTCTAGTATCTTTGCTTGCTTGGTTTCAATCCAAAGAATTGGAATTCTATCTTGGCTCATAATGTCAAGTATTGGCTTCTTGTCGGTTAGATGATTCTTATCCATAACTTTTACCTTATGCGTTAGGATAGTCTCTTCTTCTCCTCCCATCTTCTTTAATTTCAAATATTTTCTCTCTTGTTTTGAAAACTCTTCTTGTTTTTTAAACTTGAACCACTTTAATAATAAACTTGGACTTAGGTCCATGCATTTTCAAAACCTTTTCATAAATAAACTTCAATCAACTTAATAATACCTTGACATTTTTTGTGAGAAGACTACAAGTCAATCAATCTCATTTCAAACCATTTTGCCACTTTGGCTTATTATTTTAAAACCTTTCTCAAAAGATTAGACTATTGTCAATCCTTGTAGTGATGCAAACAACTATACTTCTACAATATGTATTGAAGAGAGATGTTTTCCACTTGGGTGTTGAGTGAGGCATTGTTGATTTTAAAATCCAAGCCATATACTCCACTTTGAGATGATGCAAATTCTCCTTTCTCATGATTGTGGGTAGTAAGTATGTTTTTCCACACGGACAATGACGATGATGTCTTATCTTATAAAATCAATTAACATACCTATGTTTTAAAATATTTTAAAAGAGGAACTACGTGTACCATGATCCCCTATTGCACGAAAGATGGTACCTAGGCACTAAAGGTTCACAACCGCGATGGGTGAAAAAACCATAAAATATATTTCCTTTCTCACCTCGACCATTGATTTACATACAACATTTTATAGCCAAAATATACAGATCTACAAAGAGGCTGCTACGGAGTACCGTAGATGTTTAGGGTGCTAATACCTTCCCTTTGCATAACCCACCTCCTTACCTTGAATATTTCCCCCTCTTTTTTGGTTACTCTCACTTTTCCCATTCCTTTGGAAACAATAAAGCGCAGTGGCAATTTTTATTTTGATCTGTATAAGTCTAGTCAATCCAATGGCTTAGTCTTAAACATTTATACCGCTATAGGAAAAAATGGCGACTTCATTGGGGACAGATTGACCTCTTGCTGGTCCATCCTTAAGTGGGTTGAGCCTATCTTTATTTATATATGTATATGTGCTATTGTTGTTTATGTGTTATATGTTGTATATGTTTATCTGGATTTTCCTGGTTTTCAGAGTGCTTGGTGATTACTCACGAGTCCTATACCTGGACTTGGGAAAACTTTAAGATAGGACGGGCGGTATAGTCATGTTAACTTTGAGGGAGTAACCCCAAAAAAGGAGGCATGAGATCCCCCACTCAGTGGAGGCCCCTTTGACTGTAGTGCCGTTTACCGAGTAATCGGGAAGAGGTACTGCTTTTGACCTGGGAGCCTGCTGAAGCTGAGGACCGTAGAATACCTAACCCGTATTGGCCTTTTAGGTGTAGTGCGAAAGCTATGACGGAGTAATATGGAAATAGTTGTCACGCGATACTACGCTCGAACGAGTTTTTCTTGAGAATATTACTAATTATCGAGTTAATCAGGAAGTTGGTAATATCCGAAGGAAGGATGTAGATTCTGGGAACCTCTAGAACCTTGTTTTGCAGGTGATAACTTTTAGACCAACACCTTATGGGTATTACCCTCGACCTCATGCTCGTGACGTTGAACCTATTAACCCTATATGTGTGATCTTGTGTGTGATTGTTGCATCATGCATCCATGCATTCATAAGCATCATTTGAAGAAATTTTATTTCGAGGGACTTATAAGTTGACCATTTATGAATATCTCAGGTACTTTTTGACCATTGATTCTGGAAAAATAAAGACCGGAAAATACAGTTTCAAGGATCCCAAGATAGATGAGTTGATCAGTCTAATTCCCGAGATTGAGTGTTCTGCAGATTTTCGGAAGAAGTATGGATCCATCATTCCTCTTATGAAGCTTAAGATGAAGGAGGGCATTCTCTCGACCTTGGTCCAGTTCTATGATCCGATGTATCATTGCTTTACTTTCCCCGACTATCAGTTGATGCCTACACTAGAGGAGTATTCTTATCTGTTGGATTTACCTGTTACCGATCGTGTTCCTTTTACTGGTTTGGAGGGTGAGCCAAAACCACATGATATTGCTGCTTTGATCCATCTGGGGAAGTCTGAGGTGGAAGCCTATATGACTACTAAAGGAGGGATTAGAGGATTAGCAGCCCAGTTCTTATTGGAGAAAGCTCGTTACTTTGCCAGGATGAAGAGTATAGTCAATTTCGAGGCCATCTTTGCTCTACTTGCTTACGGGTTGTTTTTATTTCCTAATGTGGATAAGTTTGTTGACGTTAATTCTATCAGGATATTCATGATTGGAAACCCAGTTCCTACATTATTGGGTGATGCTTATTACTCTATACATCTTCAGAATTCGTATCATGGGGGGATGATTATCTGTTGCACGCCTTTGTTATACTGATGGTTTATCTCTCATATGCCTCAGTCTGATGCTTTTTGGGATGTCAGGAAGGAACCCCGATGGGCTCCTAAGATCATGGGACTTACTCGGATATTGATTGGTATCATCTAGATTACCAGGATATGGAGATTGTTGACAGTTATGGTAGTTTCCCCAATGTACCTCTTCTTGGTACAAATGGAGGAATTAACTATAACCCTGTTCTTGCACGACGACAGCTTGGTTATCCGAGGAGGGATAAAATAAATTGTGTTCATTTGAGTAGTTTCTTCCTGATGGAGGGAGAAGACCATAAGGAATCTAGGGAGAAGATTGTGAAGGCCTGGCGCCACATTCATAGGAAGAGTAGGAAAGACTTGGGACCTAGGGGGGCTGTTTCTTTGGAGCCATATCTTTAGTGGGTCCAAGCAAGAGCTATTCAGTTGAAGATGACGTATTCCCGGGAAACACCTATGCCTGATTTGTTTGTGAAGACCATTCCTCCCTTATTGGATGATATAGAAGAGCTACAACTTGCTTTGGTCAGGATGCAACAGGAAAAGGATGCTTGGAAGAATAAGTGCCAAACTTTAGAGGTTTTCTATAGAGCAGACTTGAAGGAGAAAGACGAATTGATTGAGATCCTTGAGATTCGAGCGGTAGAGACCATGGAGAGGAATGGGGATTTATTTTCTCCTAAGACTCAGTCAGATGTTAGTTGCTCACTTCCCAATTCAGGTGATTGGAAGGAGGTGGCCACCAGATATGCTGAAGAAAACCAGAGGTTGAAGGCTCAGATTTCCAGGCTTATAGGGAAGCGCCAACGTATAAAGTGATCTCCGCTAGTTTTACTTCTTAGGGTTTTAGACTTTATTTTCATCTTGTACTTGGGATTGTTGAGACTTGTAACCTATTTTAAAGTTCTTATAATAAAAATCTTCAGTATTTCAAATGTGTTATTACTTTGATATTTGCAATGTGTCTATAAATCTTTAAGTCCCTTGAAATATTAATAATAAAAATAAATCATGTGCACCACATATCATGCATCATATTACACATATTTCTTGCATTTGTTATGCATATCCAGGTGTCTTACCAAGCTTCTTTACTTCGTTTAGAAAGCTGACTCACCACTATAACACTCGGGCTAATTTCAGAAGGAAGATGGAAAACTTAGAACAAGAGAATCGCGAGCTGCGCGAGGAGGTTTCTGCTTTGAAGGCCGGTTTGGACAATCTTACTGCTCTGATGGAATCTCTGGTGGCTACTCAGAATTAACCACCGAGTGTTCAACCTTAACCAACAAAGGCTACTGCTGAAGCTCTGAGTGTTCCTGTGTCTGCTACCCCAGTTGTTGTTCAAAATGGCATGTCTCAAGGTTATCCATGGGGAATGCCAGAGAAGTTTGCACCTGAAGGTTTCAATCTTGGTCCTCAAGAAGCTCCAGTTATTCAGACTACTGTTACTCCTGCACCTCATGTGGTGCATGCTTCTCCTACTGCACCTCCTTCGGTGAATTTGGTTCCATTTGTTAATGATGATATGTGTCGTCATTTTCCTCCACCAAGTGAAGACTTGTGTCTTTATCAGACAATACGAATACAACATGGACATGGAACCTGACCGTGATCAACTCAGGGCCATTGTCCAGAAAGACAGGGAATCATTCAAAGAATATGCACAGAGATGGCGTGAGGTAGCCGCCCAACTAATTCTTCACATGGAAGAGAAGGAGATGACTAAGATTTTCTTAAAAACTATGGGTGCTTTCTACTATGAAAGGATGGTAGCAAGTGTGCCAAGTGACTTTACTGAAATGGTAGGCATGGGTATCCGTTTAGAAGAGGCTGTAAGAGTGGGCCGTTTAACAAAGAGTGATGGATCTGGAAGTGCGAAGAAGCCATATTATGGGTTTACCAAGAAGAAGGTAGGAGATACAAATGCTGTTATGCAAGAGAGGATGGTTAATCCTCCTAGAAGAAATTATTAGCGTCATCAACAAGTCTCCTCAGTTGCTCCAATTGTTAGTGTAGCTCCAAGACCCATTGCTTATCAGAGACCATCCCAGCAGGGGAATCAAGGGTATAACTAGAGAAGGGAGAGTTATGACCCTATTCCTATGAGTTATACAGAGTTACTACCAGAATTAATTCAGAAGAAGTTGGTTCATACCCGACCACCTCCCACTGTACCATCACCATTGCCTTGGTATTACAAAGCAGACCAAACATGTGCTTTTCATCAGGGAGCACCAGGGCATAATGTTGAGAATTGCTATCCTTTTAAGACTGAGGTTCTAAAATTGGTGAAGCCTGGTATTCTATCTTTCAAGGATGTGGGCCCTAATGTAAAAGACAATCCTCTACCCAAGCATGGAGGAGAAAATGTTGTGAATATGGTGGCCAGTTGTCCAGGCGACTTCCAGATTTTTGATGTTAATTTGGTTAGAAGAGATTTGGTGAAAATGCATGCAGACCTCTATGAATTTAGCTACTATACGCATGACCATGCTGGTTGTGCTATTTGCAGTACAGATATACATGGTTGTGACAAGATAAAGGCTGATTTGCAGGAGTTGATGGATGAGGGCCTCATCCATATAATCAGGCCTAGTGTAGAGTATGAAGAGGAAGTAAACATGGTTTCTGGATATCCTGGAGAGTTCAGAATCTTTGATGTGGAATATAAGAATGAGGACCTTGTGTAATTGCATGATACTTTCTGTCACATGGCTGGTCAGGAAGAACATTAGTATGGATCTTGCCGAATTTTCTGCAAGGACTCTAGAGGATGTTCAATTGTAAGGAAAGGTATTCAGTTGTTATTGGATAATGGAACCATCAAAGTTACATGTCAAAGGGATGTTTTCCATGAAGTTGATATGGTTGAGGTTTGTTTGGCAAAAGAAGAGTCGGATGATGAGTATGCCTCTGTAGACGAGTTCTTCTCCTCGGATGAAGATTTGTTTTCCAGAGATGACTCCATAATGACCGATTGTGTTGAAGAAGGGGTAAACGTCTTTGTGCCTTATTTTGGTGCACCCGCCCATTGTGAAGTTGAGTATCATAGCAAGCCGACTATTATTCCATTGGTGATTAGTTTGGCGGGTCGTGTGCCCTACAAGTCAGATAAGGTTGTACCCAACAAATATAATGCTACAATTTTAGAGGATGGTGTGGAAGTTCCCATCCAGCCAATGCCTAATGTTGGAAATATTGCTGAGACTAGCAGAGTGACCCGCAGCGATCATATATTCGCACCAGTTGTTCGTGGAGATGTTAGCGCTGGAAAGAAAATTTCTGAGAATGTTGAACCCAAGAAGGTTACGGGTGAATCTAGGGAGCTACGTTAGAGAAAGAAGTGGATGATATTTTGAAGATAATCAAGATGAGAGACTACAAAATCGTATATCAGCTACTGAAGGCTCCTTCAAAATATCTATCTTGGCTTTGTTGATGAACTACTCTGCTCATAGAGAATCTCTGATGAGGGTATTAGACCAAGCTTTTGTGGAAATTGACATGCCTATAGACCAATTCAGCAGTATAGTAGGGAACATTACGTCATGTAATAACCTGAGTTTCTGCAACGATGAATTGCCAGACGAAGAAAGGAATCATAACTTGGCCCCCCACATCTCTATGAACTGCAAGAATTATTCGCTATCCAATGTGCTCATTGATAATGGATCCGCTTTGAATGTTATACCAAGGAGCACACTTATGAAGTTGAAATATCAAGGAACACCCATGCGCCCAAGTGACATTATTGTGAAAGCGTTTGATGGATCAAGGAAATCTATTATTGGTGAAATGGACTTGCCCATTCATATAGGCCCACATTTGTTTCAGATTACTTTCTAGGTCATGGATATTGTACCCGCTTATAGCTTCTTGTTGGGACGACCGTGGATACATGAGGCAGGGGCTGTCACTTCAACTTTACACCAAAAGCTGAAGTTTCTACGTGAAGGAAAAGTGGTGATTATAAATGGAGAACAAGCATTATTGATATCTCATTTGTCCTCTTTCAGCATTATGGAGGCGGATGAAGCTGTTGTTGGAACCCAGTTCCAAGCTTTATCTATTGATAATATAAGAGGAAATGAGAATTCTATGGTTCCGCTTAAAGATGCGCAGCAGGTTGTGCATAATGACCACAGTGAAGTATGGGGACAGATTGTTGATCCAACTGTAAACAAGAACATAACTGGCTTGGGGTTCTCTTTGAAGAGTGACAAAGGTAAGGGCATGAAACTGAAGTTTGTTACAGGAAAGTATCAAGACATCTTCCATAGCGGGTGTTATCTTCATCCAACTGTTTCCGGGGTTAATGCCATTGTGGAAGATGAAGCAGAGTCGAAAATGCCAAATTACGTGACACACAGAGTTAGGGTTCAAAATTCGATCACCATTGATGTTCCCTCTTGCATACATGTTTCGAAGTAATTTTTTTTTGTTAATCTTTTTGAAAAAGATTTCACTCTTCCCAAGGTGAACGTATTAATATTGTATGGGCTTATTGGTTTGCTTTGAATTTTTAAAATCAATAATAAAAGTTGTCTTTGTTTCCCAAATTGTGTTTTTATTTTTTTCTTTTTTCTTGGAAAATGGTAATCAGAAAAAAACCTTTCAAAATAAATAATAACTGAAATTCAATTTGCATGATCACTTCTTATATGTGTCACTTTCTAAAAAAATCATAAATCATATGTGCAGATTAATTAAAAAACCCGTTGAATACAATGACCCTGCACCCTCTCCCAACTTTGAATGTCATGTGTATGGGGCCAAAGAAGAAAACTATGATGAGATTCTGGAAGAGGTCTAACGGTTGCTTGAGCACGAGGAGAATTCCATTCAGCCATATAAAGAGCCATTGGAAGTAATCAATTTGGGTTCAGAAGAAGATCCGAAGGAAGTCAAGATTGGAGCGTTACTGCATCCTGATGTGAAGAGCAGGTTGATTGAGTTGCTGAAAGAGTATGTGGACATTTTTGCTTGGTCTTAGCAAGATATGCCTGGTCTAGATACAAATATTATAGAGCACCGTTTGTCGTTGAAGCCAGAGTGTCCGCCAATCAAACAGAAGTTGCGAAGAACTCACCCAGATATGGCAGTGAAGATCAAAAAGGAAGTTCTAGAGCAGATTAATGCCGATTTTCTTGTGACATTAGTGTACCCTCAATGGATTGCCAATATTGTCCCAGTACCGAAGAAAGACGGAAAAGTTCGCATGTGCGTAGATTGCAGAGATCTAAATAAAGCTAGTCTAAAAGATGATTTTCCATTGCCACACATTGATATGTTAGTGGATAGCACAGAAAAATTCAAAGTTTTCTCATTCATGGACAGATTTTTCGGGTATAATAAAATAAGAATGGCTCCAGAGGACATGGAAAAAACAACGTTTTTCATACCCGGGGGAACATTCTGTTACAGAGTGATGCCCTTCAGGTTGAAGAACGCTGGTGCAACGTACCAGAGAATTATGACAACCCTATTCTATGATCTGATGCACAAGGAAATCGAGGTATATGTTGATGATATGATTGCTAAATCCCATACTGAAGAAGGGAATGTAGAAGATTTGTTGAAGTTCTTTCAGCGTTTGAGGAAGTATCGTCTCTGCTTGAATCTAAATAAATGTACCTTCGGTCTTCGATCATGGAAATTGTTGGGTTTCATTGTTATCCAGAAAGGAATTGAAGTTGACCCTGACAAAGTCAAAGCAATTCAAGAAATTCCTGCACCGAGAACTGAAAAGCAGGTAAGAGGGTTCCTCGAGCGTTTGAATTACATCTCCAGATTCATTTCCCACGTGACTGCAACGTGTGAACCGATCTTTAAGTTGTTAAAGAAAGATCAAGGTTGTGTATGGACGGATGAGTGCCAAAGGGCATTTGAAAGTATTAAAGAATATCTGCTTGAACCTCCTATCTTGCTCCCTCCTGTTGAAGGAAGGTCGTTGATTATGTATCTGACAGTGTTAGATAATTCCATGGGTTGTATTCTGGGACAACAAGATGAAACGGGGAAGAAAGAGTATCTCATTTATTATCTCAGTAAAAAGTTTACTGATTGTAAGTCGCGGTATTCCATGCTGGAAAAGATATGATGTGCTCTGGCCTGGGCGGCAAAACGTTTGCGTCAATATATGTTAAATCACACTACTTGGTTGATCTCCAAAATGGATCCAATAAAGTACATTTTTGAAAAGCCTGCTCTTACTGGGAGAATTGCCCGCTGGAAGATGCTGTTATCTGAATATGATATCAAATACCATACTCAAAAATCTATTAAGAGCAGCACGTTGGCAGATTATCTTGCTCACCAACAAGTTGATGATCATCAGTCTGCGAAGTATGATTTTCCCGATGAGGATGTGATGTTTCTAAAAGTGAAAGATTGTGATGAACCATTTCCTGAGGAAGGTCCTGATCCCGAATCTCGCTGGAGTATGATATTTGATGGAGCTGTGAATGCTTATGGTAAAGGAATTGGTGTTGTGATTGTCACTCCACATGGATCACACATTCCTTTTACTGCAAGGTTGACATTCGATTGTACTAATAATATGGCAGAATATGAGGCTTGCATCATGGGTCTCAAGGAAGCTATTTATCTCATAATTAAAATTTTAGATGTGTATGGCGATTCAGCTTTGGTAATAAATCAAATTAAAGGAGAATGGGATACTCGTCACCCCGACTTGATCCCTTACAAATATTATGCAAGAAGATTGTTACCCTTCTTTAATAAAATTGAATTCCATCACATTCCTAGAGACGAAAATCAAATGGCAGATGCTTTGGAAACTCTGGCTTCTATGTATCAAGTAAATTCTTGGAATGATATACCTCGAATTATAGTTCGGCGTCTGGATAGGCCCGCTCATATGTTTACAACAGAAGAGGTGGAAAATGAGAAATCTTGGTATTATGATATCAAGCATTTTCTTCAGACTTAGGAATACCCGATTGGTGCTTCAAATAAAGATAGAAAGACATGGAGAAGATTGGCTGGCAGTTTCTTCCTCAGTGAAAATGTGTTGTACAAGAGAAATTATGACATGGACTTGCTCAGATGCGTGGATAGACACGAAGCAGACATGGTGATGCATGAGATTCATAAAGGTTCATTTGGCACTCATGCCAATGGACATTCGATGGCTAAAAAGATGCTAAGGGCAGGTTACTATTGGCTGACAATGGAATCTGATTGTTACAAATTTGCAAAGAAGTGTCATAAATGCCAGATCTATGTGGACGAGGATCATGTGCCTTCGACACTTCTCAATGTGATCTCTTCCCCATGGCCTTTCTCTATGTGGGGGTATTGACATGATTGGGATGATAAAACCCAAAGCTTCGAATGGATACCATTTTATCTTGGTAGCAATTGATTACTTCACCAAATGGGTGGAAGCAGCTTCATATGCTAATGTTACTAAGTAGGTGGTTGTGCACTTCATTAAGAATAATATTATATGTCGGTATGGTGTGTCGAGCAGAATTATCACTCACAATGGCTTGAATCTGAACAACAAGATGATGACAAAACTTTGTGAGGAATTCAAGATTGTTCATCACAATTCATCTCCATACAGACCAAAGATGAATGGGGATGTTAACGCTGCTAATAAGACTATCAAGAAGATTATGCATAAGATGGTTGTTACTTATAAGGATTGGCATGAAATGCTCCCTTTTTCTTTGCTTGGATATCAGACATCTGTCCGCACTTCAACAGGAGCAACCCTGTTCTCCCTTGTGTACGGAATGGAAGTGGTACTCCCAATCGAGGTTGAGATTCGCTCTTTGCAAGTGATAATGGAAACTAAGTTGTCAGAGGCTGAATGGGTCCAGAAAAAGTTTGACCAATTGAATTTGATCGAAGAGAAGAGAATGACAGCTTTGTGTCATGGACAGTTATATCATAAGAGAATGAAGAAAGCTTTTGATAACAAGTTCAAGCTGATAACACTTACTTTACACTTGTTCTTGACTCTGATTTCACATGTTATTTAGGTTTTTTATTATTGTTTTCTCGTATTATGCCTATCTTTTGTTTCCTTTTCAGGTATTTCAATTATCCAGAGCTCCCCTGAAGAAATGAAGGAAAACAGGCTGAAAAATAGGAGTTTAGGTCAAATTTGCACTCGTGGCGTCCACCATGGCGCCAACCATAGGGTAGGCCATGACGTGGACCACCTCCTGTTGACCTCAACTGCCACGTTCCCCACTTCTTTTCATTTAAACTCATGGAGGGCTCCAAGGTCTCCATGGAGGGCGCCACCTTTGGACGATGTTTTCCCCCCCAAAAGGAGTTGGGGGGCATTCCTGTGATTTCCTGCATTCTTCATCCTCTATAAATAGAAGTTCCTGATTTCATTTCAATTCACCTAAGCTTAGTTGCAAACTTGATCCAACCATAGTTGTGAACTTAAGCCATATAGTTTCACCATTGTAAAGCGATAATTCTTCACATCAGGGAATTATTGCATTGTTGATTGAGTCTATGATCGAGTTCATAGATTGAGTCTGTAATCGAGTTTGAAGCACTTTGTAAGAAGTTTATCCTGCCACATTTATTTTCAACTGCTGTTTATTTCTAGTCGCATTTTACTTCCAGTTTGTACCAGATTTAAAACCTCCCCGTTTAGAGAAGGTTTCTATTTATATTTCCAGCACCTGCTTTTAATTTGTTTATTTTCTCCACCTGCTTTTACTTTGTTTATTTCCTGCACCTTCTTTTACTTTGTCTATTTTCCGCACTGCTTTTACTTAGTTTATTTCCCGCACCCGCTTTTACTTTGTTTATTTTTTGCACTGCTTTTACTTTGTTTATTTTCTGCACCGCACTTTAAATTATTTACTTTCTCGCATGATTTAATTTAACATGTCTGTTTACATTCCCATGTCAGGCTAAACCTTACTGGGCTAGAATCTAAGGAATCTAGTTAGATCGATATTCCAAATAGTGTGTCAATAGAAATGCTTATGGGCTATTTTGGTTTTCAATACGAGTTTTCTGTACTTTATTGTGGTTGGGTAAGATTGAAAGTCATCCAACCCTCTGTTAAACTCGGTTAGTTCTAACTGGTTAAAGGAAGCGAAAGTACTTTGTCCAGTTAGTTAGGGATTTTTATTATCAAAGAAATCAATTTTGAAACTATTTTCGGACACGTTTATAGGGTTAAAGTTAGGTCCCCTTTTTATTAGAAATTCCAAATCATAATACTTTTCAACTTGGTCAAGTACTTTATTTCTTAAAAATAGGTTTATTACTTTAACGCAATGCACGACTTTTTATAAGTGACGATAAGAAGGTATGATTAGAGAGTAAATTCGGTTCTGATTACGCGAAAGCGACAGTTCCTGTTAAATTAGTTCTTTTCTTTAGTAGAAAATATTTCCCTATAAGTAGTTCTATACCGAAGCATTGTGAATATTATCTGACTATGTGAATTACATTCGACCACGCTTTTATATCTGAAGTTTATTTCGCCGCACTTTACTTTCTTGCATGCTCAATTCCGTGTTTAATATTGACTTAGCTAAACAACATAACAATAGATTGATGATTGGTCTCTATGGATCGATAATCTTTTATATTACTCTGACGCGATTCGTACACTTGCGTATACACCGCATCAAGTTTTTGGCGCCGTTGTCGGGGACCTATTTCATCAAATTTATCACCCTATAGTCGCACCGCCTAGACTAAGTTTTACAGTCCGGTTAATGCGAAGATCTCGAAGCACCGTAACCTTATTCAATCCTTTAGCGGAACCTGAATGTTACATCCATTTTCTCCATAGAATTAGAAAAACTATGGCCGAGAATCGTAACCAAAAACCCCTTAAGGAATTTTCCGAACCTTCAGATGAGGAACCTATTTCAAGTATTGTAAACCCAGCTATAACCATAAATAATTTCTAACTAAAGCCCTCATTGCTACAATTAGTGCAACAAAACCTATTCGGTGGTCTCGCTACTGAGAACCCGAATAAACACTTAAAAACTTTTATACAATTAGCAGACACTTTAAAATGCAATGGTGCTTCGCCTGAGGTAATACGACTAAGATTATTCCCTTTTTCCCTCAGAGATAAAGCACGAGATTGGTTGGATTACCTTCCACCCAATTCAATAACAACCTGGGAATACCTTAGGAGAGTATTTCTCGCAAGATATTTCCCACCCAGCAAAACTGCTGTCCTTAGAAACCAAATCACTAGATTTAACCAAAACCTGGGAGAATCACTTTTTGAAGCATGGGACATATATAAGGACCTGTTAAGATCCTGTCCACACCATGGCCTAGAACAATGGCTAATCATCCACACCTTCTATAATGGACTCCATTACAACACAAAGATGTCTATCGATGCTGCCGCTGGTGGCGCATTGATGAATAAACCTTACCTAGAAGCCTGCGCTCTCATTGAGGACATGGCCCAAAACCATTACCAATGGGGAACAAAACGAGCTACGGTAGAGAAAAAGGAGACCCAGGGAGGAAAACATGAGATAAGTTCTCTAGACATGATGCAAGTTAAAATGGACGCTCTTTCCTTAAAAGTTCAAAACATGTCTCGAAACCCTAATACTGTAACCGCAGTAGCTTCAGAATGCGAACTCTGTAGGACCCAAGGACTTCAACCTGTGGAATGTAACTTGTTGAATGAGCCTTGCTCAGACCAAGTAAACTACACCCAAGGAAACCCGTTTTCAAACACTTACAACCCTGGATGGAGGAATCACCCAAACGTTTCTTATTAAAACAATAGCCCAATACAAAACTCTGGACCTCTGAGACCTACAGGTTTCCAAGCCCAAAGACCAAATCATCCTATGCAAGCTGTGGCACCCAAACAAAACCTTGAGAAAATCATGGAAAATTTTATTTCAGCTCAAACCCAGCAAAACAAAGAGTTCCTAAATCAGAATATTCACGTAAACAAACTAATCACGCAATTAGGAACTAAGGTTGATTAGACAATTACGCATAACAAGATGCTTGAAACCCAGATCTCGCAGATAGCCCAAACACAAGCCCCACAAACTACACCTAGAGGACAATTCCTTGGACAACCTCAACCAAATCCTAAAGGGCAAGCTAAGGCCATTTCCTTACGAAGTGGGACTACTTACGATAGACCCAAGAATCCAGCCATGAGTACACCCTCACAACCTAAGACAAATGTTTTGCCTACAGACCAAGTGGAAGAACCAGAGAAACCTGAAAAGCAAAAAGAACCAGAATTAAGAGATAAAACTAATAAATCACCACCCCCGTACAAACCCCCAGTCCCATTTTCGCAAAGACTTAAACAAACCAAACTTGACAATCAATACCAGAGATTCGTTAAAGTTATAGAAAAACTCCATGTAGAGATTCCTTTCACCGAAGCCATCACTCAGATACCATCTTATGCTAAATTCCTAAAAGACATCCTGACCAACAAGCGTAGACTTGATGATCCCAAACCTATCGAATGTAATTTTATTTCAGAAAATAAACTTGCCAAGAAAGAAAAGGATCGAGGAAGTTTTTCCATTCCTTGTATCTTAGGAAATCATACTATTGACAAAGCCTTCTTAGACCTAGGAGCTAGTGTAAGCCTTATGCCTTTAGTAGTTTGTAGAAGGTTAAACTTAGGAGAATTGAAGCCAACTAAAATGTCTCTCCAGCTGGCTGATAGATCAGTTAAGTATCCTATAGGCATACTTGAAGACATACCAATTAATATCGGTCAGCTATATATCCCAACTGATTTCGTGGTTATGGATATTAAAGAAGACGAATAAATCTTAGGTAGACCATTCCTATCAACAGTCGGAGCCATAATTGACGTTAAGAAAGGAAAATTAACATTTGAGGTGGGTGATGAAAAGATAGAATTTATTCTTTCAAAGTTCTTAATAGCACCAGTCATAGGAGATGCCTGTTATGCCATCGACGTCATTAACGAGTGTATATTGGAACTTAAGCGAGAGGAATCTAACAAAAATATCAAGTTACCTTCGACCCCCATTATGGAGGACGATGGATTTAAAAGTTTAGAACCTTACATCGATGACTACCTCTATGAATGTTTATCGCTTACTCTCGATCCCATGCCTTGCCCTTTGTAACCATCTTTAGAACTGAAGGAACCTCCCAAGAACCTCAGATACAAATTCTTAGATAAAGAGATGAACTGTCCTGTTATAGTTAATGCTATTTTATGTCAAGACGAGACAACTCAACTCTTAGAGATCTTAAGAAAATATCCCTCAGCTTTAGGGTATAACATCTCTGATTTAAAAGGAATAAGTCCATCGGTGTGCATGCACCGAATCTTGTTAGAGGAAAAATCAAAACCCTCAAGAGAACATCAAAGAAGAATAAACCCTATAATGAGCGATGTTGTTAAAAGAGAAGTTCTTAAGTTACTAGAGGCTGGTATAATTTACCAAATATCATATAGTAATTGGGTGAGCCCTGTGCATGTGGTGCCAAAGAAAGGAGGCATCACAGTCATAGAAAATGAGAAAGGTGAGCATATTGCTAAACGAACAGAAGGAGGTTGTCGTATGTGTATAGATTATAGAAAATTAAACAAAGCAACCAGGAAGGATCATTTCCCTCTTCCATTTATAGATCAAATGCTCGAACGTCTAGCCAAACACTCGCACTTTTGTTATCTAGATGGATACTCAGGATTTTTCCAAATACCTATTCACCCTGAGGATCAAGAGAAAAAAACCTTTACCTGTCCTTATGGGACGTTCACCTATAGACGAATGCCCTTCCGAATTTGTAATGCCCCTTCCACTTTTCAACGTTGTATGATGTCTATATTTGCAGATTACCTAGATGGAATAATGGAGGTTTTCATGGATGATTTCTCGGTGTGTGGATTCAATTTTAAAGATTGTCTCTACAACCTCGAAAAAATCCTTGAAAGATGCCTAGAGGTGAACCTAGTGCTAAACTAGGAAAAATGCCATTTTATGGTTAATGAAGGTTTAGTATTAGGACACATTGTCTCCGAAAGAGGCATTGAGGTCGATATAGCCAAAATTAAAGTTATAGAAAACCTCAGCCCACCTAAAACCATTAGGGAGATTAGAAGTTTTCTTGGACATGCTGGGTTTTATCAGCGTTTTATAAAAGACTTCTCTAAAATAACAAAACCTTTGACTAATCTTCTAATGAAGGACGTTGAATTTTTTTTGACGAGAAATGTCTCGAAGCTTTTAAATTTTTGAAACAAGCACTGATTTAAGCTCCGATCATGCAACCCCCAGATTGGACACAACCTTTTGGAATCATGTGTGATGCCAGCAATTATGCAGTTGGTGCTGTTCTAGGACAACGAAAAGACAAGAAATTACATGTTATATATTATGCTAGTAGAACCCTAGATACCTCCCAACTCAACTTGCAACAACAGAGAAATAATTACTGGCAGTAATTTTTGCGATAGATAAGTTTATGTTCTACCTAGTTGGAGCAAAGATCATTGTTTACACTGATCATGCTGCCATACATTATCTATTAAATAAAAAGGACTCTAAACCTAGATTACATAGATGGATCCAGTTACTCCAAGAGTCTGATCTAGACATTAAGGATAAGAAAGGCACAGAGAATGTTGTCGCTGACCACCTCTCTAGATTAGAACACTTAAAACCTGACTTATTGCCTATAAATGATGATTTCACCTATGACAGACATATAGCTAAGACTGATGATTTCGAGCCTTACAGAGATAAAGATTTTGAAAACATTTCAGCAATGAAGAGCGTACCTTGGTACATTGATTTTGTAAACTACCTAGCTACATATATCATACCCCCTGATCTAAATTACTAACAGAAAAAGAAGTTCTTCAAAGATGTTAAACATTTCTACTGGGATGAACCACTCCTATTCAAGGGAGGAATAAATAATATTTTCAGGGATTGCGTCCCAGAAGAGGAGATAGAAGACATCATCAGACACTGTCATTCTACACCTTATGGTGGACATACAGGTATATCTAAAACGCACGCCAAGATTCTTCAAGCAGGCCTCTATTGGCCAACTTTATGGCGCGACGTTCATGCCTACATTGTCAAGTGAGACCGATGCCAATGCACCGGGAACATATCAAGATGTGACAAGATGCCAATGAGGAATATCCAGGAAGTTGAAATCTTTGATGTTTGGTTATGGGACCATTTCCACCTTCAATGGGAAATAGGTACATGTTGGTAGTTGTGGACTACGTGTCTAAATGGATTGAGGCTATTGCATCACCCACAAACGACACAAGAGTGGTAGTCAAGTTATTTAAGAATATCATTTTTGTGAGGTTTGGAACACCCCATCTCGTTATAAGTGATGGATGATCACATTTCATATCTAGAATCTTTGATAAGCTCTTGAGTAAGTATGGAGTAAAGCACAAAGTAGAAACACCTTATCATCCACAGACTAACGGCCAAGTAGAAGTGTCTAACAGGGAGATCAAACAAATCTTAGTAAAAACCGTTTCAATTTCCATAAAAGATTGGTATCAGAAGCTACATGAAGCACTATGGGCCTACAAAACAGCTTTAAAAACCCCTATTGGAACAACCCCTTACCAATTAGTCTATGGAAAATCTTTTCATTTACCCTTCGAGTTAGAGCATAAAGCCTATTGGGCCATTAAGACCCTGAATTTGGAATATTTGAGTGCTGGTGAAAAGCGCATCCTTGACATTCATAAATTGGAGGAATTTCGCCAGTCTACCTATGAGAATGCTATAATATATAAAGAAAGAACCAAAACTTGGCATGACAGAAGAATTGTAAAGAAAGATTTCAATATAGGCGACCTTGTTCTCCTTTTCAATTCCAGGTTGCGACTTTTTCCTGGCAAGCTACGTTCAAGATGGACTGGTCCTTTTGAGGTCTCTAGAATCCTAAGATCTAGAGCAGTCGAGATCAAGAACAATTCTTGTAGCCCATTCATCGTCAATGGGAAGAGGTTGAAGCACTACGAAAGAAGTGACATTCCCACTAACTACTCCAGCCACACTCTGATTGATGCACTAGTACCAGTTTCCGATATATGAAGTTTACTCGTCAAGCTAACAACGTTAAACAAGCGCTGCATGGGAGGAAACTCATGGGTTTATTTTTATTTTTTGCATTTATTTACTTTTTACTTTATCAAATTTTATTTTTATCTTTATACTAACAGTTGCAAAATTTATGATTTTAGGCATCACCTGCTAGCCGTCTTTGCTAACTACATTTTTCAAGATGGAGAATTTCGATGACATGCATGTTTCCTTCCGAGATGACACTCAGAGACAACGCTATGCGGTCCTTTCATAGTGACCCATGGCACTGACCAGATATCCAGACCAGATTTGCATGGAAGCTCTTGGCTTTGAAGCCAGTATCAAGTATCTATGCAACCAGCTAAAGTGAGATGAGTACGCAGATGACCTAAATGTGACCTACAGGAACCTCACCTTAGAATTCCTCATTTCATTCGAGTTTGAGCCCTATAATGTCCAGGATGGATATCTCACTTTCATACTATTCGGGATAGAATACTGTTTTACCCAGATGGAGTTTGGCGACTTGCTAGGCTTCCAGACCACACCCGATGCTATACCCGAGCTACCAGTTGGATATTTCATGACTAGGGACATAGAGAAATTCTGGAGTGATATTACTACTGGAGGGAGCCTTGATCCTTCCACTCAGCTATCCCCTGTTATTCACAACCACGCTTTCAAGTATTTTCAGAGGGTTAGTGCTCACACTTTCCTAGGGAAGGCCGACACTGATACCCATGTTAGCGAGGATGAGATCTTTTTCCTCTATTGTACGACCCAGTCTCACCCTGTATCCTGTGGAAACTTTCTGGTGTGGAATCTCATGATGACTTCTAAGTCTGCTGAAGGTATCCTCCATGTGGGAGGGACAATGACTCAGATTGCTTCTGCTTTGGGTCATACAAGTAAGTTATCTCACCATACCTCCTACTATGGATATACTACAACGGACATTGATTTCTGTTTGGATCGTGGGATGATGAGAAGAGTCTTCTTTAATCCCAACCAGTATACACTCCTGATTGATAATGAAACCGTTCAATATTTTACCTTGCCTGATCCCATGATGACCAATGTCCATAACCCTGCCAATTGAACATATGCCTTAGAAGGTCTTGGAGAGACCGTGGACGAGCGAAAGATAGGACCACTGTATTCTCTAATAATTTCTCTTTGCAGCAACCTGACACCTATGCACAGAATGCTGAGCTGTGTAGAGAGGTAGGCCAACTTTATCAGACAGTCGAAGACCTCTCTCTCCAGGTTATGGTTTCCGATGCTACTCACTCTACTGAGGTAGACCTACTACAACAAGAAATTGATGATCTTCGTAGTAAGTTAGCTGCAGCTCATAGTTCTGAGTCGACCAAGGACCCTACTACTCCTTGATGATCTTGATTCATATCTACACTATTTTGCTGTTTGGTTCTTTCTTTTATCGTGTTGTTTCCTTTTTCAGACTTATCTATTTTTATGCCTAACTCTTGCATTCTACTTTCTTTTTTATTTTTCGTGACTTACCATAATTAAGTATATTTCTATTTTATCATTTTTTTTCTCTTTAATTAATTGTTTATTTTATTTTTATGAGTTTATTATTTTCAAGTTATAAACATAAAAGAAAAAAATTCAATACACCAATCCTTGGAAGCACCAAATGAAGAATTGTTGTTTGCACATACAAGAAGAAATTTGAATAAGAAGCCCAAACCAACAAAATAAAGAAATTTGAGCCCAACCCAAATTCCAAGCATGGCGCCCGCCATGGGGTCTGGGACTCTAACGGGCAGATTTTCAAAAACCTCCCACTTTCTCAATTTTCAACCCCAAAACCACCAAAAAACTCTCATTTTATCAACCACCTACTACCCCATTAACCACTCCAACATCCATTTTTCTAACCTTCATAAAAATTCAAACTTCCCCCTCCCAATCTCCAACACCCATTTTTTTTCAATTTTCTTCCAAAGGAGCAACAATGGAGTTCAACGTGTGATCGGTGGATCTGGAACTGACTGTTTAACGCTGGTTCGCAAAATGTCGCGGAAGCAAGAGTCGCCACCGTCTTTTATTTTCTCCAAATGGAAAGGACAAAAGCACAGAAAAATTCCTTATAGAGATTGCTCTCGGTTCGGGAGGTAGGTTATAGAAAGGGAAGGTGTTAGCACCCTTTCTATCCATGGTTATCCATGGGCTCTTAGATACTTGCTCATTTGTGTGTTCAAAATTGGTTTGCTTGCTTTTCAACTGTGGGTTTTAAAAAGTTTCTTTGAAAGTTTCAGTTCGACTCTTGTATCAGTCCTCAAGAGTGTTTGAAAAGTTGCTTTCGAAAGCTTTTGAAAAGGTGTCAGTGTGAAAAGTATTTTTTGTTTTGTTTTGAAATTAGAGCAAGTATCCACGAGAACCTACCTACCCTAAGGAATTCGTCTGTGTAAATGTCCTTTAAAGTAGTGCCATCCCACCATTGAGAGGTAGGTAGCACCACCGTTGGAGGTGTTCGGGTCAATTCGAGGTTCGGGACATGGTGATCACCAGAGTAATGGGAAGACACCTTAGAAGCTACCCTCATGCCAGGTTCCCGGATCATGAGGACTTACTAAAACATCTTCTACTCGACGATCACCTTTCGAGGCAAGGCAACAGTGAGGCGTACCCTAGGGGTGGTGTGTGCGATTTGTGTGTCGTTTTCATTTGCATTTATCTTGTCATGTTATTGGTGTTCTACGCTTGTTTTTATTTTGTCCATACATTCTTTCATGCTTTGTTTAACAGTTAAAAATTGCGGGAAAAGTAAATTCTAAGCTATTACAAATGGCGCGGGTCCACATCGCCAAAATTAACCAGGACCCGATTTGACAGAAAAATAAATAAAGTAAAAGTGCGAGAAGTAATTTACATGGCTTCGGGAGAGATACATAAGTATTATAATGAAATAAAATAAATACGCGAATTAATGAGAATTAAACGAAACGAGGGCGTTGGACCCTTTTGCAAAGATTAGATCAATGGAATTAATTAATTAAAAGAAATTTTTTTGGTATTTTTTTAATATTTTAGGATTTAATAGAAAAAATTAATTGCAATTAAACGCTAACCCTAATTCTATTTTATTTTAATTTATTAAGAAGACGTTAGAATTTAACCTAAATTAACCCTAATTTTTATATACCAATTTAATTATGAAAATAAATAAAATAAATAATATTATTGTGAAAAAGAAAAATTAAAAAGGAATAAAACATTAATTAAACCTAGTTCTATATTTTTTAGATTTTGTTATGAAAGGAATTAAAATTAAAACCCTAATTTAAACTAATTAATTTACATGCATTTATTTACAAGAAATATTAAAATAAAATATTTATTCTATTTTTTATCTTTTCTGATTTTTATGCATTTTTTATATTTATGAAAATAAGTAATTAATTTAAACAAATAATAATTAAAAGAAATAGATTTAAATAAATAAAGAAAATAAAGAAGAGTGAAAAATATGCAAACCTAGGGGGGTGGTAGTCCCCAACATGGAGGTTCAAGTTCAGTAATCTGGCCCATTAAACTTGGCCTTTTTGGACTTTTGCCAGGTAGTATGTTGAAGCATTGACTTGGATCTACCATGTTCCTCAATTCTGAGCCTTGTGATGGATGAAGCTGAACGCGTGGCATGCTGGATTTGGAAGTGTATGGTACGTCTTGACGTTGGCACTGCATGGGATTGTAAATTGAAAAATAATATTTGAAACAATGAAGACCTGGGGCTCGAACCCAGGTCTTGGACGTTAACACACTCAACGCTTGCCAGCTGAACCACTGAATCCTTTTGTTAAATAAATAAACAACAAATAATATAATATGAAACTACGCGTTAGTGGGTCTTTGCGCGCGAATTTCAAAAGGACCAACCAATGCACGCCACGAATTCATCTTCTTCGTTGTATTGTTTTCCTGGAAAAAAACAAATATGTTAGGCAACGGTTTTGCACGCGTTCTCCTAGGCCGGTTTTGGAAAAATAACGATTAGGTCTAGGGGGTCCATAAATTAGGCGCGATAGGGGCTTCTTCTTCGTCCAGACGTGCTCATGCCAATGGTGGTACTCAGGGGTTCTAGATTTTCCTCAATCAAAAACCCCCAATTTCAGATCCTGTAAACCCTAGAAAACAACCATGGCATAATCGTGTACACAACATAAAAATATAATTAAAGCATATGGTTAGCTTGCAAATACTTCACTGATCACGAATATATGAACAAAACGTCATGAAAGTGCATAGAATGCAAAACACGATAATGAAAAAAAAGTGAGAAAGGTTAGCTTCTGTACAACGATTCTTTGAGTTTTGATGGATGTTTGTGATTGGAAAATGTTCAGTGATGCTTGAGGAAGCTAATGAGATGAGAATTGTGCCTTGAATCGTCCTGGAAGGATGTTTTCAGAATTGAGTTTTAGACAAAATTTTTCAAGTTTGATAATGGCTTTGGGGCGCAGCTCAGTGTGTATGAACATTAGGGTTGTGTTTAGGCTTATGTACTGAGTCCATTAGGTCAAGAAAAGTAGAACAAATCCATTGCATTCATTGATTTTGAAAATTTGATTTTCAATATCTTTTTTCAATCTTTTCCATGTGCTTTTTGTTCTCAATCATGCCAATCAATCCAAATCTTTCCATGTTGGGATATGCACGAATTATTGATGATATAATGTGCACAAAAAGATTGAAAAAATTAGGTTAAACATTTTTCATATATTTAATTTGATTTAAATGAATTATTATAAATAAAAATTCAAATAAATAAATAAAAAATGAATAAAGACTTCCCTTTGGGCCAAGTAGTCGTGCATATGCTATGGGTGATGATTTGTGGAAGAAAAATGGGCCCATTAGCAATTTTAGGTCATTTGAATCAATGTTGACTTTTTCAAAATATCCAAAAATTTCCCAACTTCCACAAGGCATAACTTGCTCAATTTGTAAGCTTTTCTCATGTTCTTGGACATTTTGGAAAGGTCTTTGAGTCCTATAACCAATGCCTTTGGTCCCATGTCATTTTGATTTACCAATCTCAAGTTATGGCCTTTGACTTGAAGTCCCTTTTTGTTGACTTTTGAAAATGACCTATAATGTTGAAATTGACTTTTTGTGAGAGCATTTCTTGGACTTGAAGTATGAAGATGAGTTGTAGGAAATGTCTTTCTCTTAAAAATGAGCTTTGGATGGAATTTTTTCTGATAATCCATGTGAAAGTTATGCCCTGGTCAATTTCAGTTGACTTTTTCAGCTGTCCAAATAAGGAAACTTTTGCATCTTGATGATTTCTGAGCCAAATTTTGAGAATCATGATCAAGCATTGATCAAATGATGTTTGTGGCTTCAAAATGATATGTTGACCAAAAATTTGAACTTTTGATTGTCAAATGACCATTTTGCCCCTACAGTTGACTGTAGTGCAATTAGGATTTTTGACTGTGCAATTTTGAGCTGAATGTCTTGAAACTTGATATGAGGATGCTTGACCATGTTTATAGGCATGTGTGACTTGATTGGACCTTTGGAAACTTCATTTTCTTGATCAGAACACAAACCCTAGTTTTGACTGTATAGGAGATCTTTGACTGTGCAAGCCTTGGGAAATCTTGAGACTTGATTTGGCAATTTCTTGAAGAATATGGGAGGGCAAATTTTGGGGTACAACAGTTGCCCCTGTTCAATCTTCTTAGACCTGAGGATGCAGATTGACTGACGTGCCTTTCGTAATCCGAGGGTAGAAGATGATTGAACACTAGAGTGCCCAGAAATTTGCGCTCACATAGTAGCAGTGTGATGATGGGAATGTGCTTATAGATGCCATTCGGAGATTGATGGATAGGATGATGGGATTACCGATGCCATCTGGATGTTGATCGCGTAAGAGATTCCTTAGCGAGAACCTGCATACCTGCAAAAGAAAAATGAGTACCTGACACGTTGCAAGAACTGGTTTTCAGATGGTTGGTATAGATGTGTCCTGACTGGTTACAGGAGCTGAGTCTGGATCTTCAAAAGGTGATGAATGAACCAGGGATGGTTACTACCTTAGCATGAATGGTAAGAGAACCTTGGGTGATTTTAACTTCAACAACGCTCGTTGAGAAAATCATGGTGGGAATTACCATCTTCGCAGTATCGGGAAGAGAACCAATAGGAAAATATAATCTCAAAGGGAAACCTAAAATGGAAATCTCATGCACTGTCGGAGAGAGAACCGATAGGAAAATATAATCTCAAAGAGAAACCTAAAATGGAAATCTCATGCACCATCGGAGAGAGAACCAATAGGAAAATATAATCTTAAAGAAAAACCTAAAATGGAAATCTCATGCACCGTCGGAGAGAGATCCATTAGGACATTATAATCTCAAAGGAAAACCTAAAATGGAAATCTCATGCACCGTCGGAGAGAGAACCAATAGGAAAATATAATCTCAAAGAAAAACCTAAAATGGAAATCTCATGCACCGTCGGAGAGAGAACCAATAGGAAAATATAATCTCAAAGAAAAACCTAAAATGGAAATCTCATGCACCGTCGGAGAGAGAACCAATAGGAAAATATAATCTTAAAGAAAAAAAATGGAAATCTCATGCACCGTCGGAGAGAGAACCAATAGGAAATTATAATCTTAAAGAAAAACCTAAAATGGAAATCTCATGCACCGTCGGAGAGAGAACCAATAGGACATTATAATCTCAAAGAAAAACCTAAAATGGAAATCTCATGCACCGTCGGAGAGAGAACCATTATAGTCTGATAACTTCTACTGAGTCTTCATCAGAAAAATCTGTTGGGAGTCGATTTAGTTAGACTAGAGAAGGCCTGGGACTGGATAAGAAATCTTTGGAGTCGATTAACTGAACCGGTCTAGGTCTTGAAATATGATTGAGAATTTCAACTGCCTCTTTCCTGAAAGGTAAAGGTCAGTCGTATGCGATGCATGATATGGATCAAGCAACATAAATGAAATTTGTATGATATGATGCGTCTGTGCATGCTATAATGATGTATGTGATGTTTTATGAATGTATTTTTTTGTCTAGGAAATTAAGTCCTTGACGGGTGCTGGGAAGTCATATCCTGGGCTGATGTTGAAGAATAGATTTTGCTTCCGCTGGATGATAGTTGCAAGTATACCGGTAGGAGAAGATGATTCCGTTGCGGAATAAACTTGGCAAATGGAAGATTCTGCGGGGAGGAAAATACTCTAGCGACCATGCTGGGAAGTGATACTCTGTGGGGAGAGGTACTTGCTGAATTGTTGAGAATGACTTGCTGAGGATATCTTTGCTGTGTTGGAAGTATGATGGACTTCGCTGGGGATGAAAAGATTTTGTCGACGACGATCTTTCCGTGGCTTTTGGCTGAGGATAACCCAGTTATATCCTGTTAAGGAAATAACTCTTTAAATAAAGCCGGGAGACGTGTTCGCGCTCTGCGATGGATAAGCTTCCAGAATCTACTGGGGATAAGCTTACTGCTTGGGGAGATAAATTCCAACTTTCCTGGGGAACTAGATTGGATTCTCTTGGGGAAGTTTTGAACTATGTCGGGGAAGCGATTCCTTTGAATGTTGATATACCGCCGGGGAACAATCTTTAGACCAAGACTGCCGGGGATGCTTGTTATGGATATACATGCTGCTGGGGAAGTATTGGGATCTACGGGAGGATACTCAATTTCCTTGAGATTTGATAACTCTGCTCGGAGAAGAGTGTACTGGCTGCTGACTCTCTGGGGGATTGAGATGTACTGGTCATGTTCTTTAGCTGAACCTACCTTGGTACCTTGGAGGATTGAACAATTGGATTGTTTAGACAACTCTTTTATTGCCCCTGTTTCTAGTGTCACCTGCAATTAATTCCTTTGTTTCGTATGCAAATATTTATGAGTTAGCAAATTATTGTCAATGCATATATCACAAATTGAACCTTGGACGTTCTTCGCAAAACAAAACAGAAAAAGAAAAACACTTGGCACGTTTAACTGAAAATATATTTGTATTGATTTTGAATGGCCTGAAAATAGGCGTTTTGTGTACAAGAGGCCGACGTCCTAGTAAGAGGAACGCCGCCGAACAAGAGAGTTTATACAAATTTTGTACAAAAGAAAATAAAACAGTTGTGTGAAATGAATGATCCCACTGGGTTTCAACTCTGCTATTGCCTTTATAACTCCGAGCGTCTCATCACCTGATGACCTTGGTGGAAGATGAAGCTGACTGATCGATGCCGTCTGAACTTGAGGTAGATACCGGATTCTGGATGCAAGGTGATCCAATGAGACATAGTATTACGCTTTTATCCCTAATTTTTGCCTGGACCGCCCTTTCGGGTTTTCAGTCCACCGGGATACCCATTTTTGCCCAAGCCGCCCTTTCAGGTTTTCGACTTGCCGGGTGTACAGATTTTTTCATTTTCATCCCTTCATTTTGCCCGAACCCTTTTGGTTCGACGGGAAGCCCTAATTTTTGCCTAGGCATGTCAGCCTAGCGGGTCTTTTTTCATGCGTAGTATCTTTTTACTATGTCTGCATTGGCGGGGTGAGGAAGGTCGTCACCATCCATGTTGGTTAGAATCATGGCTCCTCCTGAGAACACATGCTTAACTACAAATGGCCCTTCGTACGTAGGGGTCCATTTTCCCCTTGGATCACTCTGAGGAAGGATGATTCTCTTGATTACCAGATCCCCAACTTGATATTCCTGTGGTCTGACCTTTTTGTTAAATGCCCTGATCATCCGTTTCTGATACGTCTGACCGTGACAGATAGCAGCAAGTCTCTTTTCATCAATGAGGTTGAGCTGATCAAGTCGTGTCTGGATCCAATCATCCTCGTTCAGGTTTGCATCCTTCATTATCCGGAGAGAGGGTATTTGCACTTCAATCGGTAAGACTGCCTCCATACCATAAACCAGAGAGAAGGGAGTTGCCCCGGTTGACGTCCTAGCTGAGGTACGGTACCCATGTAGAGCGAACGGTAACATCTCGTGCCAATCTTTATAAGTCACTGTCATCTTCTGCATGATTTTCTTGATGTTCTTATTTGCTGCTTCTACAGCCCCATTCATCTTCGGTCTGTAAGGAGAAGAATTGTGGTGCTGTATCTTGAACTGTTCGCAGAGCTCAGCGATCATCTTGTTGTTCAGATTGGTACCGTTGTCTGTAATAATCCGCTCAGGGACGCCGTACCGACAGATCAGGTTGTGCCGAATGAACCGTGCCACAACAGTCTTGGTTACCGTAGCATAGGATGCTGCTTCAACCCACTTCATAAAATAATCAATCGCCACTAGGATGAAGCGATGCCCATTAGATGCCGTAGGTTTAATCTCGCCGATCATGTCTATGCCCCACATTGCAAACGGCCAAGGCGCAGTCAGAACATTTAGGGGAACCGGAGGAACATGCACCTTGTCTGCATAAATCTGGCACTTATGGCATGTCCGGGAATGTTGGTAGCAGTCAGCTTCCATTGTGGACCAGTAATATCCTGCCCGTAGGATTTTCTTAGCCATAGTGTGTCCACTGGAGTGCGTACCAAAGGTCCCTTCATGTAGCTCTTCCATGATCCTTTCTGCTTCAGTTTTATCCACACAACACAGTAAGGTTGAATCATGGTTTCGCTTGTACAAGATGCCGTTGCTAAGGAAGAACTTTGCTGCGAATCTTCTCAAGAACTTCTTATCATTGATAGAGGCACCTTCAGGGTACTCCTGAGCTTCCAGATATCTCTTCACCTCATGGTACCAAGGCTTCTCAGTCACCAATTCAGTCTCGAGATCACAACAGTATGCCAGTTCGTCCAGTTTCCAGATGATGATCCGGGGAGCCTCATTATCCCATTTAACTTTGAACATAGAAGACATTGTAGCTAACGCGTCCGCCAGCTGATTCTCTTCTCTTGGAAAGTGCTCAAAGGTTATCTTTGTGAAGTGGGGGATCAGGGTCAACACACATTCTCTATAAGGAATCAGGTTTGGATGTTTCGTATCCCACTCTCCTTTGATCTGATTGATCACAAGAGCGGAATCTCCGAAGACACTCAGAAACTTGATCCTTAGGTCGATCGCAGCTTGAAGACCCATGATGCACGCCTCATACTCCGCCATGTTGTTGGTACAGTTGAAACACAGCCGGGCAGTGAGTGGAGTATGAGTACCCTGAGGTGATATGATTATGGCGCCGATACCATTTCCCAAAGCGTTGGAGGCTCCGTCAAAGTGCATAGACCATCGGGATCCTGGTTCAGGTCCTTCATCCGGTCCAGGTACTTCACAATCTGTCACTATCATGATGCTCTCGTCTGGAAACTCGAAGTTCATTGATTGATAGTCATCTACGGCTTGATGTGCCAAGTGGTCTGCCAATACACTTCCCTTGATGGCTTTCTGGGTTGTGTACTGGATGTCGTATTCTGTCAAGATCATTTGCCATCTTGCAATCCTCCCGGACAGAGCAGGCTTTTCGAATATGTACTTTATAGGATCCATCTTTGAGATCAACAAGGTAGTGTGAGTCAGCATATACTGTCTCAGCCGGCGAGCAACCCATACCAAAGCGCATCAAGTTTTCTCAAGCAGTGAGTATCGGGTCTCACAGTCGGTAAACTTTTTGCTAAGGTAATAAATGGCATGCTCTTTTCGGCCAGACTCGTCATGCTGCCCCAGCACACACCCCATCGAGTTGTCAAGCACTTTCAGGTATAGTATCAGAGGTCTCCCTTCAACTGGTGGCATAAGGATGGGTGGTTCTTGGAGATACTCTTTGATTTTGTCAAAAGCGGCCTGACATTCATCGTTCCAACGTACTACCTGATCTTTCTTCAGCAGCTTGAAGATTGGTTCACAGGTAGCAGTCAGATGTGAGATGAAGCGAGCAATGTAATTCAGGCGTCCTAAAAAGCCTCTGACTTCCTTTTCTGTCTTAGGAACTGGCATCTCTTGAATAGCTTTGACCTTAGCAGGGTCCACTTGAATTCCCTTGTCACTTACCACGAAGCCTAGCAGCTTCCCAGATCTTACCCCGAAGGTGCACTTGTTCGGGTTCAACCTCAGCTTGTACAGTTTCAACCGGTCAAACAATTTCTGCAGATGATCTAGGTGTTCTTCCTCAGTCTGGGACCTCGCGATCATGTCGTCAACATACACTTCTATCTCATGATGGATCATGTCATGAAACAAAGCAACCATGGCACGTTGGTAGGTTGCCCCAGCGTTCTTTAATCCAAAAGGCATGACCTTGTAGCAGAAGGTGCCCCACTGAGTAACAAATGTAGTCTTTTCCATGTCTTCAGGTGCCATCTTGATCTGATTGTAACCTGAGAAACCATCCATGAAAGAGAACACCTTGTGCTGAGTTGTATTATCAACAAGGACATCAATGTGAGGTAGGGGGAAGTCATCCTTGGGGCTGGCCCTGTTTAGATCCCTGTAGTCGACACACATCCTGACCTTTCCATCCTTCTTAGGTACCGGTACCACATTAGCAACCCACTGAGGGTAAGAAGTCACTGCAAGGAACCCAGCATCAAACTGTTTCATAACCTCGGCTTTAATCTTCTCAGACATCTCTGGACGCATCCGACGGACCTTTTGCTTAACTGGAGGGCAGTCTTCCTTAGTTGGCAAGTGATGTACCACAATATCGGTATCCAACCCGGGCATGTCTTCGTAGGACCAAGCAAAGATCTCCATATAATCATGCAGCATTTTAGTCAACCGTTGCTTCACGCTGAGCTCTAGGTTGGCACCAATCTTTACCTCTTTCCTGTCTGCCTCAGTACCCAAGTTTATTGTTTCCACTGGCTCTTCATGGGGTTGAATTGCCCTCTCCTCTTGAAGCAACAGTCTTGCAAGCTCGCCAGGCACTTCGCAATCATCTTCACCTTCGTCTTCGGCTAAGTTGATCGGATTTTCGAAGTCATAACTGGCAGTAGCAGAGTTGTTATCAGTGAGATCCAGAGTGGATTGGAACCTGTATGAGTGAGTGTGTGTGTAAATACAGCTGTTTTGAAAAATATGTAAAGGAAAGAAAGACAGAAAAGGAGCACAAGATTTGCAATGCGGGAAAACGTCCAAGATTTTCATTCATGATATATGAAATGACAATTTATATGCCCTCACAAATAACACCACGGTGCCTCGGGTAATACACCGGGCCAAAGAGTTTATCATTGTTTATTACAGATACCAAAAACATAGGAATTCATTACTTAGTAACAAAAGAAACGGATAAGTTGTCCTTTGCACTCCAGTTGTTAAGTCCACTGCCGGTTGCCGGGTAAATCCAGCTATCAAACTCAGCTTCGTCCACTTCGTCTTCGTCCCCAATAGCATTTACTCCATGAGCAGACAGGGGAGCTGTCACTACATTGGGCTTCTCAGGTGCCTCAAACTGTACCTCCTTAGCGTCAATAAGATCTTGCAGCTTACTCCTTAAAGCCCAACAGTCATCAGTGGAGTGCCCCGGGCTATCTGAATGGTAAGCACAACGAGCATTCGGGTTGTACTTAGGAGATGCAGTATTTGGGAACTTTGGCGCCTCCCTGACAGTCACTAAATTGGAGGATAGCAACTGTGGCAGGATCTGCGATAGGGTCATACTCAAGCGGGTGAACTCTCTCCGGGGTCTGTCAACCTTTTGAGGATTGTTTGGCCGGGGGGCGGCAGCAGGCTTAGCAATCATTACCGCACTGACAGATTGGCGGCGCTCGGGTCTCTCTGATTTCCTGGAACCATACACGGCACTAGACTCCCTCTTGAAGGGTTTCTTCTCAGAACTAGATGATGCACCCTTCGGAATTTTTCCAGACTTTAACCCAACTTCAATTCTCTCTCCAGTCAAGATTAGATCAGTGAACCCTGCAGATGAATTCCCGATAAGGTGGTTGAAAAACGGCCCAGATAGGGTCCCCAAGAACATGTCTACCAACTCCCGATCAGTCAATGGTGGCTGCACCCTGCCAGCCAGGTCTCTCCACTTCTGAGCGTACTCCTTAAAACCTTCACTTGCACCTAACGACATACCCTAGAGTTGGGTACGTGTAGGGGCAAGGTCGGCATTATATTGATACTGCTTATAGAAAGCAGTAGCCAACTCCTCCCAGTTACGAACCTTGGTCCCATCCAGCTGATAGAACCATTCGAGATGAGTCCCTGAAAGACTCTCCTGGAAGAAGTGGATCCACAAATTCTTATCCGCAGAGTACGGTTGTATCTTCCGAACATAGGACCTGAGATGCAGCTTGGGACAAGACGCCCCGTCATACTTAGAGAAGGATGGTGCTTTGAACTTGTGAGGGATAATCACACCAGTTGACAAACCCAGATCTCCGAAATCCAGCCCAGGTACCTGTTGAATTTCCATAGCTTTCAACCTATCCTCCAGTTGCTTGCATCTGTCTTCTGCGGGAGGGTACTGCTCTTCATCAAAATCAGTCTCGTTGTCAGAGACTACTGGACTAGGAACCCTTGCTTCTGCCTGAGGAGGACTCTTGCCAACAGAAGAACCAGCCTCTTCATGCTGCAGAGTATTGCCGAACCTTCGGCCCGAGTTAAACATAACAGTTCTTCTCTTCTTCTTCTTCTCCTTCTTCAGGAGCATAACCTTTAGCTCTTCTTGGCCTTGAGCCAAACCCTTGATTAATTCCTGAAACTGCGCATTCTGCGCCTGAAGAGCCTTGATGGATGTCTCAGTTGATGAAGAGTCGGGATTCATGATGCTGAAATAAACAGCGAAGAACTGTAAGCAACCTGAAAAGAGGAAAAACCTGCTATGCACGTGATGAATGAGATGTGTTTATGCAATGCATTCAAGGGTTCGAAAATTCAACTTCGTTGTAGACAAAAAGGAACACACGTTATCATTAAGGAAATAACTGTTTTAATACATCACAACCTCATGGGCAAAATAATACAAAAATCAAATCAATCCCAAAATATGCTACGCATCCTCTTTGGAGCTATATAAGTGTTGAGATTCCTCTCCTCATGCAACAGGCGGGTGAGCTCCAAGACCTTCTTTTCACTGGCATGTAGACTAGTCTCAAGAGAATTCCTTTCCTCCTTAAGCTGGATCCAGCTCTTCTGCATCTCTTCCCAGGATGTGGGCATATCAGGGTGCTGAATAGTGTAGGACACTTCCCCTTCCAAGACTGGTTCTTTGATCACTGGGAGCATGTGAGGATAAGGCATTACCAGCTTCTGAGAGCGGGCTCGTACTCACTTGAGATAAGGTTCCCACGGGATGGAGTTCCTGTGACCCAGTGTCTTGCTGTCTATCCTACTTGGCATCCTCCAGGCTCTGATAAATCTCTGGCGAAGTCCTTGAGTATCTTTGTCGAAGTCAAAAACTATGTCAAGAATTAACATGTCATGAGGACCATCCCTCCGAGCATAACCAAACTGTCTCCAAGCCAAGCATTGGCTGTAAGTAATACCCCCTCTGATTCCAAGTAAAGGAACATTTGGGTACTCCCCGCAACGATCAATGATAGTGACATCTTCTCTGGACCTAGGGCACCAATGTATATCTGCATGTGTAAGAGTCATCAACCGCTGTGACCATCTCAAACCCCGCTCATTCTTCAAGACTGATTGTGGAAGGTGCGAAATAAACCACCTTCCCAGGAGAGGAGTGCAACACATAAGGACACCTCTTTTTCTCATGGTTCGAGTGTAACATGAGTGAAGGATGTCCCCCAGCAACGTAGGTATAGGATTCCTGGACATAAAGATCTGGACAGTACTGATATCAATAAGCTGATCTGGGTTAGGGAACAACACCAAACCATAGACAAGGAGGGCCACAACCTCTTCAAAAGCTTGCAAGTCAAGGGAGTTCCAACATTCATGGGCCTTTTCAAATAGGAACCTGGCTAAGAACCCTTTGATACCACTTCTAACTTCCCAATGTCCCTTGAGGTCAGATGACTGCAGGTGCAAGGCTTTAGCAATCTCTTCAAGCTTAGGTTCCTTTTCTGTACCGTTGAAGGGTAGCTGATCAAGGATAGGGATCTTCAGGAGCCGGGAGAACTCCTCCAATGTAGGTACCAACTGATAGTCCAAGAAGGTGAAACAGTGATGTAGAGGGTCAAAGAATTGGAACAGGACCTTTATCATATCTTCCTCAATGTTGGTGTTGACCAAGCTGATGAGGCTTCCATGTCTTTCACTGAATGAAGAGTTCTCGGGAATCCTGGATATAAGTTCCTTAAGCTGAGGAGGGATCCTTACAAGACTCACTTGAATTGTCTTTCTATGAACAGTTTCCATGTCCTACAAAACAAAGAACAAAGATGAAGATTCGAACCCCTGAAATGGTTAGTCAATGCATATGATGCTGGATGATGTCATGATGCTATGATTAAACACACCACAGATATTTACAAAGACAAACATGTAAGGCACACAAGGCACACAAGACAAGCCCTTAAGGTTTAAGGCCAGCATGGGGTCTGGGTAGTACCCTCTTGAAGTTGGTGGGTTCAACCTGTCCTATCAAAGTAACCGGGTTCTAAGGGTCCCAATATCACGGGATTGCTTTCATTGTTCATCGTTTCGATTTAGCCATTGAACTGGCGACCGAAATATTCCAGGAAAGCAACCCTCAATTGAGTGTAGTATCGAGTATCAACCAACCTCGGACTGCACCAAAGTCAGTTATCTCACTACCCTAAAGAGGCCAAGATAGTTCAATTAAGGTTCCTAAGGTCTGTTGATGCTTCACGACACCACGCGGAGGCCCTGTACTCTCCTTGACTGAACTCAACGGTTACCGGTACACACCAAAGTGCCACATCAACGTAGCAGACTGTTTCAACCATGTCGGTATACCCCGCACAGTTCCCTCACAGCCTTGTTGCTACTTTCTAAGAAGGTATCCCCAAATCCGGGTTAGGATCTATAGAACTCCCAAGCAACCCACAATAATAAAGCAAGCAAAGAAGACAATTGAAAACACAGTGATCCTAATCCTAAGGTACACCTCACTTTAAAAGAACTCCCCAGCAGAGTCGCCAGTTCTGTGATCGGTGGATCTGGAACTGACTGTTTAACGCTGGTTCGCGAAATGTCGCGGAAGCAAGAGTCGCCACCGTCTTTTATTTTCTCCAAATGGAAAGGACAAAAGCACAGAAAAATTCCTTATAGAGATTGCTCTCGGTTCGGGAGGTAGGTTATAGAAAGGGAAGGTGTTAGCACCCTTTCTATCCATGGTTATCCATGGGCTCTTAGATACTTGCTCATTTGTGTGTTCAAAATTGGTTTGCTTGCTTTTCAACTGGGGGTTTTAAAAAGTTTCTTTGAAAGTTTCAGTTCGACTCTTGTATCAGTCCTCAAGAGTGTTTGAAAAATTGCTTTCGAAAGCTTTTGAAAAGGTGTCGGTGTGAAAAGTATTTTTTGTTTTGTTTTGAAATTAGAGCAAGTATCCACGAGAACCTACCTACCCTAAGGAATTCGTCTGTGTAAATGTCCTTTAAAGTAGTTCCATCCTACCATTGAGAGGTAGGTAGCACCACCGTTGGAGGTGTTCGGGTCAATTCGAGGTTCGGGACATGGTGATCACCAGAGTAATGGGAAGACACCTTAGAAGCTACCCTCATGCCAGGTTCCCGGATCATGAGGACTTACTAAAACATCTTCTACTCGACGATCACCTTTCGAGGCAAGGCAACAGTGAGGCGTACCCTATGGGTGGTGTGTGCGATTTGTGTGTCGTTTTCATTTGCATTTATCTTGTCATGTTATTGGTGTTCTACGCTTGTTTTTATTTTGTCCATACATTCTTTCATGCTTTGTTTAACAGTTAAAAATTGCGGGAAAAGTAAATTCTAAGCTATTACAAATGGCGCGGGTCCACATCGCCAAAATTAACCAGGACCCGATTTGACAGAAAAATAAATAAAGTAAAAGTGCGAGAAGTAATTTACATGGCTTCGGGAGAGATACATAAGTATTATAATGAAATAAAATAAATACACGAATTAATGAGAATTAAACGAAACGAGGGCGTTGGACCCTTTTGCAAAGATTAGATCAATGGAATTAATTAATTAAAAGAAATGTTTTTGGTATGTTTTTAATATTTTAGGATTTAATAGAAAAAATTAATTGCAATTAAACGCTAACCCTAATTCTATTTTATTAAGAAGACGTTAGAATTTAACCTAAATTAACCCTAATTTTTATATACCAATTTAATTATGAAAATAAATAAAATAAATAATATTATTGTGAAAAAGAAAAATAAAAAAGGAATAAAACATTAATTAAACCTAGTTCTATATTTTTTAGATTTTGTTATGAAAGGAATTAAAATTAAAACCCTAATTTAAACTAATTAATTTACATGCATTTATTTACAAGAAATATTAAAATAAAATATTTATTCTATTTTTTATCTTTTCTGATTTTTATGCATTTTTTATATTTATGAAAATAAGTAATTAATTTAAACAAATAATAATTAAAAGAAATAGATTTAAATAAATAAAGAAAATAAAGAAGAGTGAAAAATATGCAAACCTAGGGGGGTGGTAGTCCCCAACATGGAGGTTCAAGTTCAGTAATCTGGCCCATTAAACTTGGCCTTTTTGGACTTTTGCCAGGTAGTATGTTGAAGCATTGACTTGGATCTACCATGTTCCTCAATTCTGAGCCTTGTGATGGATGAAGCTGAACGCGTGGCATGCTGGATTTGGAAGTGTATGGTACGTCTTGACGTTGGCACTGCATGGGATTGTAAATTGAAAAATAATATTTGAAACAATGAAGACCTGGGGCTCGAACCCAGGTCTTGGACGTTAACACACTCAACGCTTGCCAGCTGAACCACTGAATCCTTTTGTTAAATAAATAAACAACAAATAATATAATATGAAACTACGCGTTAGTGGGTCTTTGCGCGCGAATTTCAAAAGGACCAACCAATGCACGCCACGAATTCATCTTCTTCGTTGTATTGTTTTCCTGGAAAAAAACAAATATGTTAGGCAACGGTTTTGCACGCGTTCTCCTAGGCCGGTTTTGGAAAAATAACGATTAGGTCTAGGGGGTCCATAAATTAGGCGCGATAGGGGCTTCTTCTTCGTCCAGACGTGCTCATGCCAATGGTGGTACTCAGGGGTTCTAATTTTTCCTCATTCAAAAACCCCCAATTTCAGATCCTGTAAACCCTAGAAAACAACCATGGCATAATCGTGTACACATCATAAAAATATAATTAAAGCATATGGTTAGCTTGCAAATACTTCACTGATCACGAATATATGAACAAAACGTCATGAAAGTGCATAGAATGCAAAACACGATAATGAAAAAAAGTGAGAAAGGTTAGCTTCTGTACAACGATTCTTTGAGTTTTGATGGATGTTTGTGATTGGAAAATGTTCAGTGATGCTTGAGGAAGCTAATGAGATGAGAATTGTGCCTTGAATCGTCCTGGAAGGATGTTTTCAGAATTGAGTTTTAGACAAAATTTTTCAAGTTTGATAATGGCTTTAGGGCGCAGCTCAGTGTGTATGAACATTAGGGTTGTGTTTAGGCTTATGTATTGAGTCCATTAGGTCAAGAAAAGTAGAACAAATCCATTGCATTCATTGATTTTGAAAATTTGATTTTCAATATCTTTTTTCAATCTTTTCCATGTGCTTTTTGTTCTCAATCATGCCAATCAATCCAAATCTTTCCATGTTGGGATATGCACGAATTATTGATGATATAATGTGCACAAAAAGATTGAAAAAATTAGGTTAGACATTTTTCATATATTTAATTTGATTTAAATGATTTATTATAAATAAAAATTCAAATAAATAAATAAAAAATGAATAAAGACTTCCCTTTGGGCCAAGTAGTCGTGCATATGCTATGGGTGATGATTTGTGGAAGAAAAATGGGCCCATTAGCAATTTTAGGTCATTTGAATCAATGTTGACTTTTTCAAAATATCCAAAAATTTCCCAACTTCCACAAGGCATAACTTGCTCAATTTTTAAGCTTTTCTCATGTTCTTGGACATTTTGGAAAGTTCTTTGAGTCCTCTAACCAATGCCTTTGGTCCCATGTCATTTTGATTTACCAATCTCAAGTTATGGCCTTTGACTTGAAGTCCCTTTTTGTTGACTTTTGAAAGTGACCTATAATGTTGAAATTGATAACTTTTTGTGAGAGCATTTCTTGGACTTGAAGTATGAAGATGAGTTGTAGGAAATGTATTTCTCTTCAAAATGAGCTTTGGATGGAATTTTTTCTGATAATCCATGTGAAAGTTATGCCCTGGTCAATTTCAGTTGACTTTTTCAGCTGTCCAAATAAGGAAACTTTTGCATCTTCATGATTTCTGAGCCAAATTTTGAGAATCATGATCAAGCATTGATCAAATGATGTTTGTGGCTTCAAAATGATATGTTGACCAAAAATTTGAACTTTTGACTGTCAAATGACCATTTTGCCCCTACAGTTGACTGTAGTGCAATTAGGGTTTTTGACTGTGCAATTTTGAGCTGAATGTCTTGAAACTTGATATGAGGATGCTTGACCATGTTTATAGGCATGTGAGACTTGATTGGACCTTTGGAAACTTCATTTTCTTGATCAGAACACAAACCCTAGTTTTGACTGTATAGGAGATCTTTGACTGTGCAACCCTTGGGAAATCTTGAGACTTGATTTGGCAATTTCTTGAAGAATATGGGAGGGCAAATTTTGGGGTACAACACAACGGATACGTTCTTCGTGAAGGCGAACCCAGAGACCGATAACGGAAAATCCTTGAAAAATTGCAAGGACGAGAAATTGTCTCAACCAGGTATGTCGATGAAGACTGTCCGTATACTTTAGGACTTTATCATAGTTTTTTCATTTAGCTGATATCCTAGGATTGCACGAGATTTTTCCTAGAAAAGAGCCCACCTTTGAGAGGCTAACTCGGGAATTCTTAAGTTCCCTAATTTATTTGGTTCACCCCGACACTAATAGTACCGTCGGTACGGTTAAATTCCGTCTGTGTAATGTTGAATATGAATATAGCACCGATGAACTAGCAACTCTGTTGGATATTCCTCATGGTGATGGTGCTATTTGTGAGACCCCTTTGGACCCCGAATGGTCCACTGATGCATTTTCCTTTTGGCATCAATTGTCAAACTCTTCTATAAATTATTTTGAAGGAATTTTAGTATCATTGATCCATAACCCGGCTATTCGAATTTTTCGATATATGCTTTCCTGTACTATTTTTGGCTGCGAGAATCCAAACAAGGTAAATGCTAGAGAACTTCGATTTTTGCAAGGTAGTCTCACTAATAGAAGAATTAATTCAGTCCCGTTTATGATTGCTCACATGATTGCTGTCCTGAGACACACATGGACCATAGATTTTTGAGGACTAGTTACATCTATTGCCAGAGCTCTGCACGTCGACGCTGAGATAGCTATCCTAGCACCCCTGCCTCCCCGCACAATTAATTTGAAAGATATGAAATTGTGCAAGGTGAGGAGAGCAGGTGGCTTTGAACTTATGGTTCGGGGTGTCGCTATCCCATCAGTCGTTCTGCCTTGCACTAGACGTACTGAAGTACGAATTTCGAGGAACTGGACCTACGATCTAGATGCTCCACCTTTTACGGGTCCATTACCTCCTAATGTTCCACTTTGGAACGGATAAAAGACTGATGAAGAATACGAGCAGAGGGATGAACCTTATGCCCCACCTGTGTCCCCCCACCATGCTTCACCCGCACACACTGCACCTTCTACTTCTACCACTTTTTCAGGTACGACTCCTGGCTTCTACATTACTGAAGAGATGTGACGTGACCAGCTAGCCCGGGAGGAAAGAAGAGATGGTTTAATTCCTTCCATCCAACATCAACTGGCAGATAACATGAGTTTTATGGAGGCGTCACGACAGCAGACGAACCACTCTTTTCAAAGACTTATGGAATCTCAATTGACGATATCCTACGAGCAACATAGGCAACGAGCCCAGTTTCAGAGGCACGCCGTCCTCATGGAGGCCACTCAAGGTTCCCTTTTAGGTAACCTTCACGAGATTCAGATTTCACAGATTGCCTTGTCCGTCAGATTCAACCATTTCAAGGCTTCTCAGAGCAGTCGTCGTCACAGCCGATCCCGTCATCCTAGACATTCACCGCAGGATGACGAGATACCCAGCCAGCCTTAGTACTTTAACATGTGACTCTTTCCTTATCTTATTTCGTAACATTAGGGACAATGTTAGATTTAAGTGTGGGAGGAGATTTACTCGCATTATTTTTCTCGTTTTATTTTTTCTCACTTTATTTTTCCTTTCCTGCATTTTCCTTCTCGTTATTTTACTTTTTATTGGCTTTAGTTTGCTTGTTTGCTTTCTTTTCAAAATAATACATGTGTTTGATGATTCATCTATATCTGTATGGTCTAGTGTATGTCCACTCCCCCATTTCTTGAGCCTAACCAAAAAGAAATTCTAAGAAAAACACTATTTTGAACTTAGTTAGGCTATAAGACCTGGTTGAGATAGGATGTAGTATGACTTGGGAAAGCCCTTTTGAAGCATCGACATCATTTTTACACCTTAAGCTTCATAAATTTAGGAATTTGATCCAGATACCTCCTATGCCGTGGCCTTAAAATTTTCATTTTTAAATCCTTGAATAGTTTATCCTAGCAGTCAACTCCGGTCTAAGCATGCTCTACGTAGGGGACCGAAGAGAAGTGAATGATCTATATGCTATGTTCTTATTATAAACTACAACCCCGGGATATGTGACCCTCCCAAAGTCATTTAACTCAACAAAAGTTGTATGTTGAAAAATAAAGCAAAAGCAAAAGCAAAAGAAGAAGAAAAAGAAAAAGAATTTTTTTTACCCATCTTTAGTTGGTTCAGAGGTATCTGGTGCTGAACTTGGTAGGGTGGATTACGATCCAATCCCACGCAATTATAAATGGGTCAATAAAAGGGGTTACACCAACTTTTTGTACCAGAGCTATGCGTTTTATGATCAGAATCACTACCCGATCACTTTACTATGAGCATGTACGAATAACGAGCTTAATGTGATTGCGCCTGAATGAAAAAGGATTTGAAAAAAGGAAAAATATAGGCCTAAGCATAGTGGCATGATATGGATTGGTTCGTAAAAGAACGAAGCTTATGTCCGTTTTATGGAAGAGTGTCACTATGATATCCTTGGTTTGAATCAGTCGGTACCTATCAATACATCCCTGTTTTAATTCCAGAGGCCCCTTGAAGCCCAACTTGTTCACTAACACTGTTTTTCTTCTTAATCTATTTAGAGTTTTTGCTTGAGGACAAGCAAATGTTTAAGTGTGGGAGAATTTGATAACACTTACTTTACACTTGTTTTTGACTCTGATTTCACATGTTATTTAGGTTTTTTATTATTGTTTTCTCGTATTATGCCTATCTTTTGTTTCCTTTTCAGGTATTTCAATTATCCATAGCTCCCCTGAAGAAATGAAGGAAAACAGGCTGAAAAACAGGAGTTTAGGTCAAATTTGCACTCATGGCGTCCACCATGGCGCCAACCATAGGGTAGGCCATGACGTGGACCACCTCCTATTGACCTCAACTGCCACATTCCCCACTTCCTTTCATTTACACTCATGGAGGGCGCCATGGCCTCCATGGCGGGCGCCACCTTTAGACGATGTTTTTCCCCCCAAAAGGAGTTGGAGGGAATTTCTGTGATTTCCTGCATTCTTCATCCTCTATAAATAGAAGTTCTTGATTTCATTTCAATTCACCGAAGCTTAGTTGCAAACTTGATCCAACCATAGTTTCGAACTTAAGCCATATAATTTCACCATTGTAAAGCGATAATTCTTCACATCGGGGAATTATTGCACTGTTGATTGAGTTTGTGATCGAGTTCATAGATTGAGTCTGTAATCGAGTTTGGAGCACTTTGGCAGAAGTTTATCCTGCCACATTTATTTTCAAATGTTGTTTATTTCCAGTCGCATTTTACTTCTAGTTTGTACCAGATTTAAAACATCTCCGTTTGGAGAAGGTTTCTATTTATATTTCCCGCACCTGCTTTTACTTTGTTTATTTTCTACACCTTATTTTACTTTGTTTATTTCCCGCACCTGCTTTTAATTTGTCTATTTTCGGCACTGCTTTTACTTTGTTTATTTCCCGCACCCGCTTTTACTTGGTTTATTTTCTACACTGCTTTTACTTTGTTTATTTTCTGCACCGCACTTTAAATTATTTACTTTCTCGCATGATTTATTTTAACATGTCTGTTTACATTCCCATGTCAGGATGAACCTTACTGGGCTAGAATGTAAAGAATCTAGTTAGATCAATATTCCAAATAATGTGTCAATATAAATGCTTATGAGCTATTTTGGTTTTTAATACGAGTTTTCTCTACTTTATTGTTGTTGGGTAAGATCGAAAGCCGTCCAATCATTTGTTAAGCTCGGTTAGTTCTAACTGGTTAAAGGAAGCGAAAGTGCTTTGTCCGGTTAGTTAGGGATTTTTATTATCAAAGAAATCAATTTTGAAACTATTTTCGGACGCGTTTATAGGGTTAAAGTTAGGTCCCGTTTTTATTAGAAAGTCCAGATCATAATACTTTTTAACTTGGTCAAGTACTTTATTTCTTAAAAATAGGCTTATTACATTAAGGCAATGCGCGCCTTTTTATAATTAACGATAAGAAGGTCTGATTAGAGAGTAAATTCGGTTCTGATTACGCGAAAGCGACAGTTCCTGTTAAATTAGTTCTTTCCTTTAGTAGAAAATATTGCCCTATAAGTAGTTCTATTCTGAAGCATTGTGAATATCATCTGACTATGTGAATTACATTCGACCTTGCTTTTATATCTGATGTTTATTTCGCCGCACTTTACTTTCTTGCATGCTTAATTCCTTGTTTAATATTGACTTAGCTAAACACCGTAACAATAGGAAACGATAGATTGACGATAGGTCTCCGTGGATCGATAATCTTTTATATTACTCTGACGTGATTCGTACACTTACGAATACACCGCATCACAAGGCTCGTGAATTCAGATAAGGCGACCTCGTGCTCAGGAAGATCATGTCTTTTAACTATGATTCTAGGGGAAAGTGGACTCCCAATTTTGAAGGCCCATATGTTGTCAAGAAAGCCTTCTCTGGCGGTGCATTAATTCTTGAAACTATGGATGGCGAGGAGTTCCCACGTCCCATGAATGTTGATGCAGTCAAGAAATACTCCGCCTAAAGAAATAAAAGAACAGCTCGCTAAGTTGAAAACTCTAAAGGGCGGCTTAGGCAAAAAAAGAGCGTCTCGGTAGGCCAAAAACCCGAAAGGGAGGTCTAGGAAAAAATTAGAGACATAAACAGAATAAATTTCCCGCTAATTTGAAAACCCGCAAGGGCGGCTTAGGCAAAAGTTAGGGACTTCCTTGGCAAGTAACTACATCAGACAAGACTTGATCATTGAAGCAACAATCTTCTCGGATCCTCATCATACTTCAACGGAAGCTGTTGCTCAGGATTTCAAAAGTTGTTAGAGGGGATATTGGCCATTGTATCTCAATGTATATTTTCCATTATATATTACCATTTTCCGAACTTTATAATCATCCATGGAGTCTCGCCATTCGCAGACTACCATTCTATTAATGAAATTTGAGCTTTTACCCAATTCTTTGTATTTATTATTTTATTTAGCTTGCAAAGACTTCATTTATTATTGATAATAATTTTCAAAGAGAAAAGATTAAATAACAAAATTGATCTTCAAAAAGAATTTACAATTTGCTTTTTACTTTAGAATTTACGATGCAAGAGAAAAACAAAAGTGGTGATCCCAGGAATGGACGAACTCCAGTTGTTTTTAGAAGTTTTTGTTTCCCCCGGGAAGGTTTACTTAGGATGTTTTCGCTGTATTGGGTTTGTGACTCCAGTGTCCCCAGTCAAGTCTTGGTTCATTTTTTTCTTCTTTTCTGGGTTTGCATGATATGAAGACTCAATCCAAGATTTCTCCAGCGAAGGTTTTGCTTGTTTAATAGAAGTTCTTTCTTCCCAGAGAAGTTGGTACAATAATTACTCTCGAAGAACACGTGTCTTCGGTTTCTCCAGTGAAGAACGTATATTGGTTTCTCCTTTGAGAATGTGGTGTTGACCTCCCCAATGAAGTCATCACGAAATCCCCAATTAATGTCTCGATGATGGGGCATTATATGCCTTAGTGAAGTTTGTATGTTTTTCCTCCTTCAAAATGGGCTTGAATTCCCCGGTGAATGTTTTGATGATTTGGTGTCCATCTGCTTTACTTGAAATTAGTTTTGCAATCCCCAGTAGAAACGTTACATTTGAAAACATTTATTTCCCCGTTAAAGTCTGAGTGATACTCCTTGGTGAATCCTGGAGAAGAATGTTATGTCCCTGTATCTGTACTGTTTTGTCACTACACTATGTTTCTTCCAAGTGAAGTTAAGTCGCGAAATAGGATTTTATTTCCTCAGTTGGTGCTTACTTTTTCTTGGAATGTTCATCTTGGATGTGATTCAACCGAGTGTTGTTTGTGCCTGAGTTAGTTTTGCCTGGTTACTCCCAGTGTTATATGTCTGTTTTGTCAGCATATGCACGATAGCACTCATACATTCATACATAGCTAAATTTAGCAAATCATTGCTCATTGACATTCATTAATATTTTGTGGACATATTACCATGTTTTTCATATTTGTGTTGTCCTCTCTCCAATAGAGTGTCGGTCTTAAGTGGAAAGTGCATGTTCTTTCAAGTTCCCCATTGAATTATCCCTCGTGGAAGATTTTTTCTTTAGCCTTCATGCACAGCTCTTTGGCTGGATGATTTGGGTTTCCCTCTTGAGTTTGTTTATCAAAGGATGTATTTTGGACGACTATCTCATTCCAGATTATTTCTGGTTTGAATCTTTGATGCTCGACAATATTATTACTTATGATATCTGCAAACTTCGAGCCTTGGTTTGAGAATGTGCATTTATTTTGCACGAGAAGACTTTATCTCCTCAGCAGAAATATATTGGCATTTCCCCAGGAAGTCATATTTATTTCCCCATGAAGCCATATTGTTCTCCCCAGAAAGTCATTTTTTACAATCCTCCATAACAGCAAGTAGCAGCTCCTTTTATTTGAGACAACTTATATATTAACCTTCCCAGGAAGAATGCCTTGGTTATAGAAGAAGTTGTTACCCGTTCTAGGTGAAATTCCAGAACTTTGGGGAAAACTTGTTATCTTTTTGCTACCTCCAGTGAACGTTGGTAGTTCATCGTTAGTGAATGGTGGTGCTATGATATATTCTCTTTCTACCTTCAGTGAAAGTTGGTAGGTCACCTTCAGTGAAAGTTGGTGTTTGTTATCTTTTTTCTACCTTCAGTGAATGTTGGTAGTTCATCGTCAATGAACGTCGGTGCTATGATATATTCTCTTTCTACCTTCAGTGAAAGTTGGTAGGTCACCTTCAGTGAAAGTTGATGCTTGTTATCTTTTGGCTACCTTCAGTTAACGTTGGTAGTTCATCGTCAGTGAACGGCGATGCTATGATATATTCTCTTTCTACCTTCAGTGAAAGTTGGTAGGTCACCTTCAGTGAAAATTGGTGCTTGTTATCTTTTTGCTACCTTCAATAAACATTGGTAGTTCATTGTCAGTGAACGACAGTGCTATGATATATTCTCTTTCTACCTTCAGTGAAAGTTTGTAGGTCATCTTCTGTGAAAGTTGGTGCTTGTTATCTTTTGGATACCTTCAGTGAACGTCGGTAGTTCATCGTCAGTGAACGGTGGTGCTATGATATATTCTCTTTCTACCTTCAGTGTAAGTTGGCAGGTCACCTTCAGTGAAAGTTGGTGATTGTTATCTTTTTGCCACCTTCAGTGAACGTTGGTAATTCATCGTCAGTGAATAGCGATGCTATGATATATTCTCTCTCTACCTTCAGTGAAAGTTGGTAGGTGACCTTCAATGAAAGTTGGTGATTGTTATCTTTTTGCTACCTTCAGTGAATATTGGTAGTTCATCGTCAGTGAACGACGATGCTATGATATTTCTTTTCCTTCTACCTTCAGTGAAAGTTGGTAGTTCATCGTCAGTGAACATCAATGATTCTTTCTCTTTACCTTCAGTGAACGTTGGTAGCTCACCGTTAGTAAACGTCCGGGTTTTTTTATTTCTTTCCTCTTTCTACCTTCAGTGAATGTTGGTAGTTTCGCTTTCAGTAAAAGTTGGTGTATCATTTGACTTTTTATCATCCTCTATGAGTCAGGTCTTTTGATCCACCAGTGATTTATTTTCCTGGTCGGGTTTCTCTTTTGTTTCTTTATTTCCTTTGTTACACCCCCAATGGTGTTTTGCGTCTCTTTGATTTTGTTCATATGCATTCATGCTCATAAGAATTGCATGGCATCTTAGGGCCAAAAATAAGGTTTGTTTTATATTTAAGTATCTTCAATCGCGTCGACACGAAGATTTTTAACCTTCGTATCTCCGGATAGAAGGAACTTAAATAAGGGCAGCTGTTGTACCCCAATTTCCCCCCTAAGATCCTTCATCATACCATGTTGATTTAATCACAACAAGATCACATTAGGACTTTTGGTTCTCCTCCATCTCTTTAGCTTTGCTCTTTGAGGAATCACCAAGCACCTTGACTTGTTTTATTTTGTGATCATGCATATTTTGTCTTGATTCTTCTTTTAATTAATAAAATGCAATGTTGGTTTGTCTTACTTGTTAATAATGTAGGTAAAGGCAATGGGGCTTAGAAAGTTGCTTCATGGGTTCATGAGTTTATTTCCATGCCCTAGTAAATAAAGCTTGAGAAGTCCAAACTTCACCATTGAAGTTGTTTTGGAAGGGATGGCATGGCAAGGTTATTTTGGTTCACTACATTTCCAAGTTATCAAGATTGATTCAAAAGTGCAAGGGATTGATTGAAGAAGTTGTCATGGTTGGACAAGGCCTTGTTCCCACTGGTAACAAGTGAATATTTCTCTAAATTCTCAAGATATGTAAGTGGTTTTGGTGGCTATGAGTTCTCATTTCCATCCTCAATAACTTCTATTTACAAAGAAAGAGTGTTGGTACTAGAAGGTGGTTCAAAATTGTCAATGTTCCTCAAAGCATTTTCTTAATCTAGGAGCTATGGTTTGGAAGTTCAAAGAAGTGTATCTTTCTCATCTTTTGGTATTTTGAGTGATTCCAAAGACATCCTTCTCTTCAAAGTGTTATTAACAAATCACTTCAAAAGTTTCAAGGATTTTTCATGTGGAAGAAACTTGATGATGAAGAAATATTACAAGTCCTCTAGATGAACCCCCAATTTCTCATGCGTGACTTCAAATGATCATAACTTGGCCAATGTTTATAACCTTGGGCCCAATCTTTTTCCATAATGATCATGAGGATATGAACTTTATTCCTTCTTTTATGTGCAAAGTAAGAAAATGGATGGAATATGCCCTAAGGATACAAAAGATTATAGGTTATTTCATGATTTCTTTCCAACTTCAACAATTCATAACTCTCTCAATTTTTGGAGATTTTGAATGGTTCAAGTTTCAAAGTGTAATTTAAGAGGTCTATTTCATGCCATCTTCTTTGTTTAAGAGCAAATTCCAAGTGGAAGGCCATGTTTGGATGCAAAACATTATAGGACACTTTTAAAGAAAAATTTGAAATATTTCTAAGTATGGAAAGTCAACCCTTTTTCTCCAACTTTGACTCAATGCAACTTTCATTTCAAGCAACCATTTAATTTCATTCTTTTTCCATTGAAAATCTTGTAACATCATCTTTATAAAGCATCAATAATCATGCCCTAAGACCCTTTGAGCTGAGAATGCCATTGATTTGAACTTGGTAACTTGGAACTAAAGTTTCCTCAAAAGTCAGAATTTGAAATCAGTGATTTAGCTTCTAAACACTTTGTTTCTGTGCTTTTTACCTCTAAATATATTTAGTGAACTTCCAGAAGTGATTAGCACAGCAAAACACACGTTTTGGATGAGTTTTGATCAAATTAGATGTCACACATTTCTTGTTTGCAACTTCACACGATTTCCCTCCAAACTTCATCATTTCACACGCTTGGACATTCCATTTGATTCCCTATAAATAAAGGGTCTTCCCTCATTCATTTTCTCAAGCTTGGATAGCCAGAATCACCCTGCCAAACTTGTTGCATAACTCAAATTTTTGCAACTTCGAAACTTTGATATCATTCTGATGCTCTCATTGCCCTGGTTCTAGTCACAACACTTCCTTTTATCTGGAAACATATTTTGACCATGAAATTTTAAAACCCTTTTCAAAAGTTTCCTTCCAAATTTCTTGAGCTACAGTTTATATAAATTTGTCGCGAAGGTGTGGTTGTCTTCGTCTTAAAGAGATGAAGCGAATGACATAGGTCCGAGCTTCTGATTTTACAGTTTAAGAGATCTGTAATTCACGTTGGCTGGAGGTTGAAGATGACCAACGTGTCATCTTCCAACCAATGAAGGCACGCCATATGTTTTTTTTTGAAAATCTGATTTAATTAATGATTCTATGCTTTATTCACTAATGACCATGATATGCGCAGCGTGCCAGATCTCTTGGATTTGATTACTAACGCGTTTTGACTCTCATCCAATGGTCCACATATTTTTGACCTTATATTTGTTTTCTGATTTTTATATTTAATTGTTTTAAATTTCAAAAAATCATAGAAAATTCATTTTTAGTCCAAAAAATCTGAAAAAATTATGAAAAATATTTTTGATTTTTCTCTTTCTGATTTTTATTTTTTTCATAATTTTAGTTTGTGTTTTGATATTTTTTTATAAATTTTCACTTTATTTGATTTGTTTTAAATGTTTAAATATACTTTTACGCATTTTTAATTCTGAAAAAATTATGGAATGATCCAATGATTTTGTGACAAATATTGGTGACCTCATTAATTTTTTATTTCTGACTTTGGTATTTTTATCATTTTTGGTTCATTTTACTCATTTCTTTTAATTTTAAAAATAGTTTCTGACTTTAAAAAATTACCAAAAATTTTATAAAATTATTTTAGTTCGTTTTTGATTTTTTCTATTGTCTTACTTTTTATTTATTGATTAATTTGAACATAGTTGATATTTTTCTCTTTTATTTCTATTTTAAAACATTTTAAAGTTTTTTTAATGTATATACTAAAATGCAATATTATTTTGTGATTAGTTTCTGGCTAATCTAGGATTGAATTTTTAATTATGAACTTTGTTAACAACATTGGATCCATGGTGTTGAGTTTAACTCCATAAAAATGGATGAATGATTTTAATAATAGTTTAATTGAAATTTAATTCAAATGTGGTTTGTATGTTCTTTCCCACCCCTCTTCATCTTATCCCTTTCTTATTGCACTAAGTGTTATTGGAGCATGATCTCTATATCATGTCTCAAAACAAATGGTGCATAGATTGCTATTGACCGACCTCAAAATAGGTGCGACTTCTACATAAGTCAACTTACGATTGCTTAACATAGTGCTAAATTTTATCTCGATTCGAATAAATGATCATTCGTGGACCAAAATTATGTTTGCAAGCCCAAGTATGTTAATTTGATCTCTTTGATCCAATAACCTTGAGATTCATTGTGTGGAGGCTTTGGTTCTACCAATCCTCTAATTGATCTACAACACTTTTGGTCAACGCGGACCACTTAAACATCGTTGATCATTAAATAGTACTTTTGAGGATTCCAAATGGATGATATACTTGACAAAAAGAAAAATGCAACTTGTTGTGTGGAGGCTTTGGTTCTACCAATTCTCTAATGAGTTCCAAATGAAAATTTCAAGATGGTCATCCAACTAACCATTAATTATTAAATTGTTTTACTTTATGCCTTTTATTCTTTATGTTTTATGTACCATTTACTTTAAGCATTACATTTCATGTCAATTTTATTTTGCTCACTTGAGCTTTTTCTTTTCTCTTCTAAGACACCTAATAATCAACATGAACCATAAAAACCTTTAATGATACTTGGACTATTTGGATACTATCCTTGGCATTATGGAGCTTTGGACTTCTTGGACTTAGGAATAGAAACCTTGACCTATGTTGAAGACCTTGTGACCTTGATGCATATTTTGTCTGGAGTTCTTGAGGTTTACCTCAAGACATTGGGTTGTTTGTTTGTTTTGTGTGCAGGTTATTGTGATTACATACTTTGTTTGTAATCTGGAATTCACCCGTATACAGCCGTTACTCTGCCTAATTTTTGTGAATACTTAATACACTTGAAGTTTGGTTCTCTCAAGAGGTCTAGTATCTTTGCTTGCTTGGTTTCAACCCAAAGAATGAGAATTCTATCTTGGCTCATAATTTCAAGTATTGGCTTCTTGTTGGTTAGATGGTTCTTATCCCTGGCTTTTACCTTATGCTTTAGGATAGTCTCTTCTTCTCCTCCCATCTTCTTTAATTTCAAAAATCTTCTCTCTCCTTTTGAAAACTCTTCTTGTTTTTTAAACTTGAACCACTTTCATAATAAACTTGGACTTAGGTCCATGCATTTTCAAAACCTTTTCATAAATAAACTTCAATCAACTTAATAATACCTTGACATTTTTTTGTGAGAAGACTACAAGTCAATCAATCTCATTTCAAACAATTTTGCCACTTTGGCTTTTTATTTTAAAACCTTTCTCAAAAGATTAGACTCTTGTCAATCCTTGAAGTGATGCAAACAACTATACTTCTACAATATGTAGTGAAGAGAAATATTTTCCACTTGGGTGTTGAGTGAGGCATCGTTGATTTTAAAATCCAAGCTATATTCTCCACTTTGAGATGATGCAAATTCTCCTTTCTCATGATTGTAGGTAGTAAGTATGTTTTTCCACACGGACAATGACGATGATGTCTTATCTTATAAAATCAATTAACATACTTATGTTTTAAAATATTTCAAAAGAGGAACTACGTGTACCCTGATCCACTATTGCATGAAAGGTGGTACGTAGGCACTAAAGGTTCGCAACCGCGGCGGGTGCAAAAACCATAAAAATATATTTCTTTTCTCACCTCCACCATCTATTTACATGCAACATTATATAGCCAAATAATACAGATCTACAAAGAGGTTTCTACGGAGTACCGTAGATGTTTAGGGTGCTAATACCTTCCCTTTTAATAACCAACCCATTACCTTGAATCTTTCCCCCTCTTTTTGGGTTACTCGCTCTTTTCCCATTCCTTTGGAAATAATAAAGCGCGGTGGCGATTTTTATTTTGATCTGTATAAGTCTTGTCAATCCAATGGCTTAGTCTTAAACATTTCTACCGCTACAATCAAGAGTCTGGAGAGCTCTCCAGGTATTTAACAATCTTCCCCACCTTCGTCTTCGGTTTAGTAGATCGATTTTTTGAAGTCATATTTGACAATAGCAAAATTGTTATTAACGAGATCCAGAGTGGATGAGAATCTGCAATTATTGTGTGTGTGTGTGGGTGAGAGAGAAAACATAACTATTTGAATGAAAATGCAATAATATAAGAAGAAAGACAGAGATCACAAAATTTGTATGCAAAACGTCCAATGTTTTTTATTGAAATGAGAAAATGTTTATGAATCAATAAACCTTTAACAAATGAACCATTGTACCCCGGGTAAGGCACAAGGTTTTAATAGTCATTGTTCAAATTTTACATAACCAAAACTTTTTAAACAATAAAAACAGGAAAACAACCATTACTCCTGGCTAAAAGAGATAGGGAACACGTCTTTCTTCCTCCAATTATCCAGTCCGCCACCATTAGAAGGGAAAATCCAATTGTTGAAGTCACAATCACTGTCTGCATCCTCTTGTCGTACCCCAAATTTGCCCTACCTCGATGATCATATTTCAAGATTTAAAATAGAAGAAATGTTCTGACTAAGAATGGTACAACAATATCTGATAGCCCATTCTTAAATTTAAGTCGACTAGGGGGTGTATTTTAATTTAGGAGTGGGGCTTTCTAAATCAGAAAGACTCATAAATCCATTCGCAAAGCATGTTGGCCAATGGCCCATGCGTTTCGAAAATGGAAAATCATTTCAAAAGAATAATAATAATTAAATCCATTAAAGTTCATTAACAGTCTTATGTGAACATTTGTTTTAAGGTTTTTAATATAAGTCCTAGAAATGGTTTTTTCTGTTTTAAAAAAAGAGGGTTGAAAATACAATTTATAGGCCCATTATGTTTTTAAACCTATTAGATATTGTGTTGCTGTCTTGTTTAGAAAAGAAAAGAAATATTATTATGAAAAATATATAAAGGAAAGTATTGCTGTTACTGTTAATTTTTTTTGTTTAATTAGGAATTTTATTGTAATTATAAGTTTTATATCAGAAATTTTTTTATAATCGAATATATTACAAATAAACTCAATCAATTACAGAAATTTGATTTCATCCGATACAATGATCTATTACATAATCAATCAATAATAATTTCAATCCCTAATTATTTCTAATTTCCTAAAATCTTGATAATCTAACCAATAACAACAATTAACAAAAATCCTAGAACTAAAAACCTATAAATATAGACGAAGTACATAGTAGAAAAAGGGGAATTCGAATACCGAGGAAAAGACAAAAACAGCGTAAGCTTTTAGACAGAAAAAGAAATCAGGAGAAAGAAAGAACCAATACCAACTCATTAAAGAAGAAGAAGGAGAAAGGTTAGGGTTTCAATATCTGAAACCCTAACCGCCGTTGATATCACTGCCTCCAGCCTCGCTCCACCGCTAGTCCATTTGTGAACACCACATTTAAAGCTTCACTGTAACTTGCAAATACGACGAGGAAAGAGGATATTAAATCCGGAAGCTCGAGATTGGAGTACGATATCATGAAGGTAAACTTAGCTCTTTTTTTCTTTTTTGATTGTTGGTTGGTGTTGTACCCCAAAATTTGCCCTCCCCTTTTCACAAGAAATCACAACCCTAGGGTTTTCTCAGATTTTCAAGATTGGCTCAAGAATCGATCGGACAGACTTTTCTATGGAAGTAAATCAAGAATTAGGGTTTCTCTCGCATTTCTCAGAAGAAACTGAATTCTCAGAAATTCAATTAACTGTCACATGTTTTCACACTTTTTCGAGTTTGCTGAAAGGTTACTGGTTGTTCTCAAGGCTTGTTTATCTGGGATAAGAGATAGGAGCTGAGATGGTCATTTGGAATATTCAGATTTTGTCTGATCCAGGTTAACCAGATGATGTGCGTCTGCTAAGACGTTTGCTTGTTAATGGAATGAAATGTTTGCTTGTTTATTGGAATACCCAATGCGTATTTTGATTGGAATGTTGTTGCAAGGTTACGAGATTGCAAAGTTATTGGATTACTTAAAGTTTAAGTTATCTGTATTAGAATTGTTGGAATGCAATTTCAATTATTTTGATCTGAGAATATTAAAGGATTAAGTGAAGACTTGAAGAAAGAATTGCAAGATATTGGACAATAGAAGATTTTATTGGATGTCAGATTGCCTCACAAAGATTTCCAGATGTTGATACAAAAATAATTTATTATTTGAATACTGTAGGTTTTACAACTTATAGTACTTGGAAAAATAAATTATTACAATAAATGGAAAATCTATCTAAGTTAAAAATTTAAGTCTAAGCCATTGCTCCCATGCTCAAAGTCTTCTGCTTCCTCTGCTTTGTCATCACCCAATTTGTGCACACTGAAAGAAAAAACAAAGAAAAGAGGATTAGTACAATTAATTAATTATATTTTTCAAACAAAAAAAGAAAGGAATTATTCATCATTATAGTTTGCCGTCTGGAATCAGAAGTGCTATTGTTCATCACGTTTTTATTTTCCTCTTTGCAAATCACAAGAAGATTGCTCTTCTTGGTTCACAAAGAGAAAAATAAAAAATGCAAAGACAAGAATGCAAACAAAGCAATTTATTCAAAAAAAAGCATTAGGGCGCCAAAACTGCATTACAAAGCACAAGGCAAACTGGATGCAAGCAACTAAAACATTGCAGAAACTAAGACAAACAGGCGCCAAAAGTTCATTACAAAGCACAAGGAAAACTGTACTAAGCATAACAACTAAGGCAAACAGGTGCCAAACTGTACAAACAGCACAAGTAAGGTGCCAAACCGAGTTACAAAACTGTCAAGCTGCATTACTAAACATTGCATACAAAGCAAATTGGAAGTAAACTGGATGCAAACTGTCAAGTAATCAAACTGAACAAAGCAACTGGATGCAACAAGTACAAATGCATTAGTAATGTAGCATGTAGCAAGTACAAGTGCATATGCAGCAGGCAAAATGTAGGAGATAAACCAAATGACAAGCAAAAAGCTTGTCATAGCTTTTTCATCACTTTCCAGAAAATAGGCAAAACTTTTCAGAAAAAGTAGAAAAAGCAAAAGTGCTTTGTCATTGAGAGTGAAAGAGAGAAAAGATATCACCTTTGGTGAGAGTGTACAGTTTGGCAAAAAAGGCTGTCACAAGTTAAAAAAAAACAAAAGCTAAAAGGATATAACTACACCAAACTGCATAACAGTTCAAGAAAAAAAAGAACATTTTAGCCAAGCCTGAAAACTCAGAAGTTCAAACATATATCTCCAAGCCAGCCAAACTGTAAACCAGAAAAAACCATAAACTGCATAACAGTTTGAGAGCAACAAACTCCAAAACCTGCCAAAATACAAACTAGTTCCCAAACATATCAAACAAAACTGCAAATCAAAACACACAGCCAAAACCTACTATCAAGCCAACAGCCTGAACCTGCCAAACAAACAACAGCAAAACTGTGTAACAGTTTGACACCAAAAACTCTACAAACCTGTTAACAAGTTCCCAAACCAAGCAAACAGGTCAAAAACATTTCACAAACCACAAACAGCCAAGCCAAAACAAATCTTGCCAAACTGTAACAATCACAAAAACCATGTGAACCAAAACAAACTTCCAAAACCTGCTGTGATCGGTGGAAATAGAACTGACTGTTTAAAGCTGGATCGCGTATGTCGCGGTAAGCAAGAGTCGCCACCGTCTTTTATGTTCTCCAACATGGAAAGGACAAAAGCACAACAAAATTCCTTATTGAGAATGTCTCTCGGTTCGGGAGGTAGATTTATAAAAAGGGAAGGTGTTAGAACCCTTTCTATCCATGGTTATCCATGGGCTCTTAGGTACTTGCCTTAAGTTTTCAAAAATTTGTTTGCTTTTCAAGTGTGTGGGTTTTGAAAAAGTTTCATTGAAAAATTCCTAAGTAACTCTTGTATCTGTCCTCAAGAGTGTATGAAAAATTTGTTTTGAAATCTTTTAGAAAGTGTCAGTGTGAAAAGTATTTTGGTTTGTTTTTAGAAAGAGAGCAAGTACCCATGATTCATCTACCTACCCTAAGGAATTAGGTTGTGTAAGAGTCCTTAAGATAGTGCCATCCCACCATTGAGAGGTAGGTAGCACCATCGTTGGAGGTGTTCGGGTCAATTCGATTGAGGGACAGTGTGGTCACCGAAGCAATAGTAGGACACCTTAGAAGTAACCCTAATGTCCTAGATCCTTTTTAATCCGAGGCAACCGTTTCGAGGCAACTGGATCTTAGACATAAGGGCGACCGCTAAAACACCCTATACTTGACGACCACGTTCGAAGGCAACGAGTGAGGCGTACCCTAGAAGTGGCAGGTGCATTGTGTGTTGTTTTCAGGTTAACATTTATCTTTGATCATGCAATCGTGAGCTACGAGTTGTTTTTAATTATCATACATTCTTTCATGCAATTTAGCATTTAGGAGTGCGGAAAATAAAATACGGAAAGGTAAAAGCTACGCTATTACAAGGCGCGGGTCTATACATCGCCAAAAAACAAAGACCCGTTTTTGATAAAGATGCGGAAAGTAAATAAAGCGGTAAACCTAATTACTATTACATTCCGGAAGCAGTTACATAATAATCAAATAAGAAATAATGCGCAAAAGAATTAAAATCAAGACGTCCTAGGGTTTTGGACCCTTTTGAGCAATTAAGAGTTTTTATCCTTTGCTTAAAATTAAACCTAATTATTTAATTAGCTATTTACAAGAAAGATTCTCTTTTTATGTTTTTGTATTTAATGATAATAAAATAAATTAAAATCAAAAGAACCCTAGTTCTAAGTTTATTTTAATTATTATAAAAAAATGTTAAAGTTAAACTAATTTAAACTAATTAATTAATTTACATGTTATTTACAAAAATAATAATAATTAATAATGATGACAATAATAAATGATTAAAAAAAAGGTCAAAACCTAATTCTATGCAATTTTTATTTATTTAGAAAAAGGATTAAAATTTAAAACCTAAATTAAACTAAGTTAATTGTTAATATTTATTTACAAAAATAAGTTAATGGTGAAATTAATAAATAATTAAATATATTTACAATTTTGATTTCTGATTTTATTAGGAAAAGTTAATTTATTGTGAATTAATAATAATTAAAACAATTAAATGAATTTAAAAGAAAAGAAAAGAAAATTAATTATGCAAACCAAAGGGGGTGTGATGGCCCAAAGTGGAGGTAAACTGAAGCAATTCTGGCCCATTGAAGACCAAGCCTTGTTGACTTTCCCTGATCATGTGCGTGCTGTTTGACTGGGGAGTACCATGCTCCATATCTCCTGGCCACTGGATGGAAGCTGAGAGGCACCTGGCTAGCTGATGCGTGAGGCTTATGGTGGACCATTGAATCATACGCTGCACTGGAATGGGTTAAGAAAAATATGAAGAAATATATGGGGGACCTGGGAATCGAACCCAGGTCCCAGTGTTTGCCAGCCACGTTTTCCACCACTACGCCATCTGCAATTGTTTGTAAACATAATAACTAATAAACATAATATATGAAAAGTACTAATTATGCTGGGAACACAAAAAGCGCGCCACTCATTTGAATCACCCAGTCACATGTTGCCACGCTTATTGTCTTCTTCGTTTC